>BJKM01000008.1:417500-435000 GCA_015082035.1 Chaenogobius annularis | reverse complement strand
CAATTCCACAAACCAGTCCGTTAACTATATATTTACATGAATAAAGCACGAACATTTTTCAGTTCTCACACATAGATCATGCTGAGAGTTGGTGTTTGGACTTGAATATAAAGGTTGCAGATGGCTTGTGTGTGTGACAAACGCAGCAGTGGTAGATGACACACAAACGCAAGGGACTGCATTAAGCGCCTCCTCTGCTCAGCTCTGCGGACCCTCTAGATCCACCAGGGCCTCACTGTGCTCAGCACATTAGCACAAACACAGGTGAATGGTTTGCCTTTCACACTTGGAAACACAAGACTGACACTAAAGGTGATAAAGTAAATGGTAAACAGGTAAAATATTCATATATCAAGCATGCTTTTACACTAATTCTGCTTTTATATTTATACTATAACATTCATTCATTACTAAATTGTGATTAATAGCTCCGAGACACGCATGTATATTCTGTCTTGAATTGACAATTTCTAACAAAACAAAATATTTCCTGTTGCATTTTCCTCGCTGCAGTGAAGTGGAATTTATAAAAGTGACATCTAATAAGTTCTGCTCAGACAAATATTGAAAGTCTGCGTTTGCATCAGTTCCTGTTCACAAATCAGGTCAGAATTCAAAAGTGTAAGAATCTACATTTGTGGATACATTTCCCATTCACCTGCGCAGCTCCGGCGCAGACACAGTGTAACAGGGTGTGAGCAGTGGAGGGGGCTGTTTGACAATGTGACTCATACTAACTATAGTGCCCCAAAACTCACTCCTGTGCAATATGGAGAGATGCCAGATTAAAAAAATTTACATGGCACAGCACACATATGCCAGGCTCCAAGTGCAGCCGGCCGCAGTGTCGTGAGTTCGGTTCCCGTCTCCGACATTTACTGCATGTCCTCCCTTCTCTCTCATCCCCCATTTCACACCACTTCCCTGTCAATAAAGCCTACGGGCACAAAATCTTAAAAAAAAGAAGAAAAAATAGTACTCATAAAAACACAATATACTAGGACTGCTGCATTTAATACCTGTAGTGTATGAAATAATCAATATTGAGAAATTAAATATATCAGATAAATATTTATCAAGAAATTGTAGAAAAAGATTCAGTTTCATCTGGACTCTGAGTCATTCTCAAATCACAGATTGAGAATGACTCTTGGATGAGAGTCGAATCGTTTTGTTTTCTAAAAACGGAGTCCAGATGACTACAACTGAATCTTTTTCTACAATGGAAAACTCCTGGACAAATGAGGGATTACACCGACTGATTTATCAAGAAAACCGTAAAGTAATATTATTTCTAAGAATGCTCCCTCATATTTTTGAGGGCTGAAATGTACGCAAATAATTCAAGTCAATAATACACCGCATTTAAAATAGAATACAATAGTAAAAGTCTTAAACACGTGGGAAGGAGAATTGAATTGTATATTTGACACATGGGATTCAGTTCTTACAAATAACAAGGGTTTTGTCAGAGAAGAGTAATGTATTTAATACAACATTTTCAATAGGTAATATCACCCAGTCAAGGCTGCTCACTGTAGAATAGGTATTAACAGAAATGTCAACATACTTTGATGCATGCTTTATGGGACTATACACTTTTGTTTTTCCACAATATGGAAAGTGTTGGACTCAAGCCCCCAGCAGCAAGTTAGTTAGTTTTGTTGTGTCTAAATATTTGAATAATGAATATATATACACATACACGCGCACGCACACACACTCTTGTCACTGTATCAGGCTGTGGTAAGTTAGTGTCCAGGGAGCCGTGACAGAGGCCTGCTCTTTCAGCCACAGCAGACAAACAGAAGAAACTCAGTGAAGTGGAGAACACCTGAGACAGAGAAAATGTGGACTCAGAATCAGAAACAAAGCCACATTCAGTGAAGCCTCAGGAAAAAGTCACGTAAGAATGCCAGGCCAAAAATCACTGACAAACAGCGCAGAGAAATGATTTGGAAAATGCTACTCAATTGGCGATTCAGCCACCTGAAAGTATCCAGGAGGTTCTTCCACAGATTCAGCTGTGGTGGTTTAGAGGCAGGTTTCACGGCATAGTTTTCATCAGAAAATACAGACTCAAAGCACAACCGGAGTCAAAGTAAAAAAAACTTAAACACACATTCAAGCATTTTAGCCATTTAAGCCTGGAGATGACAGCATTTACCAAGGTACAACTCCACTGAGAAAGCAGTAGTTCTATTTTCATTGACTTCTGTACAGAAAACAATAATGAATTAAAATCAAAACCTCATTTTTTTGTTCTTTAAGATTAACATGTTGTAAGACTTGAAAACCAATGTTCTAACTAATACATAATGAGATAATTGCTAAAGACAATGGGTATCTCTATGTTGTTTTTCTTCCACCTTGAAGTTTATTTTGCTTTTGACTCCTATTCTGTTGTATTCCCAGTAATCCTCATTATAGAGATTCCTAAATGTACCTCATTAATTTTACTACATAGTAGACCCACTTGTCCAAATACCTGTCCTTAGTGGGATCCCGTTTCTGTGTTGTACTCCAAGTTTCGTAGCTAGGCCTATTCACACAAGTGGGAATGAGTTTAGTGCTGATCTGCTAACCAGGAACTTGGATGCGTTTTGTTCTGCTGCAAGAGGCTGCAATAAGACCCCTGTTAACAAAGAATTAGAGCTCGAGAACCCTTAGACTCACTCATGAACCGAGTCTTCCATGTAAAAGCTGAATGGAGCCGACTCATTGATGTTCTGGTCTCTAGGGCTGTGGGACAAGTACTTTTGTTGGAATGTACTGCTAGTGCTTTCACAGTACATATTCTCTATTCATTTATCAAGTACTGTTTCTAGTTTAGATCTGATTGAAGTGCATGACATGTTTTTAAGGTTTCTAATGTCAGTTGGTTAGAGCTTGAGGTGACTATGTATCAGCACCAGTCAGGCTGATGGAGACTATGAAAAAAGTTGACAATCCAGAAAGTAGTGCTGAGTTTTGAATGGGAATCCCTCTATGTCATCAATATGTGACATTTCATTGAAAAATAACGGACAATTTACACGACAGACAGAATTTTCTGACCATTTAAACAGAAACCTAACAAAATAAAGGTTTTATCAGGTATCATGATATGTTGAATTGTAATATTGTGTAAATTATATATGGGTGGCCTTGTTTACAGTATTATTTGTAGGTAACAGTTGTGGAATTATGTTGTTTTCCAGTCATCCTCGGAGATCGGAACTTGGACCTCGGAGTGATGTTTTCTCAGAGTTTCTGTGTTCCTGTCGTCAAAGTGGGAAAACAATGACTAGTATACTACATTAAAAAAGAACAACTAATTAATACAAGAAAAGTGTTCAAATCTGCCAAAATGAGGTCCTTTTGTGTTAATTTATTGATCTGCATATAGTTTTTACATTTCCAGTTTGTAAAACAATGTCTGAGGGTGAATTTTATTTTTTGTCTAAATTTGCAGGTTAACACAGCGGGTGGACAGAAGACAGCAAATAAATGTAAAATAGAGTAAGTACTTTCCCTAATGAAGCTGTCGTGTTTATCTTTCACCAAACGCATGCAGGTGGAGCCATGTTTTATTTTCTAACTCGGGCTCTGTTAATTCAGAACTCGGACGATCCGAGCTCGACTGGAATGCACCATTACATCTGCTGCTCATTTCCAACCTGGAAGCAAAATTAAAAACATCACAGAATTTGACAAACTGGGGAAAACTAGGCTAGACCTGAGTAAAATTTGAAGTATAATCATGTTCACGTTTTAGTGAAATTTGTAGTCTAACTAGTCATATGCACTTTAAACAGGGCTGTTTCTCGCTTTGTGAGGACTTTTCAGGAGTCAGTCCAAACTCCAGACATGCATATTTTTGGTCTGGCAAGTTGTTATGATGAGGCACATATTTTCTAATGTGATACATTTCGAAATTACTGCTGAAAAGGTTTTAGGTTTTCCTGACTGCAAGAAGAGATTACCTTGACTTAAATAAGTAAAAACCAGCTGATCGCACAAGGCCAGTCAATCAGTGAATGACTGTGTTTATGTGGAAAGATTCCTCAACACGGAGCAGCTGTACAAATATATTAGACAGGATCTGGCATGCTCCTAGGAAAACAAAACTCCTTCTCTTGTAAATATATGGGCTTTTGGACAAATAAATTATGCAGCAGATAAACAAGATGGAATGTGGTAGAGGCGTATTGTTATGTTTCTGAACGAAAGCCGGTGAGATCCTGGGATTAGACCCGAGGGCAAGGAGCTGTTGGTCAGACAAGCTCATAACATGTGCTGGGAATCTACTTTTAATGGTGTATGTGAAACTTGGGTAAACACAAAGTAAAAGCTGGTGAAAAGATACTAAAAATATATTTAACATGAACATGTTTTGAATAACCAAACAGGTGATATCTATATCTTAACAATTGTAACTGCTAAACATCATCATCTAAAAGAAAATAAAGCTCCACATCATCACATACCAAATAGGACAACACAGATTCTGAGACATTCATGCAGGTTGAAAAACGGGCTGTGACAAATGTTAAAGGTGATTTAGACCCTGGTGAATGAAGATGCTATTGCTTTGCCTGTAGTGTTCTGCAGTACAGCACCAGCGCCACCAGGCTAACTTAAGGTCAGATATATGGAAAGGCTACCCCCGCTCACAGTTACAATGTTTTACAAGATACTTTATAGCCCTCATTCTATTTTCGGGTCTGGATGACCCACAGGCGTTTGTAGTAGACAACAACATGAAAACGTTTTTTTATTTTGTGTGTGTGTTGTTTCATTTAGAACCCATAATTGTGAAATAAACTGATAATATTGGATCATTGTTTTTGTCACTTGCACCATTGGTATTCTCACTTTCACCCTCAAAAGCATGCAAATAGCCAGTTACAAACTTCAGCAAATTACATGCTATCAGAATCCATAACACAACAACTGTTATTAGCGGACTTTAAGATTATCCCAGCGCAGCTGATTCGGTTACAACCCCAAAACACTTATGACTACAGACTCAACTTCACAATCTATTTAATTGCTACCCAGAGGTGTCTGCGGCTCTCACAATAAGTCATCAACAGCGCGGAGATATGTCACAATCATCTTTAATGAAACTGGCTCTCGTCTGTGTCTGTGCACCCTGTTGGGAAGCACTTGCATTGATTGGTCTCTGATGAGTCTGGAGGGCAGCAGGATTGTGTTGAAAATGTGATTTGTGGCGATCTGGTGAGATGCTGATTTGTTTACCCTCCGTGGGCTGCCGAAATCCATATATCATGCCGACTACAGACCACAACATGCCGTACGGAGCTGGCAATGTTGGTCGAGCGACGAAAAGAAGGACCGGACACTGCCAGCTGCCAACTGTGGAGGCTTAAGTCTTGTTTTGAGAAAACACATTCAAAGAGTAGAGTAATGAGTCTCGTCTGCATCTAAATCAGTATTAGGTAGCATTGCATACTCAACTTATTAAGTACAATATTACTTCTTGTGTAATAGTACAATTCCAGCAATATATTACAAATAAGTCCATGTTCAGTATTTTAAATAAATAAAATGCATAATAAATCACACCTAAATATTAAAAATGTATATATTTATATCAACTTTTGTCATTTGATAAACATTGTCATTCATGAACAAAAGAGAAAAAAGAGTGGATGTTTTTTTTTGTTTTTTTTTAAACAATACTGTAACATTAAAACCTGAACAGTCCATTATTTTATATTAGAAATAATAGCACTGGAACTATAGTTGAATACAATTAAATTTCCAAAAGATGACTAAACATTAATTAGGCATAACATATTATTGTTAGTGCAGTGACTGTTGTGTGTTTCGACAACCCTATATAGCGACGTAATCAACAAACAACAACGATTCGCCATATATTGGTTATATTATATTTGACAATGTACACTATTCAACACATTCTCTTTCATTTTAAGTTACCGGAATCACATTTCTTTTTGACAAATACTGACTACTACAACTTTAAGCCCTCATATTGCTTCTATTATTTTTTTAAATGCAGCCATGTTTTGCAGGTCTTTAGATAGATTTGAATTTGAAATAGTAATTTTTGTTCTTCTTGCTTTGAATCAGCTGAAAGCAATCAAAATACAAATGTTCAGCATGCCGGGGCACAGATTGGATAATTGTACTGGTGTTTGACAAGCGAAGATGAAAAACTTTAACTGTTTTATGTCTCACTTCTTGATTATAGACCACCTGAACAGTTGTACTTTTATCTTGGATACAAAAGCTTAATTTATTCATCTCCCATAGTGTTCATGAAAACCACTCATTTAACAAACATGAAAAAGTGTGGTTCTGTTGTTTGGCTCAAATAAAGGAGAGATTAAGTCTTTTCAAAATTGTATGTGAAACAAAAGATCCTAAATCCTTTGTGCTTGCACCTTTTCCCAAAAAAAATTCAGACACTTCTCCCTGAATGCTTACTTACTGTCAGATGAAAACAAAGGCAGACAATTTAGCTCTTGAGCCGAAAAGAGATGCCATTCTTCTCCTAAAGAGTACAGTACAAATGGATGAATGGGAAAGGACGGAAAATGAGGGAATAGTTATGGGTTATGAGTTACGAGGGCTGGAGAAGACACTGGTAAAATATGGTTATCACGTCTGTCAATCGGCCGGACCCATGACCGAAGTAAGTTAGTTGTCAATTCCAGTAACTCTCGGGTCAGCAACCTGCTTGTCTCCATAGTGATCGTATTGCTTTGACTAGAATGTCCCACAGTAAAACATTAAACTTAATCTATTCTACTTTTCTTTTCAATAACAATAACACATGACACAGAAAGAGGACAAAACAGCGGCACAAGACATCCGAAGTTCAATGCAAAAATTGTCCAATGAATGTGTCCCATTTAGTCCAAAGTCATTGTTATATTGAGTCTGAAGGTAATTTTTTTCCATTTTACTAATGGAATTTATAATTTGTGTCCAGTCCTTGATTAATGTTTCAGTTTGTGTCATTTTGTGATGGCCTTTGTCTCTGCTGCAGCTTGCATTTATTCAATTATAAGTGTTTTATGGCTCAAAACAACCTAAAAGAAACCAGGGTCATTAATTTTTAATTTCGTAATTTGTAACTTGTCTCCATGGAAATAGATAACTTTAAAGCTATATCGTGGAAGAGCAGAATTGTTGCATAGTTCATCTCTAAGTAGGCGTCTATTCGCAGAAATCCATTATTGTAGTGGAAGTAGTGCAGTAGCAGTGGAAACGGCGTGTACTCACCACGGAGCTCAGTCCATGCTCCTTCAGCAGCCTGAGGGTGTTCTGGTAGCAGGCGGTGAGGTCGCTGGTCTCGCTGGTGCCCACATGACCTCTGGCCACCGGGCCTACAGTGTGGATCACATCTGAAAAGGGACAGCACACTCAGATCAGTCTGACGCGGCCCACTTCTGCAAGGTTACACAGAGAGCACTGTGGGCCCCAACACAGAGCGCAAAGTCATTGTCCAACACAAACTACGATAAAGTATTCAGAAGTGGGTTACATTTACTCAAGTACATTTACTTAAGTATTGTTTTATTAAATTGTACTTCTCTGAGTAGCTTTCAGACACTATACTTGAGTAATACATTTTACAGTGTAACAGATATCTTACTTGAACAAAGGTTTTGGTTACTATTGCCACTTTGAGTACGTTTATAATTTACAAAAGCTTTATGTTGACAACATTAAGTGGAAAATAAGCATTTGTATTTCTTGCATCACTCTTTACTGATTTTCAACACAAAATAATATAGTTTCTTTAGGTAAATCCCACGCTCATTATACTAGTTTGAATATAAATTACCATTCTAAAAAGGTCAAAAAGGTCAAAATGTGTCCAATAAATGTTATTCCTTCATTATCAATTGAACCATATCAGTTGAATTATTGCTAAGTATCTGGGCATCTATTTTTTTTCCAACCCCAACTCAGAGTAGTGAATGCTCCCATTACTGCCACTTCCTGCAGGGTTATACAAGCAGCCCCGTGGGGTGATGGTAAGGATAAGTGTTTCAGTGTGCCACAACACCGCGCAAAGTCATTGTCAAACCAAAAGTATGATAAAGCCGACATTCACAGCAAGACAATGGGGGAAGCATGAGTATTCCACTGTCTGAAATGAATGCATTTATTCAGTAAATGAAACGGCAGCTTAGATAGAAAATCAATTACAAGATTCCTTTATGCCATCTACTCAAATATTCATATCTCTGCTCGTCCTGTCTTTGCCCACGCATAGTAATGTCTCCGCCTGTCACTCAGAGAGCTCCTGTCGGCCGGCGCAGGCTCAGGAATGCAAAGTCTTAATTGAATTATAGCAGCGATGACAGCAAAATAAGAGAATGTGGGCAGTGACTTGACAGAAACATAATCGGGCTGATTCTGCCAAAATAACCTTGGCCTTTCTCCGTGTCGGACAGCACAGGTCAACATCATAATACAGCAGGGACAAGCGTTACCTCCAGAGCATTCAGAGAGCCAACATTAACTCACAAAAAGTTTCCTGGTAAATGCTTCAGGTGTCCCTAAAAGGTTCACTATTTAGTCTGTCGTAAAAAAAACTCAGATCAAAACTGGTCTGGTGGCATCATTGTGTTTCTGACCTTGACTATATAAAATAGTGAGCTAATGGCAATGTTTCCAGACAAACAAGGTTAAAATGTAAAATCATTTTAGGTTTGCCTTAAACAAATAGTCCAACATTACAATACACTGCTGTTGGTAATAAATAAATTAACAGACATGCATAATAACTACAACAGGTGTAAATAATTCTGTTTGAAAACGGTGGAAGTTGAAAAAGTTATCTTCAAGGCCACGATTCTTTACTTCTGATATTTGCTGTGTTGCTAAGTTTGCCTGTATGTATTTACTTTCACAGCAAGAACTTCCAACCTTATTGACGCATGTTTTCCCTGTTAACTCAAAGCAAAGTTATTCAAAGCAACTTTTCCATCCATTAAGTCACTATTGGCAAACTCAATTCACTCCTCATTAAATATAGATCAAGACTATCGCATACATTTGGTATATTTAAGGCAACACACTCTAATTTCCGTGCATCCCCACACCCAAAGGGATGAAACTGGAAAAAATATCACATCCGTTAGTGACACAAGAGACACAAGAGAAACATATCCGGCTGTGTTTCCTCTCTTGTGCTTTCTTACATCTAACCACAGCATTTAGTTTAATATGAAACACTTAGCCACGCTTTTCCGCAGAATAAATGTAAGCCATATTATTCACCATAAATCATTCATGGCTTATATTTAGATGTCTCTTAATAGGTCAGCGTGATAAAATAGCGTAAATCCGGAGGCGTTGCTGAAGAGGTGGGACTAAGTAAGGTTGGACAGTAACAAGTATGTTTTTTTGAATCGCAAAATTATAGTGCACAATGTGGTTATAATAGGACATAGGGTTCCATTGTTTTTGATGCATAATTCATGAGCTTTTCTTTCACTACTAGAGCGGCAACATGCCAATTAGGAAAGTGGGTAAGCGCCAAACCCAGACTGCTATACTGGTGAATTCATGAAAGTTTAAACAGGCCTTATCTCACCAGTACTCACGTCTCTGCATGTGAGCGTCTTGAACACTTCCACATCAAATAAATATTTATACAGCTGTGGTTCTGTAAAGGTGGAAGACATATTTTACTTTGGAACTGAGGAGGGATAAATTACAACAAGAACGGTTAGCAGCCGCAGCGCTCCGAAGCCGCTCTGGGATCAACAAAAAGTTAAACACAAATAACCTCCTACTCTTGCGCTGGTACAACTGGGACTGTATTTGTGCAAATGATACACAAAATAAAATGCAGAAAACAAATGCCGTTTTCCTTTGAAGGATTAGGCATTATGCTTTCCATTTGTGGGTCGCTCGTGCATCAACCCAAACTAGCTGCAGGATTACATTTTAAGGTAAACCAACAGAGGAGAACAAAAAAAGCCACTTTCTTAATGTGAGGTTGATACATAATTAAACAGTTTTAGTCCTGATACATTTATGAAAAAAAGACTGGAAATGTTATGTGACAAACCAGTTGGTAGTTGTGTTTTGCAGTGGAGATTTTTGTTAGGTTCTTGTGCATAATAATGTGTTGTTTGCATCAGAAAACAATTCCTGTCTGTTTAAATTGTAATCCATGAATCAGACTGGATAAGTGCTCTCGTGGATCCAGGCAACATTCAGTCCTGATTGCTCTTGATGAGTAAACATTTAAGTGCACTCTTTTTTAAATTTGCTCAATTATCCTCCGCAGTCTGTTAACATTTTATAGTATTTTTATGACTATGCAACACAGAAATGCCAATGGGTTTTATCTGAATATTGCAAACAAAATTGGACAAGCAGTTCTCTGGCTGAGTTTTGAGTGGATAAGTACGTTCACAGAGTAACAATGTGTCAGAATCTGCATCACTGATTTCTTTATCGAATACAAGACATGCTGCTATTCTTACAAAAAAACATATTTTCAAACATCTATCATTGCGAGTTCCATGCAAACGTTTTAACCCCAATTAAGTCAGACTCAAAAATGATCAACTCTACTGGTGATAGCGCTGAACTGTGTGTGGAATGTTCTCTAGCGACGATACTTTAACAAACTTAACATGAAAAGTGAGAATCTAAATGATACAATCTTTGTTTTTTTAATGGTTTAGGACAAAAACAAAAAGCAGCTCATGACCGGAAAGGTATCTGACATTATCTTGCCAGTTAAAAGCAACCACTGCACAATGGGATTAAGTTTGTACTAGTAAATGACATGGCACTTTTTAGCGTTCAAGACAGGACATCTATACAGTCATAAACTAAGGATTATTTGCAAAACACTGCATACGGTATGAAGATTACTGCAAGTGAGGTGATTGAAAGGAGACCCGAACTTGAGACTGCACTTCAGGACTACTTCACAGTTTCCCTAATCTCCCCAAGTGGTCCGGCCAGAACAAGAGTAGGACGCCAGTGTACACTCCAACGCTCTTTATTGACTGATGAGATGGTTCATGCTCATGCTTACGGTCATGGGTCGTTCTCAAGGACCAAGAATAAAAGATGATTTGAAAAAATAAAAATAAAAAATAAATAAATAGTCCAAACCTGGGGAGAACGAGGGGAGCGACTGTCACAGACAAAGAATAAAGTGCGCAATCACTATTACCAAAGTTGATGAAAGTTCCATTGGTGGAGGATGGATGATGATTGGCTGAGGAGTGGGGAGATGTGATTCCTGATTCGCTGGATGGTTGCTGTGCTGTTGCTGGGGCTCAGGTCTCCAAATAGTAATGAATGAAAATGAGTAAAACTAAAGATTAAACTATCATAAGTAATCAACCTAATTATGTACAAACACATATTGTAATGCTAGACCCTTGTTAACAATTACAAATGACAGCCCAGTAATGACACCGTTTTTTAAGTAAGTGAGTATTTTAGATTATACTGAAACAGGTCATTTCTCCTGATGCCGTCCCACCATAAATCAGCCTGAAACCCCTTGATGTGATCTAGATTGTTAGTGATTTCGTCTCGTCTCACTGTGAAACACTAAATCGTTGTTGGTATTGTTTTGATGTTTTCAAATCAAGCCAGATAGACAAGAAAAGATTGAATAATAACATCAATATTTCATTATATAAAATGTTTGTCACTTAATAGATTAATAGACGTGAGTTGTAATCATGTTGGTTTTGCTGCGCTGCTTCCATTTGTGCTCGAGTTGCTTTTAATTGCTTGTGAAAAATCTTGAGTAAGTCTTAATGGAATCTGTTAGCAAATACTCATTACTTAACGTTAATATGAACAATTATTCTTCACAATGGAAACTTGCTATAATGTATACATCTGTACCATTACTGACCCTGTGGATCTCAAAATGCTTCAAAATTGTTCGAAATGATTCAAATTAAATAAAAAGCTCACAGCTAATGAAATAGAAAATACACAGTTAATAAGTAAGTATGCAAGTAGTAAAATAATTCTACAGAGAATACAGTGAGTATTCATATTAGAGCTGCAACGATTACTCGAATAAATCGAATAATTCGATTACAAAAAAGCTTCGATTATTATTATATTGCTTCGATGATTCGTTTAATTTACATATTTAATTAAAAACGCGTGAATCTGTGGCGCGCGGAGCGCACGGAACGACTTGTGGCGCTTTTGTTTCACACGGAGCTTTTTCCGCTCTGACGAAGGCGCGACAGGAGAGAGCGGGACTTTTTAAACTCACGAGTGCGACTGGGAAGAGTTTTGATGAGTGAAAGAGCCATGGATCTATTATAATAATCCCGAGCTGCAACTCTAAACACCGCATCTAGCTCCGCCCACCCCAGCCCCGCGCCGTCGACACGTCACCGCGGACCCCGCGCTCCCCCACTCAACAACTCTGCTTCCCAGTCACAGTCGTACTTTTAAACAGCCAATGCACATGGAAACAGCGCGGAGGACCGCGGTTATGTTTGAATAATCTGTTGAGAAACAGAAAGTCCGAGACCGGAGGCCAAAGTGACCGGCACACGAGCCAAAACGGCAAAACGCAAAATGCGCAAAATGCTCAAAACGCCAGGACCACTGGTCCCACCCAACATAACGTTTAACAAATGTCTTATTTTAAGTGATGTGACAGAGCTACTGTTACTGTTTACAATCTATGACAAGTGAATTAAGTCCTTTATATATATTCTTTCTATACAAACAGAACAGTTTGGACTGAAGTGAAATGTTGCTGTTTTGGGGACAAATTTATATGAAATTAAGAATAAAATGTGTTATTTTAAGCAGAATTCCTTATTTTGTATTTGTTTATTACTATGAGCTATAACGTTTATCTAAAAAATGATTCAATGTGTTTAAATGGTTTACTGAATGTACAAAAAAATTAACCGATTACTCGATTAATCGAAGAAAAGAATCGATAGATTACTCGATTACTAAAATAATCGATAGCTGCAGCTCTAATTCATAGCAAACATTCTACGCAAAGACAACAAGTACTACTAGTTTGGTTTTTTTGCACACCAGGATTGTTCAAAGTGTTGCTTAATTGACTAATTGCATTTACAATATGCAGTTGACCTGTACTTTTCTGCGAGCACTTTTGTTATTGCATGAACTCATTTGAGCTTGTGGTGCAATCTGGGTCTATTAACGACACTTAAAAGTTTGAATTGCATTCAGCAGTGATGGCCTTTTAATTGATGGACAGGGCATAGCTTAAAGATGGTGTGGAGAATTTTGGAGGGCCAATCACAGCTGTAACTTTCAAATGGATCATTTCAAGGATTGGTCAATCATATCTTCTACGTGCTTACATTGACGCAGACTTTCTCTCGCCGCTCCTAGCCACGCATGCGTAGAAGAATGTTTCGGATCAAGCTTGGATCAAGCATTGGTTAGTGATACGGAGTTTGCCGTTGTCCTCCTCCTTATTCCAGCACCTCATTTGTCCGTCCATAAGCAGAGACGCAAGAGGACGGGGGAAACAGTCTTTGAGGTTGTTGAGAAGAGACGAAAGGCTTCAGAGGAGAGGAACGGGAATCGTTTATGCGATGGCTTGCCTTGAAATCTGTAGCTATGACAGGTAACTTTGCCTCGCTATTTTTTACAAAAGTCAAAACATTTTATAACGTGTGTGTTGTAACTAAGTGTAGATTACTTACTGGTGGAGGGTCCGACATGGTTTTTAATAGTTACTGGGAGAGATATTTGAGGCTGCTATGTCTACATGTGCAGTTGTAAACAGATGCACATGTATTCGAGCTATCCAAGTCATTTGGTGAGTGTTAACTCTGGAGGACCGGTTCGGAAGGGGGGAGTACAGCACATGCGCAGTCACTCTATGAATAATTTCCTTAAATCGACCACAGCCCTGTAGACCAACTAAGCAAATGCAGTAAATCTGTCTAAAAATGTATTAATTAATTTACAGTCTTCCATGACATTTTGGGTTTCTTCGCGTTCCAAACTGCATTCGCATTATTGGCCACTTCTGAAAGTACCATCAATATAAAAATAAGAAATAAAAAAAAGAATAATCACAAACAACATCGAGTTAATATAAGCTCATTTCTAGATGATGACAAAACAGTTTCAGCAGCTCACATATTGTAATAAGGGTCCTGCTGTGAAGTGTACACATGTATTATGTACTAACATGAATACTACATGCGCGTCATAAAAACACCACAATCAAACTAACACAAAAATAGAAGAAACTAGAGCCTAATTAAGACTACATGTGGCCAATAACATATAGTTTGTTCATAAATATCTCAGAGGAATGAATGGGATATGAAATTACCCTGATAAGCGTCTGCTAAGACTTCAAATATTTTTATGTGCATCGCAGGGCACTAACTAACAACGGGACATGGGCACACTTCAAAGACGCCACTTTCTTAGCAGCTAAAAAATCTTTTGAAATCTCTCAACTTCATTTAGACAAGAGTGCTGTGCTATTTCAATGACGGACCAGCACTTCACAGCCTAATCAATCTTTCATTTTCACTTTCGCCCGCGCCAACTTTTAAGACTGCCTCACAGTCCCACATAATCATTCAAAGCAGCATGAAATACTAATTTATTGTAGTGACTTGAGGCAGTTTTGAATGTACGATTGAGGCGGACAGCCTTGGAGGTGTATAAAAACAAAGATATGGCAGATACTAAGCTATTTGGATGCTAAATAATTCCCTGCAAACTTTACCAAGTGAGAACTCATTAAGTACGAGACCTCGTGACCTCTGGCAAAGTGAAACTGTAGAAGCACACAAATCATAAAAACATTTACACATTTAAAATAGATATTTAAGAAAAAATACAGACATAATCTACATTTGAAAGCACAAATATTTTTTGTAGGATTCTTGCGCCTTATTTTTCAATAACACGCAAAAACCCCTAAGCAGGACCACTTCACGCAACCTAAATTCCGACTGAAAGGAGACCATACTCAAGTTACTAACAAGCCAAAAATCTTGTTTTCTAGAGTCTAGTGCAAAGCCAAAGTACTACAATTTGAAAACAAACTCTATAGGGTTACCATGAGAAGCCGCGATCGGAGGAGATATTGTCTGGTAGCACAGGTCCATGCGAGAAAATCATGGCTTTAGTTTTGTCTGAATTCAACACTAACTTCGGGGACTGCAATTGACGCAACACTAAAGAGAAAGCAGACTATAATGACTCAATGGCCCGTTCCAATGAGGATGAGCAACAGTAAAGTACCATAAAAAGACATATCAAAACAAATGTATTTATTATTATTTATTTTTAAGAATTTTTTGGCCCTTAGGTTTTACTTGTCAGGACAGTGCAGCGTGAAATTGGGATAAGATCAGGGAAGGACATGCAGCAAACTGTCGAGAGCCGGTTCAAACCCGCACCACAAGGCAGGCATATTCAACCACGAGCGTTACAAAAAATTGGGCCTAAAATGAAGCCCTGAGGTACACCTACAAAACATCCAGAAAAGAAGGAAAAAGCCCCTGCCAGTTTAACACAGTGTGATGGATTTGACAAATAATTGGCAAACCAACTTAAGGCTTAGTCAGAGATGCCATGTTTTACAGTTTTAATCAGAAGCAGAGGGTCAACAGTGTCAAAAGCCTTCGATAGATCAATGAAAAGAGCAACACTATATTTTGTTCAGATCCAGGGCTTGCATAAAATCGTTTAGAACCATAAGAGCAGTTGTAATCAACAATAATCAATAACAATAATCAAAGAGCTTTCGTGCTGCCCATGATAATTACCCACCCTGATCCGTTCAACTAAGCACAGAATGACTTACAACCTATAAAGAATTTGTGGCTAAAATTAAATATAAATGTAGTTGCCAGTTTTATGGGTCAGGCCTGATATTGCATAGGGCTTTGACTGTGGATGAGTCTTGTCAGAGCAGGGCAAGTAAATTTAACTGGCCCTGTAAAATGCAAAGGAAATCTGATGAATCATCACTTTTAATTGCAGCACACGCTGATATTGAACTGCAGATTGCAGCACTGCTGCACATATTATAGTGTAGGGTGCAATATTCTGTGCCTATCGATATTTACATTTATTTCTGTTTGTGCATTTATCAGAAATGCACCTAGTAAACATAAGAAAATGGAGTATGAGACAGTGTAGATAAGCAGAAACAGAAACTGCAACAAAAGTTATGTGAAACTATCTGTTGCCTGGCCAACCAAGACTACACGCTTTAACACCACTATCTATAGGTTTCAGAATGATGAGAAATTAAGACATTAACAATTTGAAACAAAATATTAATTTGAATGAGAAAGTCTTCAATTCCACAACAGGAAGCTGAAACTCGTGAATATAAAGACATATCCTGTATGTATCCTGAATGGCGTAACTGACAGGAGGATTAACCAAACAGTCAGTCTATTTTTGTCAAAACAAACATGACATGTCATCTTACAAGTAAAAAGTAATAACACTGAGCACAAAGATCTCGGCACAAATTCTCTAAATGTGAGGTAACGGAAGTAAACAATAAGTAGCCATGATTGGAGTCTTTGGTTTGATGCCTGAACCTCCTGCAAACGGAGAGTAGGACTCGCTCGCCTCCCTGATATAAAGGGGCATTTCAGTGTGGAATTTGCGTGTTCTTCTTGTGTCTGGCTCATTTTGCTTTGGCGCTCTGGTTTCACCCCTTCTCCAAAAAACATGTGGACCAGGTTGAGCCATATCGGCAGGCCATTGTAGCCGTGGCTGATCTTCAACTTGTAATGACAAATATATCACTTTAAGTTATGTTATTTCCTGAGGCCAGTAGAACTACTTTTAAAATCCATGTTCTTGATTTACACAGGCCTCACAGTGATGAATCTGAACAGCCTGAGGAAAAGAGATCAATAAAGTAACACAACTTGTCTTTCTGCCATTAGCATTGGATTTTTGTTTGTGCTCCTGCCAAAACATAAAGAAAATTAGAAAGCAAAACTAACGCAGCAAAGCCTTATAACGAATCTCTTCGATCAGACCATTACTAACAAATCCCAATTGTTCACTACCAAGGCTGCAAGCTGGTATTGTGTAGCTTAACGCATTTCAGAATTGTCATCTAGTCCAAATAAAACATCAAACTTTCCCTCTAATTAATGAATGCTTTCAGATGGTAACATGACGGCGTATAAGTGTCAGTCATTGTGAGGCAGAGGGAGAACATCCATCTCATGTCACTCATAGACCTGTCTTTGTGACACGTTCAATGGCCCGTGGAATAAAAGAGGGGGGAAAAAATCAAAGAGATGACATCTTGCTTCAAAGAGCTTGCTAGCATTTCCATTCCTTCATCTCTAGGTGCAACTCAATGTCGGTATACAGTATAAGGGCAGAAAACCTTTTTGGTAGGTCAGGAACCACCTGGGCTACACAAAGGAGCTACACAAGTGTTGAATATTTATAGAGCCACGCTGAAACAAAGTGACATCCCGAGTGCATAAGAAATTCCTTT
>BJKM01000008.1:0-412500 GCA_015082035.1 Chaenogobius annularis | reverse complement strand
CTACCTACAATAATACTTCATACAAAGGTGTCTTCAAAAACCAAGAGGAAAAAAAATCCATCTCTCGATGATACAGGTGAGACAGTCCTGTATGTTTTCACCCCACGCTGAAGGACACAAGCGGGGCGAGTAATGATTTGCTGTACAATCCTGTAAGAGCGCCATAGTTGAGTCCATGGGGACACTGAGCCCACAGTATTGAGACAGCGTAGCACCACCAGCTGTTTCCATCGCTCTGGGCTTTGGCTAACGTTTTCTCTGTAAGCTTCACTGAGCTGCCACGGCGACGCTCTCCAGAGTGCAAGTCACAAGTGCTGTCCTCGCTTTTAATAAAATGTCAAAATAAGATGTTACAGGAGATGCCCAACAAGTCACACATACAGTATGTGTAAAATAATGGTACACATGAGGCAGGAGTGCCTGCGAGTTTGAAGGCGGAGGGGTTGGCACCCATGCCTCACAGCAAAAAGGTCTCCCGGGGCCATTCTTTCTATGTTTGTCTAATGTTTGTTTGTTTTCAGTATCGATACCGATTAGTTTCATTGGGTTTTCAATGTCACAGTAACCAGTATGTGTCACATAACAGTTTCATGTGTCACAGTAACAGTATGTCACATTAACAGTAATCACAAGTAACAATATGTCATAGTAACAGTAACAGTATGTGTCACAGTAACAGTATGTGTCACAGTAACAGTATGTGTCACAGTAACAGTATGTCACAGTAACATGTCACATTAACAGTATGTCACAGTAACAATATGTCATAGTAACAGTATGTGTCACAGTAACAGTATGTCACAGTAACAGAGAGTACAGACGAGGTTTAGAGTTTTATCGATTAGTATCTTGGTATTTTGACAACCCTAACAGAAGTATTCATCTTAACGCTTAATTCAATGCTCAGGATCTCAAGATGTGGTTGTACTCACATCTGTGCAATAATATTTCACTGAATTGCCAATTTTTAGAAATTCATCCAGTCGCAAATTAAAATGTGAAAGCTTGAGCACGGAACATGATCTGCTCTTAAAAGGAAGATACTGTTCGTACTTTTGGCGTGATGAAAATGTGATTAAATTTAAAAAAAAAATCAAAGTGTGATCTGCATTTGCTTTCATGGCGCAGAACTTATACGACGGACTAATAAGTTAATACATTACTGACTCTGTGGTTAGGGAACTTTGTATTAGTTAAGGATAATCTAGACTCATTATTTGCTTGGCACAATATTCGTCGACGACACTATTGAGATGCCAAAAAAATACATACATATGCAAGTATATAAAAGCAAAATTTGTATTAACATATTTTACATTTTATATGGTTATGACCATTTCAATGTTAAAGCTATTCCAACACAAAATGCTCCAGATCCAGGACTCCACTGGACTCTTTTACTTTTACGTATTATTTTATTGGGCTAAAAGGACAGGCAAACAAACGCCAGCAAAAGCACAATCTCTTAAGTGAATAAAAAACTTGTATATTTCAGAGAGAATTTTGAAGAAAAGCTTTGCTCTAATAAATCATATTGCTTCTCCGAGCTCAGGTCTGTTTGTTAGTGTTTTCTCAGCAGGCAGAGCATGGCTGTGCGGTAATGCAGCACAGAGCAGCATGCGCCGACACCAGTGTACGAAAGAGGAAAGGCTCCTACTGCGCTACATCCTCCATCCTCATGTTGTCCAGTAAAGAAAAAATACTTGGTTTTTCCTGTAAAACATGGACCCTCAAAAAAACACTCCAGAGAAAAGCTTTTTTAAGAAAAACATGTTCTGACCCTGGACTCAAACAAGGAGCCCAGAATAAACAGTTTTCCATTGTCCAAAGAACATATTTCTCAGCTTTCAGAATATATTTGAGGTCAAACATGCAGACATTTACTTCACCACGATCAGTCCAGGTGACTATAACTGAATCGTTTTCAACAATGTACTCATTTTAGTTACTAAAGTAAAAGTACAGATACATGAGCAAATAAACCCCAAAAAGTAGCTACTTAAGTCAAAGTTTTAAAAATGCACTTTAAGTCAAAGTATTTCATACAAATTTGGAGAACTGTTGTAGTGTTAAATGAGGTGATTTTTGATGAATAATTGTGTTGATCTTTGGTCAACAGTAGCAATTCTAATCACTTTTCAAATGTCCTCGTGATTTTTGTGTATTGTTGTTTGCTCTAAACCTTTATGCAGGATGTCACCATGAATGTACGAAAATAACTCCTCAAACTATATAAAAAGTATATTCTACTTTACAGTCCGGAACTAGAACTCAACTACAAAAATATATTGTTTCCAACTTTTTAAAGCCCAAAAATTCACAAATAATAATTTTAATGAAATTGCGTTTCATACTTCATACAAGGGCATCAATGTAGCTAGTTGTTAAATATCTGCAATGTGATTGGCTTGCTATAAGAAAAAAGGGGGCTGCTGAATAAATAAATAAATAAATGACCTCATGACTGAAGTTATACCCTATCTCGCCCTATCTTGCCATATCTGACATGCCCCCTTCAGGAACACTTGAGAGCAAAGCTTTTAAAAGGATTACAAGGCCTCACGTGTCATGTAAATCTGAATGCAAGAGGCACGTGTCACCCATCCAATCACACGCAGTCAGAAAGTGCACTATTTATTGCTCACTTTCAACCCAACATCCTACGTATGCGGCACCTTAAAAGCCTGATGGTTTATGGTCAAAATGTATGCTTTCATCTATAGCCGTGATGTTGTTACCTGACTTCAACAACATCTCATCATTTCTCTGATTGGACCCCAAACAGCCCAGACAGTCCATCATCATTCTACAGAGCAGCAGAGAGGCCTTGAGCTGCGGTTTCATGAATCTTTTAGACACCATGCAGGAAGGTTTTTGCCCACACACTGACACGCACACGGACGGACACACACACACAGACACACATTGTTGGAGGCACAGCTGCAGGCAGAAAGTGATGTGGCCTTCGTAGCTTGTATTAGCCGTCATTTCAATTAAGACATATGCTGCTGTGGAGGACGAGGTTTTAGATGGGGGAGACGACTCGGAGGGTGGAGAGATTAAGTGCGCTTTCCATCGAGAAACATGTGCTGCCGACTCTAAATTATCCTAATGACTGTAATTACACAGGCTCGTTCAGCCCCTGTTTGGGCAACTAAGGGTTAGTAAATGGGGAGAGGAGCATTGTGCGACTGTAGATTCACTGCAATTAGGCACTTGGAAAGAGCAGCAAGTTTAACTGAGACATTTAGAAAAGTAAACAACATATTAAAAGACAAACTAAAATGTACAACCAGAACGTAGTATACATACTTCTTAAGAATATTGCACTCTTTTGGGCTCTCAAAAACATTTAACATTGCATTATTCATTTGCTCCACACCTAATGATGGTAAGTTATTTCTGTAGCCAAAACTGCCTTTGAGTAGACTGAAAAAAGCCAGGCAGCCAATGTCCACCATGTTTTTTATTTCTTTATTTGCCCTGTATTTGGAGATTAACAAGCTCTATTTAAACATTTTAAAGGTTTTTTTGTTAGTTTAGTTTTTTAATACAACACAAAAAAAAACAGAACAGAAACAAGATTCAGGTCCAAAGTCTGACAAATTTGTACAATTCCAAGTTAAGTCCAAAAGCATTTTTTTTCCCCCCATTTCTCCAACGTCAATTATAATTTTTTGATTTTTGATTATGTCAATAATAGAACTATAAATATTGATACAAGGATTGTGAGTAATCTATATGCAAGACCTGGTATTCCTGGAATGCAGTTACACAACAATGGGAGGAAGGTAGGACACTAGGGGACATCGTATGGAGCAGGATAGAGGCTGAGGACATGCTGTTTTAGAAAATAAACAATGTTACACAAAGGACAAAACATCACAAACAAAAAAGATGTTCAAGATCATTTTCTCTAATACTTTTTATTAAAGAACTCTACAAAAACCCTTGAAAATGCATAAGTTTAAAGGTGCTATACCTGATTTTTATTTTTAATGTGTGAAAAACAGAACTACAGAACTGTTTGCCTCACTGTAGAAAAAGATTCAGTTGTAGTCATCTGCACTGTTTTTTTTTTTTTTTTTTTAGAAAAACAAAACGTTTCGACTCTCATCCGAGAATCATTCTTAATCTGCAAATCGAGTCTCAGAACTCGATTCGTATATAGGAAACCTACACACACAGATCAGTACTTGCTCTGTGGCTCTAACCACCCACTACAGCACAAGCTGGGAGTGATCAGAACACTACAACACAGAGCACAAGAGGTGCCCACCAGCTCAGAGGGCAAGAGGAAGGAGGACAAACATGTCTGGAATGCTCTCTCAGCCTGTGGATACCCGACTTAGGTTCTTCACAAAGTGAAGAGAACCAAAAAGCAGGACAAAAGGGACAAAAGGGACAAAAGGGAAACAGAACCAAGAAGAAAGCATGTCTCTATCCCTTATGTCTCGGGACTGTTGGAGAAACTGCAAAGAATTTTAAGACAACATGAAATCCCTGTTTATTTCAACCAGCCAACACTTTAAGACAAAAACTGGTTCACCCTAAGGACAAGAT
The DNA here is from genome assembly GCA_015082035.1 of Chaenogobius annularis. Classification (NCBI taxonomy): domain Eukaryota; kingdom Metazoa; phylum Chordata; class Actinopteri; order Gobiiformes; family Gobiidae; genus Chaenogobius; species Chaenogobius annularis. Next base: position 407,937 of record BJKM01000008.1, on the reverse strand, counting down.
GCATACACAAAAACAAAGCAATCAATGCAGTGAAGAAAGTTGTAGAGAGCGGTACATAGGGGAGACTAAACAGTCACTTCACAAGAGGCTTTAGCAGCACAGAAGACACTCGAGTTCAGGACCCCAGAGCGCCGTGCATCTTCATCTTAAAGCCACAAACCACTCTTTTGAAGACAGTGAGGTGGAGATTCTGAGCAGGGTGAAAAGATGGTTTGAAAGAGGTGTTAAGGAGGCAGTCTTTGTTAAAAAAGAGAATCCTTCCTTAAACCGAAATGGAGGTTTAAGATTCAACCTTCCCGTTGTTTATAATGGTTTGTTGAAACACTGGAGACGCCCTGGGCATTCGGATGCTAAACAGATACTCAATGAGGAGGGAGCGAAAGTCAGGTTACAATAGGATGTTGTTAGCCCATTACAGAGCTGTTAGTTAACAAAGAGAGTAGTCTCAAGTTAAAAATAAATAAAAAAAAAAACTACCTTTGGGCAGGGCTTACACAGAGGAGGATATAAAACCTGAGTTCCAGATTCGATTTGCAGATTGAGAATGACTCTTGGATGAGAGTCAAAATGTTTTGTTTATTAAAAAAAAAAAAACAGTCCAGATGACTACAACCAAATCTTTTTCTACAATGGAACACTCCTGGACGAATGAGGGATTACACCGACATCTTTGCCTCACTGTTCCTCACGTTTCTGTGTGCATTACTCACTCATTCATTATTCACTGTGATGAGTTTATAAGCACACAACTTTCAGACACCAGAGCGGCGTTTTGCGGTCATTATGATGCTTGTAACAGGTATCAGGCTAACAGTGCACTTCCTGTGTCTAATTTTGACCTATGGTAATTATTTAATTTTAGGTAATGATATTGACAAAAGTTCATAACTTTTGTGCCATTTTAAATGAACGATACAAACATAATTATTACAAGATTATCAAGTTCAATTTCAAGTCAGAGAATAACATTGTGTTATATACAGTCAGTGCCTTATTTGAGGTTTATGCTTGCTTCTTTAGTTCTTTATTTTGACAATTTGTAGAGATTAAAATAAATATTCATCTTTGGTCAAGTACATTTACGCATTACAAAAAGCAGTACTGGCCAAGACAACAATTATACAGTATTTGCTATTGTTATTCTCAAGTGTTAAAGTGTGAATTTCACCAACTGATTGGCTCTAAAGTAACTAAATGCTTTCAATTATTTTACTATTGTTTTTTTTGGCAGGGGTGGGCGATATTGACAAAAATGAATATCTCGATTAATGATAGTTGGCCAATATTAAGTCAATCAAAAAGAAATGCGTTGAAACATATCTTTCAAACGCGTTAGTTGAGGTTTAATTACCGGACAAATGTAACATTTCTGTAAAATGAATCCCAAAAGTGCAGAAATATCACCATTATGTACTTATTTCAAAGTTTACAACATCACTTTTTTCATTTTTTATTTTTAATCGTCTTTTTTGTAGCATTTTTTCTATAAACGACGCGCTTATATCATCCAAAACAACATTCACAATATGATCAACATGTCGATATACTGCCCACCTCCTTTTTATATTACATATTATACATTCCTTTGTCAAATTTGTTGTCATTTGGTTAAAGATATCCACACAAATATGCAGAAAAAGCTACTCGCGCAACTATAAAGTAAAGATTCTCTCAACAATTTTCTCATCAAGCAAATACTGCAATGAAATAGGACTCCCTTAGGATTTTGAACTAACTCAGGATTTCTGTACCTCCTTTAAGTTAACTCTGAGTATTCCCAATTGAAGGATGGCTTTTCAGAGTACCACTTACTGTTTTTCATTGTGGACACCAGTCGATGTTGACCATAATGACTTAATATAATGCTTTGAACTGTTTCTGTGGGAATGTGCACTAATCCTACTTTTACTCAAATGATTGACACGATTTGATGTGAATTGGTGAAATGTCCATAATTTGCCCATTATACTCCATTATCGGGTGGTATTTTGGTCCTGTAGGTTCCTTTTCACCTTCGAGTGGGCTCTTCCTGTCATGATGAGGTGATTTTATTTTCTTTTTTTTTTATACCTCTTGGTTGTTTTATACCTCTTGAAATGTTTGAATGTGTCATCGTGTCACAGTAACACAGTTCGTCTAGCTCTAGGGAACTGCTTTATCTCAGAAAATGAATACAAATACACTGAATGTAGTTTGACTCCCCTTTTGGTTACTTTGAAGTGTTAAATCTGTGGCTATTCAAAAACTATAGTTTGTTACAGCATCTCATTTTGTCTGTGTGATCTGTCTTTAAGAAGCTTTGAAAACTGATAAATTGTATTATTTTCTCTTTTGAGCGTTTTGGATGTTCTCAGTTTGTACGATGTATTCACAAAGAGGAGTAAATGCCTCTGCGTCTTAAACTGTGCACTGTTAGAATGTATTGTGTGTGGTTTTTGTCTAATTTAGTTTGACATTTTCTAATAGATAGGAAGAGTAACACTAGTCTCAGTTTTTCTAAAGGGCCATCTGTTTGAAAGATCTGTTTCCTCAAGCTCTTTACACAATAAACACGCATTTAATCTTGAATTATAAAATTTGGTGTTATTATTTGTAATAACCTTGTCAACAAATGGAAAAGTTCGTGGGTGTTCCATTCTCATCTCGACTGATGACAGTATCTTAAGTAATCTTTCCAGCTTTACCAGCACTTTTACTTTTAGGGATTGGGTACAATTTATTAAGGCAAGGCAAGTTTATTCGTAGAGCACAATTCGTACACCACAATTCGTACACAAGGGATTTCAAAGTGCTCCACACAACAGAAAAAAAAATGCATTAAAATCTCAAAGACATGACAGAAATCACAAAACCTTCATTTCTAGTTATTCAACTTAACAATTTTGTTGACATGAATCATATAATTTGGCCGTGCTGAGTGATCCGCCAGATGGAAAACCAACTCTATTGGACCAAACTGGCCAAACTGGCTTGACATTGCCAGCGTAACAGATGTCTCCGGGATGGGCACATCGCTTTTAGATTGATTCTTTCCCATGTTTGACCATCCCTAAACTGACTCGACACCAGCACTAGACTAGGCTCAAACCGGGACAAGACTGAAGTCAGTGTCTTTGGCCCGCAGAGACAAAAAAGAAAGTGTTAGCAATCACCTCCAGTCTCACGCTCTCAAAAACCTACAAATCAAGTTAGAAATCTGAGGGTAATAATGGATTCAGACTTGAACTTTAACAGTCAAAGCATATCAATAACATCAGCAGCATTTTGCCATCTAAAAAAATAATACTTCCAAAATATAGTGTCTAAACTATTTGTTTCTCGTTGGTAAGACAATTGTAACTGCCTGCTCACTGGCCTCTACAAACGAGCTGTAAAACAAGCTGCAGTACATCCAGAACGCTGCTGCTCGGGTCCTGACTAGAACTAGGCTTCAGGCTGAGAGAACAGACTTCAAAGCAGCTCTGCTTGTATACAAGTCTCTCCATGGCCTAGCGCCAAAGTACATCTCTGACATTTTAGTACCACATGAACCATCTCGGACTCTGAGGACCTCAGGGACCGGCCTCCTGCTGGTGCCCAGAGTCAGGACTAAACATGGGGAATGTGCGTTTCAGTTTTATGCAGCTAAAATATGGAAGTCTTCCTGAGGATGTGAGACAGGCCGCTACTCTGGCAATTTTCAAATCTAGACTCAAACAGTTCTGTTTGGCTGTGCATGTGACTGAAAGGATTATATCTGCTCATTTGAAAGTCAAATTTTAAATGATTATTTCTGTTTTTATGTTGTATTGTGATTTTAATGCATAATTTCCTGTTATGTAAAGCTCTTTGCACTTTATCTATAAATTGTGCTCGAGAAATAAACTTGCCTTGGGTTGCCATTGTTTTAATTCAATTCATTTTTGTAAAGCCCTAAAACAGTGTCAAACTCAAGGCCCGCAGGCCAGATGTAGCCGGCCAGACGTTTTAATCCGGCCCGCCGAACATATTAATAACCCCTTACGCTTTGTGCATCCCACATGCGGGATGTTGGACTTTTTCTTTCTTTATTCCATTTTGTCCACTATTTTACAAAAGAAAACTCTCAAGCTGCTTGATATGCTGTACATAAAAATAAAGCTGTAACTCTCTTATTTCCAGTCAAATCAATCATTCTGGGAAGCATCAGGGTCAGTTTGTACTCCAAACCCACAAGTAAAAAATTACTCATAAATAATAAAATGAATCAAACTTTTATATGGATTCCGCCTGGACATTTTTGCTTTACTCCAAGTCCCGAAAACTAATTTTTACTTAATTTACCTTCAGCTTTGAAAAAGAATTGTCAAAATCCAAGTCATAAGTCCATGTTCCTGTTCCTGCAGCCGCTGCATATGGACTCAGTCTTTCACCTGCTGCAGATTTGTGCAACAGTGTCCACAAAGAACGATTACTAGGCTGTATAAAGCTGTTATAGTTTTTAGAGTTTTATTTTTAAAGTTTTTTACATTTTTACATTATTAGCTTCGAAATTCGGCCCGTGGCTCAAAATGAATTTGACACTCCTGCCCTAAAATCACATAGTTGCCTCGAAGGGCAGCAGTGTTCATGAACTATGTTCATAGGAAATGAGCAACTGTCCCAACATGCCCTGTCCTTAGACCATCCTTCTCGGTAAAGAAAAACTACAAAACCCTTTGGGAGAAAGTAGAAACCTCTGGGAGAAACACAGTGAAGGAGAGAAGGAGAGATACGACTTGTGTATCCAACTATGTTTCGCAAAGAAATAGAGGTTGCTTTATATTACACCTGGAGGCAGATGTATATTTCTTGTTAATTAGATTTTTGCCTTTTACCATGTGACACTTCAAATAAATGATGAACCTTGTAGTTTTGGTAAGTGCGTATTTTTCTCATTTGATTCCTATTCTGGGAGTTCAGAGCAAAACGATAGTGCCACAAGGCCTTTGAAAATCCCATTACAAGATATAGAAAAAATATCAGTCCATTGCTAACATGCTGAAAGTCACAAGACTCAGTTAGACCAAAGAGAAGGAAGCAAAAACATCTTATGAGTTCTCCCTGAGAATGGACAGACAAATGTAAAGTTGTATCCTGTCATATTTGGAGAAATCTACAAATAATGATAACTATAAGCTCTGAAGAAGCTTTCTGGCGGGGAGCGAAACTGTTGGCCATTTAATTCTCTTTAGAAATAAATAATGATGACATTAATAAAACAATCTGTAAATTGCAATAATAATTTGGTTTTTGATGTTCTGTCAACCTGCCAGGGGGTCTGCAGATGGAAATTAGCCTAAGGCTAATATCTGGCATATTTACATTTGTTTAAATGTACATTATGCATTGTTCTCCCTTTTTGTTAAGAGTCCTAAGTAGGTTCCCATATTTTGAATTTGAAAAGCATGCAAGTAGAGGCAACAAAACCAACATTTGGGTTCATATGACAAGGCACAGAGTCAAGCCGGAGTTATTGTAGAGATAAGACAACAAGGCTAACCAACGCGAATCAGGCTGGTACAATAGCAGCATTCAGAAAATGTCTAAGAAGATTTTGTTCTTGGTTCAGTGATCTGTCAAACTATTCACATCATCACTACATCTTTGACCATCTTTATTATTATTATTTTCTAAATGCCAAGATATAAAGCAAGTGGTGAAGTGCTGAAAATAAAACTCAAATTATGAATCAATAAATTTTGTTCCTGTAACGTCATGACTGCCCATAATTAAAAACTGAGCAGGACACTATTTTCTCTGTCAGCACAAATAAACAGGATAGACTACCTTTTACATCAGCAGGGGTCTTGGTCCGAGCAGGTGATAGCACTGAAGAGGATCTAACAGGGACCATCTGACCACTGGATGCCCGAGAGTCCATCCCAGAACACTACAATACATCGGCAATCTCAAAGACAGATTATCTCCTGTGGCATCAAAACTGCAAGCATCAGTGCGAGGCAAGTGTGACAACATGTGTGAGGAGACCACATCAAAATAAATAGGGGTCATTGCTCACTCTCTCCTCACTGCCTTTTCTATAGAGTTCCCAGGCCCCATGTGGATGAGGAAGAAGTGTGACCATAGCCCTCCAGGGACAGAGGGGGGCTTGACAAAACGGATGCAGCGCTAAGGTACACCTGCCACCTAATGCTTCAAAGGACAGGACACACAAACAGCGCTGGATGCAGGCTTGTGTAATGAGAAAAAGCTACAAGAAGCACATTCTTATGGGAATATACGCGTCTTCTGTAGCACATGGCACAGCGCAGATCAAAAACATGCCAGAGTACAGTGAAGTTTCCTCATGTGCCGACACGTGCAGCCGTTGCAAATGCCTTGGATTGATGGGATGGTAAAATCTCATTAGGGACTGGGTCGCTGCTGGAACCTGGCCCAGACGCCTTTTCCCCTTCTTTTTCACTCTGGCACACTTGGACCTCTCCTTCACTTCTTTCCAATCCGCTCCCTATTTGTCTCTCAGCAGTGTTGTAAATGGAATGTGTTGAAGTGGTGAATTTAGCAAAGGTTTATTTAGCTGAAATGCAAGGTCATGCGTCGCAATGGCCGGCTCACACCTGCTTTATTGCACTTGGTCTGTCGCTTGTATTTATCACATGCAGGGGTTTGTGCACCAGGCTACGGCACGCTGCGCACACGCTCACTTTGTTACCCCCGACAGAAATGTCTCACCAGGGACAAGCCTTTATAGAGCACGTATAAACTCCTGCCTTTTAGTGGCATGGGAAATGCTCACATACATTTACAGGGTCTGTTTCTTAGCGCGCTGCAAAACTCAGAGTTTGACCTTGTCTCTTCTTTGTGCAGGCTTTTCAAAAATGCTGAAGTGTGTGTTTTAAACAATAGATAATTAATGTTCTTTTCACTGTACAGACGCTGGTAATATAGGCCCATGCATGCAGCTGTATTTGAGATAAGACTAGAGATGTTTTACCATAAACATAGTATTGTTGAATCAAATTCATGACAGAAATCAAAGTCAAAATTGGTACAAGATTAAAGTGCAATGTGGTTTAAACTCATTACATTTAAATACAATGTCACTTAAGAACATCATTTTTCACTACTTATACTTCTTACAATACATTAGAGAAAATGAATTTGATGTGGTGTGATGGATTTTCTAACCCCTTAGTTAAATGTATGTATTAAGAAGAACATTTGAATTGAGTGGTTACCTGCACAGCACAAACGTCAGAAAAGCAGAACCAACAGGAGATAAGATGCAGCTGAATCTCTCAGCATTAACACTCCTTACAGTGCACAAGGCCATATCTTGATGACACAGACAAGGCCATATCCTGATGACACAGACAGGTTTAAATATGTTCAGCAAACACAAGTGACCCTATATTTACCCCGGTCACCCGCGACCCCTAACGGGAACAAGCGGTAGAACATGAATGAATGAATGAATGAATGAATATATATATATATATATATATAATTTTTTAATACATTGCTAATTCAGCTTATTACCAGAATCACAACAAAACAATTACATTATTTGTGTAGTTTCAAAAGCTTTGTTTTGCGTAAAAAGATCAAAATAAGAAAAAAATCTTTAGACTTTGCAATATAAATGGATAGATAGATGGATGTCTTTATTGCAGACTCATGGTCCATGGAAGAAAAACTAACTCTGAAAAAAAATAAATATATATATATATATATATATAAATACAATATTAAAATATAAAAACATAACAAAAAAAACAATAAGAGGCTCCTCACTGCTCAGGAGATCTTTCCCACAGCTGAGAAGTATAGTGGCTGGCACTATAGTCAATATTAGTCAATAAAATCTTTTTTTTTTCTGAATTATTCTGACGACACATACATTTATACGTCCGGATTTTTAAAACAGCTTGCAGTGTGTTCATTCTAGAAGACACAAACAGTTCTCTGGCACTGGTCCATCTGGGTCTTTTAGCAGAAGTCTTCAAGCATTATTGTAGGCCATTTTCAGTCACTCTAGACTAGCATTACAGCAGCCAGATTTGAGTGGGCGTACACAGGCCTGTGCATACAACAGACGCCTCCTTATGTGAAACTGTACATTCAGTTTTTAAAATCATTAAAAAGGTACTGTACCTGATTTTTCTTAAAAACTTTAAAAACAGAACTAGTTCATTTTAAAGTCGATGCTCACACAGCATTCCAGACATCCACATTATTTACCGCAATTAGTTTTTTCCAACTTTACCAGAGCAGAGATCAAACTAGTGGCGCACCAATATGGACATTTTAAGTAGATACCAATATTATTGGAAATGCTCGATATTAAATACATAATAAATAAATCAATATTAGGTCAATATTTTCTATACTTTGTTTAGTCATTTTGAACACTTGCATTTTAATAGAAATATATATATATATATAAACAAAGAAATGTTGCTGTTTGCTTTTAAAATAAGGATCAATTCTATTTAAAAATGTTGAGTGAGAACACATACCCTTATTAGGTTCTGTGTGTGAATTTTAGTCATATATTATAGCATATATATATATATATATATATATATATATATATATATATATAATTATATATATATATATATGCTATAATATATGACTAAAATTAGCCTTCACACTTTTCCATTCTGTGAATTTCCTGTTTTATGTATATTATTTCTCAGACTTAAGTCTCTCTCTGAACTTCTCCAGTCCATGTGTCATCGTTGTGTTGCTCCTCCTCAGACTCTCCTCAGACTCTGTGTCACACACTCTGACTCTTCTCCTTCTTAAAACCTCTCACACTAAAGTTATTTGGATTAAACGTGTCTACAAACATTGCGTTTATTGCAAGTCCAGTTAATTTTTAATGATAAATTTCATCTTTTCTAGAACTTGTACACGCTTTTTTTTTTTTTTGCTCGGAATAAAGACTGGATTAAAGTTTACAGTCTGTCCACGGAGCTGTTGCCTTCTTCCTGTTTCTGAAGGGATGACAGTGTTAAATCTTTAACGACAAGGCGTAAAATCGCAGACTGATATCAGGGGTTTTGGACTAAAACCGATATTATGACATGAATACTGGTCGAAACAGATACTGGACCAATATATCCGTGCATCCCTAGTTCAAACATTATGTTGCTAACAGCACACTTACTGCAGCAGTTCAAATACATTATAATTATTATAATCATTTAAACATGTTCTAATTTGGTTTTTTTTTAACTTGTTTTTTTTACTACATAATATTTTAAAGTAACAATACTCTTGCTCTCTGGCTCCTCCCATGGCCTGCTTCTACTCCACTGCAGCTCACACAACAGCCTCTTGTTCACAGCCCAATAAGAGCCACATGCTGCTGGCACATTAATCTTACTTTAGTGAAAAAACCCTGCCTTAATGACATAATTGTAAGGTTAGACTGACAGAGCAGAAGAGCTGTGATGGGTGGTCCTGTCCCATGCAGAGTTAGGCTATGAACCGTGTATGTGTATATATATATATATATACATACACATACATACACACACAGTATATGGCTTAGGCTGGGTATTTCAGCTGACGCATACGCTGTAGAAGAAATTGCCACCAGGCCTTAGAGCAAGATGGAAGATGTGGCTAGAGCAGGGAGGTAGTTTGCATGAGAATCCAAGCAATCAGACAAGAGTTTCAGCACGGTATAGAGAAAATGATTTGGCGCCGAGAAGAACTGCAGCCTGTATAAGCAGGTTTCCCTTCAGACAGATTCAGCAGATGCCTACGACACAGTGGCCTTTAAAATATACCTCCACGCCTGACTTTAGCTTTAGATCTAAAAAGTAAACAAAGATATATTCTAATATGTTTTGTCAAAGTATTACTCTGTTAAAAGCTGCATTAAGTTTGACTAATAACTGACCTCCTTGGTACGTTATGTCAAGTTAAAGTGCACTCAGCATTTACTGTGTTAAAACAATATTATGCACTTAACTGGCACTTTTTTCCACAAATCTACAACATGTATAAATTACTGCAACAATTACTCAACTAATCGTGACTAGTTGACTATAAAAAGTAATCGATCATCGTAATCATTAGCTGGGCTGCACAGACTCTAAAACACATTCAAAAATAGAAAGGTGGCATTATTAAATCACAATATCAAAAAGAACAAGCTATTTCAGACTTTCATCAATACACCTTATTTGTCCATATTCTTTATCTAGAATTCAGTCACCACTTTCATTTGCTTAATAATGTGTTTAAAAAAATCTCAATGCACAGTAGAAATATTCATTTGACTATGTGAACAACTGAGGTGTGTGATAATGAATTCACAAATTTGGAAGGACATTAGAATGAGCAAGTGTCAGGGTAAGAACACAAAGCTAGGGAATACATGGACGGACTTTATCTTTTCCACAAAAAACATAACACAAATCTGGAAACATAATTGAGGGGCATAAAAGTCTATATGTAGTGCAACACATGTTTTTCTAAAAAGTGACTGAAATATAAAAGATACCACATATTGGAGATTGGCAGATGCTTCAATCAGGTGCATCAGTCAGAGTGAGAGCGAGGCTGCGAAAGGCTTAGGGGAATCACTTTCAGTAAAGAGGCTAAAAAATAAAAGCTAGCTCTTAAATCTACCTAAAAGCCAAAGCGCAAAGCACACGGGGATGTCAGCGATTGCTCGTCTGCCAAATAACCCGGCGCGGCTCTGGATCTGAAACGAAATGATGAAGAGCAGGTGCAAAACAGTACCACCATCAGTGCCGCAGCTCAGACAACGCTGAAAATAGTCCTCCACACCTGAATGGAGCGAGCGGCAGAGGCTAATGGACAGCCTGTTTCTGCCTGTACGCTCCAGGACCAATGATAAAACCTGATTAGTTTTACACTCCAAAGGCCCCCAGCTGACAATTATATAATTCGGTCTACTGAGGTGAGGATGATGCAAGAAGCAAGATACATTTAAAACTTCATTAAATGCTAAGAGTTACTGGCAGCACAAGTGAGGAATATTTGAAGCGTGTCCCTGCGCTCGGGCTGTTGAAGCATCTGTCTCACCACAAGGCATTTTCACTTCACTTTGCTTTTATTGCGACGCGTATGGAAGAGAACACTTTTTCATTTTTCTACAAATGTTTGAGGGCCCGTAGTGAGCAGCATAAAGCGGGTATAGCGTAGCATTAGGACATACTCTGCAACAGCTAGAGAATAGACTATTTTAAAAGCGCCCGTTTGGCTGTTAAATGATCATACAAAACATGTTTCACGCTGGCCTTAAGGCACTTTCATACCGACACGCTTATCACACCGCAAGAGAAACATGAAGAACAAAACGTAAACAAGGCTGGAATTTTGTACATCTCAAAAAAGAACCGTACTGTTTCATGGCTCCTTTCAAGCTTTTCTGCAACAAAACAATAAACAAATCACAGTTAGTAATGTGCATAGCGTGTATAAAAGGCAGAAAAATAAAACATGTCACCAAGTGCTACCTACTTTGGCATGAAAGCAAATATTCTCTCCAGAGCTGATTAGCATGTAGTCATGGAAACAGCACAATCAAAAAGATGGGAGCTATGCAACAGATTTCATATACCTTTGTGTAGGCTGGTGCTCAACAATGCAATATAATTAAACTTGAATTATACGTGAAAATATTCGGAACAATAAATCTGCTATAACCCCCATTATTAATTATGAATGTCGCTGTGTAGCAGGCTTTTGTCTTGCAAATAAACACAATTGATTTTATCTTTGTATAACTTATGGCTGTAAGTGTGACCAAGTAGAGATGTTGTTTAGTGCTGTTCTTTAGCGACACTTGATCAAAGCCCACATTCCCAGCACTGGCACAATGCATGGTGTGGTATGCGTGGGTGTGTGCGTGAGAGCTTATCTGGACCAGGAACAGACTGGAGGCAGGGCCCCCTCTCTCATGTTGAGATTTGGATGGGGATTTAGTGCAAATACAGCAAAAAGCACATGACAGAATGCTTAATTATTTTTGGCTATTGCGGGCCGGCCATGCCTCTGGTGGTGCCCAGCGGTGCTTACTTCTCCAGGGGGCAGAGGCAGGCTGCCATACGGGGGTGGGTGAGTAAGAGTTGGCCTTGTTAGCATAAGCATAACTACAATTGTGGGAAATTACCACTCAAGACTTGTTTGGAATACAATAACATCTCTGGATTGGGCGCATCCTCTGGCCCCGCTGCAGTTCTCATAAATAAACACAGCACCATTTTCACCTTGCGGTATCTGCAGTAGAGAAGAAAATGGAAAGCTAACCTCGGTGGACACCCAAATGAAATATGAGAGTGTGAAATGGGGGTAAATGCGCTGGCTGGTGTTTTCTTTAAGCATCTGGTAAGGTGGGCTGTGACATTGCTGAGCTAGGCTAGTGGAAGGGCACAAAGTCTCCCCAATGACTTGAGGAAGAAGCTTCTCTCACTTCTCCACACAAGGCTGAGAAACAATGCATTTCCTCAAACTTTCAACAACTCTCCAATGTACCTCCTGACAGAGTGTTTGTTTTCCTCAGCTGCTCACTGTTAATCCCCAATGACAAAAAATAGCACAAAGGTTACAAAATGTGGAATCTTGCCTCGTACTAAGTAGTCCATTCCCTTTCCTTGGACAGCCCGCCTCCTGCAGGGCCCGGAGAGGGGAGCAGGATGGCTGATGATGGTAGGCCCCACACCGCTGACCTGGGACATAAATTGTCTAACAGGTGGCCAGCATGGAGGGAATAGCCGACTGTCCCGCTGCTGGTGAGGTGAGCAGCCTGTTTTATGTGCCTTAATTACACAGACCTCCGGAAACCTTCACACACTACCCTTCATTCGACACCAAGGATGAAACGACAACAGGCAAACAAGCAAGTAAACACTGGATAATAATTCAAAAATAATCTCAAGTTTTACATTTTATAAGGTTTTAGATTAGATTTAGAGCAGTTTAGACAGTTATTGAAATAACAATTCAAAACATTGAGTGTGTCGCACTTATGGCAGACTACATGTGCAGCCGGCCACAGCGTTGTGAGTTTGATTCTGGCTCCCCAGATGATATGGGGAAAACTTTTATTTTTTGCAATATGCAAACAAGGTTTGGCATCTTTCAAATGCAGTGTTAAATGTAGATTTGTATTTGTTTGGCTATAATTTCTTTTCTTTCTATGCCTATGTCCTGAAAATAAAATTAAACATAAAGCTAACTTTGTTATTATGGGGGTTGCGATAGAAAAAGTTTGAGAACAATACTAAATGCATAAACTATATGCGCAGAGAAACTATCTAGCCTGAAGAAAGGTGGATTGTGACATCTCTTGCTGCATGTTTCTAATCATTGATGCCATTTGTAAATGGTAGCACCTGTTTGGGCCCTCTGACTCCGCAGGGACTTTGCTCGTGTGTAGTTTTGTCAGTCTCTGTATCCAAGCAACTGCGCGCGTTACAGTGAGAGACCAGCGCTGGCGGCGGTTGCTAGGGAACTGCTGGGGAGTGTTGCACTTGTGAATGGCGCTTCGATAGATCAGCTCCTAATAGTTCAGGTCTGATGGAGCTCTGCCTGGAAGGAGATGAAGGTGGTATGCTCCATCTCACCGGCTGTACCATGTGTCACGGGCGAAAAGTCCCCGAGGTCCCACGCATCAGCACACATAACAACCAGATGAGAACGATGGCAGGTTCCCCTCAATAGAAAAGCATTTGCATAAAAGTAGAGTAATTGAGAGGTGTGGGACAGAGAAGAGGCTGGCTCAATTGGGATGAAGGGATGTATGCCTGCCAGCCAAATCCATTAGCCAGGCCCCTCTCAGCCCGGGCAGAGGCAGACGATGGGACGGCCACTGTTATCGGACACTAAAGGACACTCGGGCTTGTCATCACCACGCCTGCCCACACCGCCGCGGGGAGAACAGACAGAAAGACAGAGGTGGGAAGAGAAGAATGCAAAATGACAAAGAGAGGAAAAAAAAAAAAAAAAAGGAAGAGCGGAGAAAAAAAAAAAAAAGGTAGAGCGGAGAGGTTTGATAACTGAGGAGGTGTGCCCTGTTACAGCTTTATAATTGGCCTGCAAGGGCGGTCAAACGAGAGGCTACTTATCGCACCGAGCACTTCCATGAGAATACTTGTCCATCTCTATAGCGCAGGCCCATTTAAAAGAACATTAGGACAAATGAAGCGTTGAAAAAGAGGACACTGTCGCACTATTTAAGCAGGGATGAAAAGGGAGAAGTGTTAGACAATTGTATCCCATGCAAAAAGAGGTTCCAATGGGAGTCTAATTACCCAGGAGGATATAGCTAAGAGCACTCACAAGACCAAATCTGTATGGAAGCATGATGTCATAGAGAATTCCAAGTCCTGACAGGAATTCAGCCGGAAACAGACTTTAACAGGTACAGCCGAATAGGTATGGTGAATAGTTTATTGAATGGATAAGCGTTGTTTGCGGATCCATGTAAAGAGACTAGACAAGTGTGGTGTAGAGAGGGAGAGAGGCTGAAGGTTCTGCTGCTGCGGTGGAGAAGGCAAGGCAAGGCAAGTTTATTTGTAGAGCACAATTTGTACACAAATCAATATAAAGTGCTTCACACAACAGGAAAAAAAATTCATTAAAATCGCAAAGACAAGACAGAAATACCAAAACCTTAATATAAAGACATTTAAAGGTGCCCTTTTCAGACTATCAGTGAAGACATAAAAGAGAAGAGTGCAAAGACAATCATTTCAGTCATATGCACAGCCAAACAGAAGTGGAGAAGAGTAGAAGGCAAGACTGCTAATTAACTATATTGTCTATATTGAAAAAACAAAAACCAGTAAAGAGATTTTATAATGCATTTACCGAGTACTGCGAATCAAATGTCTGCACTTTAATTGGAAAATTCACTTACTAGCGCCTAGACATTTCAGGCCCATTCAGCACATTTATGATGGATTGCGAAAATATCAGAATCAATACCAGGATAATAAAGAAAACATATTGAGATTTTATTTTATTTCTTCCCCCCTACGCAATTTCCTGGTAAAACTTATGCCCCAGTTTGATTAAAGAGCATTGAAAGGAAAAATCATTATTCAAATAAAAGATGTGTCATAACACCAAACATCAGTGTCTACAGTCATCCTGCTTTGGGTCATAACACTCTGTCTGCTCAGCGAGGCACTCTCAGCAATTTACAAGCAGAATCTCTCTGCAAAAAGAAAAACACATTGTTCTCATTGATATAGTGCCAGTGGGAACTATGTGGCACAGTCTGCTGATTGTGAAGAGGGCCAAGAGAAGGTGAAAGCACTGGAAAGGAGAAGTGTTTTAAGACACAAACAACTCGTACACAACACACAGCAGCAGGACTATAATGATCAAATGGAAAAGAACATGAAAACAATGGGTATCACAATGGGGATTGATAGCGGGATGGTCTATTTAGAGTAAACTGTAATAAGCAATTCAAAGGTATTGAAAGATTACTGAACATTTATTTTCACTCACAATTGCAATTGGCTGAAAATAAGTAAGAAAAAAAATATTTTCTAAAATGGTTGGACAATAGTTGGGGTAATTACTGGTGAAAGTAGTTCTTTGCCACATCATTTTCAGAAATGTTGGCGCATCTAATTTTGTGATTTGTAACTCCACAGCCTAAATAATAAGATTTAGTGTTCTCGATGTGCTGGCTCTGAAGTTCATTCGACCATCCGGATTCGGGCAATAAGCCAAAGTACATTTTGTAACTCTTAAAAATAATATTTTTAGTTTGCAATAGTGGTATTTGATTCAATCTGATGCCAAGTAATATCAAGGATTGTGATCCGCTAACGATGCTAATGAGCTTTGTATTATAATTCAAATTCCTCTCATAAAAAGGAACCCTTATTGTCACTCCAACACAACCTGAACTGCCTTTTTTGGAGAAATTTAGCATTCATATTTTAGCACAGGTTTTGAAACTTTAAATTGTTTGGTATCAATCTGCCCGTCACCAAAAGGCAAGACACAAAGCCACGTCTAAACAGTGACTCACTTTAAAAAAGGATATGAAGCCAGTCCAAATCTCAGCAGCCACTCAATGTTTAGCTAAATCCATAAAGCTCAACGTGCTAAATTTCCCTCCTTATTATAATGACTGAACTGGAGTCAGGCTCGGGGCAAGCTGTTGAGGTGCGAGAGCGTAATATTGGTCATTCATCTGTAAAAGGGATAGCAGTGAGAATAGCCTGATAATCTCACGTGCCATTTGGTGCTTGGCCTGACCTAATGCATCACATTGAGAGCGCATAAATACTTAACATCCATCGCCCCAGCAGGAGTCGAGACAGAGAGGCCAGGCTCACAGTTCAGCCCACTCCACAACAGGCAAATATATGTCATGGGAGATTTGCATACAATAATACAACATCATCTACAAAGTTTGTGGAAGGCGGAACACAAATACAGCATTTTATTTAAGATGTTTTTGCACAGTTTGCGATCTAAAGTTTTGGTATGTTGTTTTGGTTTATTATTTTCATAATTCTGTTAAAAAGCAGATATCACACGCTATAATGACACTGCATCTCAATGAGCTTGTTACGGCTGCTGCTACAGGAAGTACAGTACATCCTCGCACCGCGCCAAAGCCTCATTTGCATCTTTTCATTTAAAAATCCTGGACAGCCCCGGCAGCCCTTGATGTGGCCTAATGCAACGCCTGACATCTCCTAAGCCTGTAATTATTTCTCTGACCTGGCCGACAATCAGTCTTCCTCCAGTTAATTGTGAATATAAACAAAATCCTCAGGTGGCGCAGGTTACGATGGGCGTTCTGCATGCATATCAGTGGTCTCGTAGCGCACAGGCTTGAAATTACAAGTGAGGAAATTCTTGTGATTCTTCAGCAACACTTTCACGGCTGCTTTATGAAGTGCTAAATTACAGTTTTTCCCTGCCAGCATGTTTGACAGACTGATGACTGTAACATTTAGACAGGAAATAGTGGATTTTTTTCATCAGCGGTCGACAATTTTGTAGCCATTCAGAGAAGACAAAAACAGAAATATCATAAAAATAAGTAAATATATAAAGCTAAATGAAAAGTGTATTAACTTAGATTAAACTTAGAAGTAAAAGTACATCTTTCTGAAATTATTAGTCAAATAAATATATCATAGTATCATAGGTTTATGTAACCATTTGAGCCATTGTAGTAGCGTGACATGCAGCTCAGTGTTGTGTTCAAATAAGCACAGTGGTTATACTATTGTGGCTCTTTTGTGTTTTGTCTGTATGTGCTCGATGTTTAGCGTGTCATCGTTGTGAGTGAATATTTAATGAAGCCGTGGCAGGATCCTCACTGCTGTTCATCTGGGCACAAAGTCAGCGGAAAAACTACCTCTCTTTGCTCCTGCCATCTGTTTGAACCGAGAAGGGGGGCTCCAACCACCAACCACCAACCACCAACCGCCGGCCACTGTTAAGAGTTGTGTATGTGTGTGTGTGTGTGTGTGTGTGTCCTCCATTCTCTGGCCGTGGAGAGGTTAAAGTAGGGCTGGGTACTGTTGAAATTTCAAGCTGCTAAACACAGTGGCATGAAACTTGTCTATCTCCATGGAGGCAAGCAGGAGATGCCACCAGGCCAGGTTACAAGTTAGATCTGTGGAGAGGTGATCCCACTCACAGTAACAATACATGTTTTCAGTGTATCATTTTTGAGCATTAAAATCCACCTGTAATTAAATTAATTCAAGATAGATACTTTTAATGCCATACAGGGCAACATACTGGGCAAAGCATTAACATCTTCATGGAGGCAAGCGGGAGGGGACTACACTAGCATAAAACTTTATAATTATATGCCTAATTTCATTCCATCAACCTTAGCTCAAGGCTGTAATCTTGCATGCATATTCAAATTTGTTTTTATGTTCATTAATAATGAACTTTCTCCCTTTTCTTAAATAAGTAAATACATTCATATTTTATATTTATATTTTTGCAATCTATCAGAAAGTCAGCAAATGCCTGAATGGACTATAAAAGAAAACACAAAAGTGCAGAAATATCAACATATTTTATGTATCAAAAAACGTTATATTCTATTGTTTTTCAACCGTTTTTTCATAACAAAACTTATTTTGATATAATTTTATTTATTTTTTTACCACAGAGGTACCCATGATTCCAGCTCGAAAAAGGTAGGTAAAGAATATGCAAACGCTGATCCCCCAAATAAGTGACAGCCTCCGTGTTTTTCCACATGCTTATCATTTGCGCTGCACTGTCCACACTTCACGCAGCGGCTTCAGGCGGATTTATGGTGGGGAGCGATCCAGTGCAGAAAGACAACTGTACACATTGTGTTTGTGCAGCGTAACTAGACATTAAAGCTGGTGGATGTGTTTGCTTAGCATGGCAAAGGCATTATAAAGCTGTCAAACAGAAACACTCTCAAATCCTCTTTGTCCTGTTTGTCTTGCTGATGTTTACGGTGGGTGTCTGTGTCGAGAGCACAGCCATAACGCCTGTCAGCAGCAGATGGAGAATACTAAAGAAATGTCCCGCTCCTCCAGCCTGCGGGTGCTGCTCTTCTAATGGGGAAGAATAAGGTTGTTTAATTGTAGTTTATTTCGGCGCCTGATTGCTTTTATTGAGCTCCATTATTCTTGTTAATGAGCCTGTAATGTGAATGCTGATAACGTGAAAGCAAGTGTGTTCTTCTCAATGTGAGATCCAGCCTTTTCTGCCCGGACACTAAATCCTACGTCAGCGGAGCCAAGCGTCTGTTTGCTGCTCCCTGTGGCTGCCATTGACCCCACAAACTCTCTGGACAGAAACCTAATCTCACTGGAGAGAAACCTTCAGTAGGTCACACATCTGCTAAACCTAAAACCGGCAAAATATAATCCTCCAGCAGGTAATCCTGACCAAGATCTGACTCCAGATCTGAAGAAGGGTATCCAGGAGGTGCACAGTGGGGCCACTTATGGTAGGAGGTCTTGATAAAAGGGTCAAATGTGAGAATAAAATGTGGGACTGTTCCTGCTTTATGCAGTATTTTGAGGCCTTTTCCTCTTTAAAAATATATACTATTTAAATTGTTACATGCTATAGCAATGGTCTTAATTTCTCATCATTCTGAAACCCATGGATACACCATGAAATAAATAACACAATGTCAAATCTGCAAAAGGGTATACATAAGTGGTATTAGTAAAAACTGAAATAAAATGTATGTCTCTTTTGAATTCTGCTCCCAGAACACTTGTTATCTACAATATTGAGAAATAGGCTTCATATCGGTACATTTTCATTGTATCTGCTCAGTGTCCCATGCACACGTGACAAAACAAGGAACACAAAGGGCAGGCAAAAGTCAGAGCCTGGCTCACTGACGAGCGCTCTGATGGTCACAACTGTCCTCTCTGCTGCGTGGGCAGTGTGCGAGGGTCAGTCCGAGTCAGTCTGTGTCCACAGCTTGCACTTTGTGAAACTCTGTGGAGATGTCTCAGGAGAAGGCATTCTTGTTTCACTTCATTCATTTTGACATTAACTTCTCTGTGGATGACTTGCGCCTCAAAAATTAAGCCGCACACGAGCCGGAAAAAAGAGTGTGCGCGCATGGAGCTGTGGCTCGCCTCATCACACAAAAAAAACTTTCAGCATTGTTTTGATAATAAGTAGGTGTTTTATGTGTATGTGGAGGAACTGGACTTTGGTAGCCAATGTCTTTCCCTGTGCTGCTCTGAGGAGCAGCGTCAAACGCTCAGTCACTTGCCAACGTCACGTTATCCATCAAAAAATCAAATTTTTAATGACCCGAAGTTTGAGAACCACTGATTAAGGGAAACCCTTTTTTAACGAATGCAAATATGCAACAATTTACAGCAGCCATATCATAGAAGTTTTTATTCCATTGAAATCAGTGCAGTTAGGGGTGGGCGATATGTCAGAAAATGTATATCACAATTTTCTTGGAGACTGGTCACGATTTTGATTTTATGCATGATTCATGTGCTCTACTATAGTACATTTCTAGGTGAATAAAGTCATCTGTTGAATCTACCGTTTGCTCACTTAGAACCTAACCGAGGCTCACCAATAGGAAAAGAGGGGGAAACTGTGTGTGAGCAGACAGCGACATTAAATACAGAAATGATAAAAGGTGTTATCACCAAAACAGCAGATTGTCGCTGAGATGAGATTTGATTTCTTTCACCATATTGCAGTAGCCCTTTACAAACTAGAACTGGACACTTGTCTACAATCTATATCAAATGTTTACAGGTGAAAAGTGCTAGGTCTAACATTCGACTGAGCTCGTGAAAAAGTTTCTGGTTAGAAAAGCAGTAAAACAATATTTTTCTTGAGCAAGCAACATTTTGACAGCCGTTCAATGAGGGCCATATAGTTAAATTGGGTTAGTTTGGTGACAAGTGTGCAGAAATGCCATTGGCATTTAGTGCCAGGATGAGGCATTTGAATTACACAAAGGGTGCATTATGAGTGAATAATGCAGCGGGCGACCGGTTTGGACACGCAGCAAAGCGAATGTCAAAACTCATCGGGACACACATTCTTCAGCCCGTGCAGCAACGGATCATGCTTAAACAAGGAAACAAGGAATCTCATCTCCTGCTCATTCCTTCATTAAAGTGCCAACAGGAAAGGGAGGCACAGAGGCACCGAGGCACCAAGGCACCAAGGCAGGGCACTCACAACATCATGGGAATATCCTTTAGACTTAAATGCTCATACGTACAGACTTATGGATCCAAACCAGGGGAATGGACTTGAGAAGGACATCAAAGTTTTACTTCAGGGATTTTTGGGTCAAGGTGAACTAGATCACATCGTAACTCTTCAGTGCATAATAAACCTTTACGCTTTGTTCTATCTTCACTAGTTAAGTATGCAATTCAGTGAAATTGAATACAGAAATTACTCAAAACTTGTACCATTCCAGCCATATAATGATAGAACTACTTAAGAGCACAATCCAAGAATGTGAAAAGTTAACTCTGGATTGAAACAGTGCTAAATCGCAGAGTTCATCAAACACAAGTCTGAACATGAATGCATATACAAAAACATCTATGAATTTGTGGAATCCCCTCGCTCATCACAGGTCAGAGGAAGACCAACCAAAACATACATAAATAAAAGCACTGAAGCGCAGAGGATGGCCTGTCAGTTTGTCATATCCTAAACAAACAAATCCTGAAACAAAATGAGCGCTGTTCCCTGGGCTCTTTGAAGGTTTCAATCATTTACAAGAGTTTGAACAAGAAAGAAAAGCAGATGAAATGCTGCACTTCAAAAGACCACACTGGACTTTTCTGTTTACATTTGTTGTTCCAACTTCCAGGACGCACAAAGCACTTTGTTTCATGAAAGACTTTGAGCAGACGCGTAACTAGAAATCACACAAACCATACCTGCTGACAGCACAAAACAAATTAAATCAACACTTTCATTCACAAAAGTACATTTCCAGTTTATTGCAGCAACATCATCATCATCAAAAATCCGGAAAATAAATTAAAATAATATGCAGGGGGATTTATAATAATTTCTATAGATTTGCGGCTAGAAAAGGTGCAGTCTTGATGGTTTTCGGGTTGATTTACTTAAAGGACAAAATTATCATTGAAAACTAGAAACAACACTTGGCGCAATATTGACTGGCAGTAAATTTCAATGCAGTTTGCCTGCTTCATACTTGGCAACGCATTATTATATCACTGGGCAGTTGCTTAGGAAACCTGCTGACAAAAGTGGCTTCATGATATAATTACAGTGCTACTGCTATCAGGACAGTTATCTTGAGGACGCATTTCCTTCAAAACGACCCGGTGTTCTTGTGAGAATGTGCCATTGAAGTTTCTGACTGTCAAATTCAGAAGACATAAATCCGCAAAATTATAATAATTAACTTGTCCTTGGAACTATCAAAAATTATATGTCAGTGATATAGTCAGAGCAAAGACAGATAAATGAAAGGCAAATTAACAGACTAAGAATTATCTTGACTTTTACAAATCCAATCATGTCCTCAGAAAGCGTCAAGGAATTCTCAAAATATGGCCACAAAATACTGACTGTAGTTTCACAGAAACTAATAATGTTTTATGTTACATTCAGTCCAAAGACACACATTTGCCAGACCCAAGCCGTGGTAAATGTAACAGTTTTAATAAATTGCTAAAATGGTATGATTTCATATTTTCAGAAAGAGGGCAAGTGGCCAATATAACTCTATGGGAGATTCACAGTCTTTGAGATAACCAAACTGAAATACCTCAAAAGTTGAACAAGATAATAATTGGTTAGTTAGTTAGATTTGATTAGGGAAAAAAGAAAGAGAAAGAAAACTATAGATACGAGTGTTGATACTGACAAAATCTTTAATTTAGTTTTTGACTGAAATTATTACTTTTTTATTCCAGATTTAGTCAATAATTATTTTTAGTTTTAGTCTAGCTTTGGTTGACAAAAATGTCACAGTCATTTAGTTGACTCTGGTTTGAGACTCTGGGGCAGGGGTCACTGCCCTTTTGGCCTCTCAAGACGCGCGCGTGGACCTGTTCTAAATGTACAACAGCTCAGCCCAAAAGCAGTTATGCCCAAAAACGCTACTAGACCCGTTTATATGAGAGCTGGAAATGTAGAGACGGCAACAGACGAGCTAACCAGCTCCATGTCACTTTTTATTTTTTCAAAATACACCTAGTAATCACGTAGTTACGAGCCGCTAGGGACACCAAACCGAAAGTGCGCACGGACATCCTACCAATCCAAACATGTTTTAAACAGGTCTAACCCAAACCATGACTCACACAGGACTGAACCAGGTCCAACCCAAACCTGGACTCACACAGGACTGAACCAGGTCCAAACAAAGCCACAAGAGGAGAAACTGTTGGAAAGGTTTAATCCTCTACATTTTTCTTATATTTGCTTTGCACCTTTTCATGTATTTTGACATTAACATTAATTTACTCATCTTAATACAGAGTTAACTGATTTTCAGATTTTTTTAAACTGTTATTTTGTTCTCATCACTTACAGGTTTAAATATTCAAATAGTTACAGTTTAATAGTTATGTGCTTTCGTTACAAATGTATTCCATTTAGGCTAATCGAAAAGGTAGCCTTCGACCCTAAAAAGATTGGTGACCCCTGCTCTGGGGCCTAGTCTCCACTTGTCCCTTTTATCGAGTTATATTTAGTTTTTATTATTTGACGAAAATATTAGTCCTTTAGTTGTCCAAAAAAAAGTCATAGTTTTAGTCAACAAAAATACATGATATTTTAGTCATAGTCTTCATGATTACTTCTTCTTTCTTTTCTTTTTTGTTTCCTTTTCTTTTTTAAGTCAGCCAAAATAAGACATTGACAAAAATTGCAATAATATTTTACACCGGTATGGCTAACCTGCCCTACATCTCAAATACACATGGGAAGTTAAGCTTGTTGTAATGCCACGTGAATACAACCTATTCGTACGTTTTAAGTTGCTGTTCAAAAGGCGATATTTTGAAGACTTTTTTTTGCAATTGAAAAGGCAACGATGATACATTTTCATCACTCTGATACCCATTGATAAGTAAGGGCATCACCAACAAAAGCTATGCTAGTTTAATGTGCAAAATATCATAACATAACCTTGGAAGGCAGGGAATCCACTGCACATAGTCGATGCAAAGCCAAAAGAATAAAGAAGTGGACTTTTCATTGGCTGTACGTCCTTGAGATACTTTCAAATGCATGCATGAAACATCCACGACACATTTGAAGCAAAGCGGTTTAAATGAAAGACATAACAAAATAAGACTTAGTCAAGCTTTACAAATCCATGCAGCTCTTTTTTATAGTTTTGCCATCAGCCATTGCACCAGCTGTGATGAAGAGAAACCCTTACAAACACTCACAGCTTGCAAAACGGCACCACTTTTCTTAGTCTGGGCCTTGGTGACTTCTGAGGAAATGTAATGGCTGATTCTATCTTACATCTCTTCTGTGTTAGAAATAATGGGGTCCTCTCCTCTTTAAGACCTGATGTTGGAGCATTTCCAGTTAATACGTTTTAGCGACACATTAGACGAGAAGCAAAATCGTTTTTTCCTTGTTCTGATCTCATTCGTGGCACATTATCTGGTCTTTTCCAATGAACTAGAGCAAACTGCAGAAGCTCTTGTATGGGTGACATGCTGCGTATTCATGTTGACAGAACAGAGGGTTGCAGCACTGCACATTCCCAATGGGAAACGGCCAAGAACTCAGACATGGAGCTAGGACCTAGCTTTTTTGTTCTTTGGGCAGTGCTGTCTCTCAACTGTACATCTTTAGATGAGCTGGCATCCTCCTCTTGTCTCAACTCCCTTCTCCATCGCTTCCTCTTTCTTGCATTTTCTTTTCTTCCACTTTGTCCTGTACCCTTCTCACTGGCATTCAAACACCTCCTGAAGCGACTGGCGAAACATTTTCAGCCACAGTTGTGCCCAATTTTCCAAGGTTAGAAAAGAGATTTAAGCGACAATAGAAAGAGTAGCACTCAATAGTCTATTTGACATTTCATTTTACATGTAAGAATAGTCCTAATCAGCAGCCGTCATCATTTGTATTGTGCAAAAGCTAAAATGAATTCTTAAGAGAGACAATGCAAAATGGACCAGTCTTTCTCGCACTATTGGGTTTTCCATTTTGTAACTTCATATAAAAAGCATTACGCCATAAAAAAAAAGGACAAATGAGATCCCATGAATAGATGAATGGTCGCTTCATACACTTTCAATCTAAATCAATCATTGATGAGTTAATTTGTGGAGGGGGCAGGATAGCGCTCCATCACGAAGGCCAAGACGAGTTCATTTCTTTGACAGGGACGGCAGGCTTAAGCAGACAGCTGGCTCGGCTCCTCTGTGTGAATGGAGCAGACTTTTAGCAGCACTAGTGCGACAGAACTGTCCATGTCACTTCAGGGGACATACAAACACTAGAGCTGTGAAGCTGAATGCAATGTAATGAATGCACTGTACTTCTGGGCCAAACGTGCTAGTTAATGCACTCTTTTATGGTACGGGACAAGACCTAAACAAATTCATTGAGTTACATGAATTAAGTAATTTCTGAATCAGTTATTTTCCATTTTTGGACATATCATTTACTTGTGGTCACATCAAGCCATTATCACAATTAAGTCTAAAGCAGTGTTTCTCGACCTGTGATCGGTGCAAGCTCATTCTATGGTACACAGTTCTACACGATCCAAATATTTGCTTGATGTATACACTTTTTGGTGCTCCTTTGGGTAATATCTTGACTAGAATAACTGTACTGTAATACTGTACTACTACTAGAATTTTAGATTTGGATAAGCCCAAGTTTAGACCTGGGATAGTTTAATTACAGTACACACAGTAAAGATCTGGTGGTACTCAGAAAGCCAAATATTGGTATGAATTGGTCGAAGGCACGACAAGACCAAGTAAAAAGGAGAATAAAAATAATAGTTTTTTGGTGTAGTTTGAACAGTTATCGCAAAGCTTTTTTTAAGAACCTCGGTACTGGGTACATATGTCCATATGGGTGCTCGGCATGCTTTTTCTAGATGAATTATTCACCATTTCAGAAAATATATTCATCAAAATCCCCATTTATATTCCTTGTGAATCCATAATAACAATGTTTCACACAACAACTACGAGTCGGAACAAGTAAAAGAGCAGCATTTTTAAAAATCCCGTAAAACATTCATAACAATGACAGGTACTGCAGCCCACTTGACACGTCGGTACCGTCACATCAGTCTTAATTGGGTGTAAGGTGTGGTTGGCTTTATGACTGGGAGCTGGAGTGTGGAGAGTGGAGGAGGCCCACTGCTCCAACATGCCTGGGCTGTCTGCACAGTCCTTGGACAGTGATTTATGGGTCAATGGTGGATGTGTTAATGGACTGGGCCTATGGAGCATATCAAGCGTAGCTTATACACCCCAAAGATGGATATGCAGCAACACATACAGTACCATACCTACCCCAACAAAGCACTGCGGTTTAACCCAGTGCTGAGGGAAAGTTTAAAAGTCACTGGGCAAGTACAAACATCTCAATGTTGTATTTATGAATGGGTACTATTAAAAATTGCCCTCAAATACCGGTAGATATCAAATGAAAGGAAATTGTTTTTGCATTTGATCAAGATTCTACTTTAGGCAAGGTGCAACTTAGAGACACTGGGTCAAAGTGGAATGATATTGTTAAAAAATAATATGAAATGAGTAATACACAGTTGGAGTGACAGTTATTTTTCCAACTCACGGTCTGATTGATGCAAAGTAAATTTGTGGGGTGTAAGATCAAACCATACAGCTAATTCAATACTAACTTGGGTAGACTAACCCAAACCTGAGCATTGGCACTAAACAGAGATGTAACAAGGGTTAAAACAACAATATAACTGTTCTCCTGTTTTTGTCCTTACATTAACAAAGGTGGCTTTGAAGAAACTGTTACTTATTTCATTTTTAATGTTGGCACAGTATTAGATTAGGACATTTAAATAAATCTTAATTTTTTCTTATTTCCAATAATGATTTATTATATTTTATAATTTGCTGCAGCTCCCACGCCGACCTTTCCTATGGCAAACGTGTGAGAAAATGGTGGCCAGAAATATCTTGAACATGTATGGACTGAGATTGAAGTTAAGGACTGCTTCTAGACCCCTGTCGATGCGCTAAACACATCAGCACATTATTACTGCACTGTGGGTGATCAAATGGAAAGCCAGGTGAGAAAGGTTAAGAGCCGCATGGAGGTGTGCTTTGTTCCTCTAAACAAACAAGTCTGATCAAACAAATGACGAAAGAGCATTTGGAGTTTTCAGTGTTGCCAAATGGAACTGAAAATAGATTTGACAATAACAGGCGGCAAAGTTGTTGTTCAAATTGACTGAAAGGGCTAAACGCACCAGCAATTAAATGGTAAAAATGTCAATAAGAACCATGCTTGTTATAATTGTATGGGTGAAAGGAGACATATTATAGATAATCAATTTTTATGAGCTTATTTTCAGCCTTAAAGGAGAACTAAGTAAAATTTTTACCTCATTTAATGTAATGCAATGTAACTGCGATGGTTAAATATGTATTTTGGGGATGATTGAAGTGTCTGCGGTCTCCCTCAGCTGTCTCATAAAACCACTCTTGCAACATTTGCAGACATTAACCCAAGATAAATCTCCTGGGATATCCTGGTTCCATCTATTTTATATATTTGGCAACATTACATTTTTTGTATGCGATTATATTAAATTATTTCAATAAAAAAGATAGCAATTATCCCAAAAAGTTAGACCCAGGGTCATATACTTATGAGTTTAAAAGATGTGCTGCTTGCTACACTGAAATGCCACTGTGAGGAATTCGATCAACCCCTTTCTATTATTGCGCTGTTTAAGATCAATATTACAGTTTACAGTGAGTAAAATGTAAAATATTGATATATTTGCATGTTATAGTTTCAGATTAAGTACAAAATGTCTTCTTAACTGTTCTAGCTTGTCAATCAAGGTCATAATCAGAGCTCCAGGAGATGATTATGGGACATGACTCCAACAAACTTTACTTTGCATCATTCCGGCTGATTTCCATTAAAAAGCTTGACAATATTTTCTTCCAAATCAAACTGAAGCTGTTCCAGAACCCTTTGGAGCGCAAACAAAATGGCTGGACTCTTTGTGAAACTGACACACAGTAGTTTTGGCTTCTGTTGTCTGATCTACTCAAATTATAAGATCTGCACAGAAGAAAAATCCTGCCAAGATTTTCTTTGGTACGTATAAAGAGCAGTAAAGCTGGTGTCTGGAGGACTGTTCTGATTGACAGTAGATTGAGCATTTTTTTTTGGTGTTGACAATTCCTTTTTCAAAGCTGAAGCTAATTTCCCTAAAGATGAGATTTAGCGACTTGCAATGGAGACAAAAGTTTGTGCGGAATGTCCGTAACACCTATACAATTTTATTTCAAATGTTAGGGAATTTTTGTTTGTGGGTTTGGAGTACAAACTGCCCCTGATTTATCACACTACGGTAGATTTGGCTGAAAATAAGTGGGCTATGGCTTTCTTTTTATATTTTACCTTCCCTTGATAGTTATTTTCAGATGGTGGACAAAACAGAATAAATGCAAAAAATGTCTAAGAGTCTGTAAATGTATGCGTGAATTTTAAGGGGTTTAACTGACAGAATTATAAAACACCCAAATTCTAACCACAAGGGGTAGACACTTTGGGACAGTCGAACCTTGATAGAAATGGGAGGATAAAATGTCAGATATTTAACTATTTCCGAGTCAATATGCAAATAAACTAATAAACACAGTTTAGAAGGCAGTTGATTCGGTATGACAATCTTGAAAGGCATATACTGTAGGGCAAAGCAATCGTCATTTTTAATCCAGAACTTTGAATGTAACCAAACATAATGGACAATAATCTGTATTACGTAACAACAAAGTATACCAGATCTACAACATTAATGTTTAGCAATTAGTAAGTCGTCTCCATTTAGCACTTTCATGTGTAAACAACCAACTCAGAGAGAACTCCTAATTACTAATAATTTTTCCTTCTCACATGCAGCAGGCATTAGTCCTCGTATTATCCCAAAGGGAGCCTGAAACCTTTTTGTCGTCAGTTTAACAAGCAAATAACACGCTTCTGTGCTGCACAAATGAGAATAGATTGTGGAAGCAGATATTTTAATTTATCACACCCCCAGCTTGCCTTAATGTGCCTCTGCAATGCTCCATCTTGGCTGAATACTCTCTCAAACTGTGCAATATGTGGATAATTGCCATGTTTTATCAAGGTGTGGAGCAGATTTGAGGAAAGCCGAGTGCCAGATTGCAGAGAGAGGAGCGCAGGTCATGTCTCTCGAAACAGAATGCCTTTGCTTAATCGGAGCCCTGCAAAGACCGTTAAAGCATCAGGGCCTAAAGCACTTTTATGAAGAGGCAAATGTACAGGTTTTGCTCTTGTTATGACAATAAATGCTGCTCTCACTGATTTACTGCATAACAATGTTAGCATAGCCCAGCAAGCCTGTCCTAGTTTCCTCATATCATTCTGATCAAAATCTATTTCTGTCACCACTGATCAACAGTGGCCATGTTCACATGCACACCAAAATCTGATAGTGAGATTTCTGGTCCTTTAAGATCATTTTAAATGACATGCAAATTGCAAAAATCTGATGTGAATAATCAGAGAGACCATGATCAGAGAGAAATCAGATGATTTAGTTTACACATCGTTTTAATAATCATATACCTAAAAAAAATTTGACAATCACATTTTGAGTGCGACTGTAACCACAGCTAATGTAATTTTGTAGTTGGTATATATATTTTTAACGGGCAAAAATTAAATAAAAAATAAATAAATATATGATCCAATCCCGTATATGTTTGAATAAAATCATATTTGGATTTAGAATAAAATCATGTTTGTATACACCTTTGGAAACACCAAAGACTAAAAAACCTAATGAATTCTGACACCATTCCATTATAACTGGTATAATTCTTTAACCGTTTGAGCTACAGCGGGTGGGTCTCTCAAGAGCTTGAGGAACTCCTAACAAAAGCATAAAGATGCTTTGACCCGGTCCTCTAACCCTCATAGCTTGGCTCATCTTCAATCACATTCTTGCCCACTGCTGCTGAGAGTCTCAAATTCACTTGATACTATCTCAGATACTCTTCCCAACAAAATACCTCACCTCCTCTTGAGTGGCCACAATGTTATGCTTGATCGCGTTCAAATAAAATAAGATATTGAATAAAGTATGTATTACTGCAACAATGTTCCAGCATGAGCAAAAAAAAAGTTTTAATTCACAGAGGCGACTGTGCCCTCGACATTTCCTGTGTAATAACTGCACAGGAGTTGCCGAGTAACGCTAAGAGTCATTGTTTACACTTTGCTAGTGCTGTGCGCTTACTCTGACAGCAGCCAATATCCATTTGCAAAAGAGTAGAGTGTCCTTGCCTCGCCACTCTTCTTTCTCCCTTTCCCTTACAATAGCTTCCTAATCAGTTTGGTCAAAAAAAGAAAAACGCGTCCCCAATTTCATGTGGCTATATAAATAAATAAAGCCGGGAAATCACTTATACTGTATTTTGGAGCTAACATTCATCATTGTCAGCAGGCATATACAGTTCATATGCCCCTAACACGTCCCATTTCCCCACCAGCAGCCATACCGCCTTTGATAGGACAGCCTACTCGCTCATTTATAGCAGAGCCTGTCACTTTTGTGCTATTTACTAATGTAAATGTCCCTCAGATGAAGTCATCGGCTGGCATACCCTTGCGGTGACAGGAAAACAAGCAAACACAGCCATTTAGAGGCACCGACGCGTCCAAAGTGCACCCATTTAAACCGAAGCTTCACAAAAAAAGTAGCTGAAGGTCAAGGCGACCTCCAGACAGTTACAGAGATACAGTACCTGGACTGAAACATGAGCAGCTTCAAGCACAAGGCTTAGTCCAAATACGAGGGAAGAGCCCCGACGTGGAGCTCATAGTTTAGCTACGTGCATTCTCGACTAAGGGTGGCCAAGCAAGACACAAATGTATATCACCATAACTTTTGGGATTATCTCAATAAGGATAAACAAATACAATCCACAAAAAGTGAGTTGATTATTTATTTATGCCAATTAGTCTATTTTATTACTTATTTCATGTATTTTATTCTATAGTTGTATTTATCTTGTTGAGTGGTGATTTTATTTCACTATGGGCAGCACTTAAGAAACAGCTTTGTAAAATGTGCTATGTAAATAAAGTGGATTGGATAAAGATGATCAAATTTAGCTAAATGTCTTGGAGTTTCAGATGATCAGATTTTCAAATGTTTGCAAGTATTTCCCACTTCTACGTTTTGGTTTTCAAACACATTCTTATTTTCTACACCCATCTAGAATGAATAAATATAATCAGTTGTAATATTCATGGCTATCTGTTTTATGCATTTGTATTTAATCCAAATGTATGGACAACAGTAAAAAAAAAAATTACTTATGTCAGGCACAAAATTATGACCATCTTCCTGTTAATGGTGGTAATAAATAATGCCAGGCAAACATGATGAAACAGTGGTAACTTCTGTAACATTTTAACCTCCAGTTTTAATAGATACTCCTGTTGAAACGTGATAGCTCCAGCTCGAGACAGTAAAAATACCAGGGAAGCAGCTTTACCGAGTACCTGCCTGTTTACTGGCTACATAAACACTCAAATTTCAGCCTCACTAATTGAATAAAGCTAAAGGAAGTTTTAGTAGAAATTGTATAGTAAACAGAAGCTATGAAGACACAACTTTGACTAAAGATAGTTCACATGCACAAACAGACCATATCCAATTAGCAGGGAGCAGAAACACTGGACTGTTGGTCTGAGCAGCTGCAGTTAAATCTCCACAAAGAGGCGACTTTCCTCTTGTTTACAAAGGAATTTCCTAAAAGCATGACATGATTTGTTGCAGTCCTGGAGAGTTAAAGATAGTATATTGTATGACTTGACTTATATTGTATAGTGCAGTGCTATTCAATTTAAGGCCCGGGGGCCAGATCCAGCCCGCCATATGATCTGATCCGGCCCGCAACCCATCTTCCAAATATTATTATTATAGATTTTTTTAGATTGTTTTCTGGTTTAATTCTGCGTCAGTACAAGTTTAAACCTGGTTTTCTGTTTTTTCTGGCTTCGTCCGTATTTAATTTTGCTTTAGACCTGGTTTGGACCTGGTTTAGACCTGGTTTGATTCTGGGATGAGCCTGGTTTTAGCCTAGACTAAAACCAGTTTGGGTTTTACGTTATCAAATTTTAGTGTAATGAGTGTGAGAAAAAAACATCGCAAATTAACAATTATTCACGATTATTAAGACTGTGACCAAACATGTAGTCTAACATGTTACTATTCCTCAAGTTTGTGACCTGCTTTACAAAATGTAACTTTCTGAAGAAAAAAGTGAATTGTGACAAAAACAACCAGATAAATAATAAAGTTATTTACATTTAATTGTCTATTTTTTTAATTAATATATTGAAAAAAAAAAAGAAAAGAAAAAATGCATCTAAAATGGTCACATCATTATTTTTTGGTTCTCACGATTATAATGTGACCCTAATAATCACAATTATCGATTAACCGAATAATTTTGACATCCCTATTTGCAATGAACCTGAAACGGCTTTGTAACAGCCAAAGGCCTCACTGTTCACTGGGTTCATGCGCCAACGTACGTCACATATCAAAAATAGAATTAAATTGCAGCTGGTCAGAGACATTGTTCTACAGGAAGCGATGAGTTTTGTACATTGCCTTTTTATAAATGCAAAATTAGTTTGCAAATGTTGAATGCTGAAAGCCTCACAGGGCAGCCAGGGCATATATCGGGGCTTTTGAATGGCTTTCACATGACTTTACACAGACTTTTACCTGGCAAAGGTCTTCAGCAAAGTAAGCACTAAAAGCTCAAAATCACTTAAAAACTTAATTAATATTTAGTGCGGCACTATTACTATACACAGGAAATGTTTCAGACATTTTTAAAAAAAAAACATGTTTTAGTTGTTAGAAGATATATTCGAGCCCATTATGTTTGAACTGAATGCACCAATGCACCAATGATTATAATTTTCTAAATAACAACAAAGCTATATTTGCCTTTCAAAATGCAGCTGCACTTTTGTACAACGTCATTTGCTGTCATATAAATGTCAGAACCACAACTGGCAGTTCTGATATTTGAGCAGTTTATGCAGATTTACTTTGGCGTTAACATTTGTTTACATTAGCGACCTGAACTATGATGGCTGCGGGTGGCGTACACGTCACATGTCTGGCATTAACCGGTTGAAATTGTAGTGCATTTATTTATTTATTTCAAGCAGTAGGCCAGGTTACAACAATCACATTTAATGAATGAGTAAGCATTCAGAGTTGGGGATGGGATAAGATCTTGTGAGGTCAAATCTCTGCAAACGTGTACCCATGTTTTCTCATTTGAATTGGACCAACAAACGGGTTAAGCACTGGAGAGAAGCTGTAATTCCAAAAAGCAGAGCAAACATATTAAAATGATCATAAATTATCTCGAAATCTTGTCTCGTCTTGTTGTTGTGGACCCAATCTCGTGTCTTCCATTCTCAGTGCTTGTGTCTATTACAGAGCCAAGGGGGGCTTTGGGACAGGGGCTGAAGCCTGTAAAAATAATACAGCTGCAGATCCAGTTCCAGTCATGTAGAAGGGGAGCAAAGCCGTCCTTCTCCTCTCAACTACTCTTCCAATTTAGCCCGTTTGAATGCTGCTCCACGGCCTGCCCACTTGTTTTTGAAGCTGATAATCGGCTCAGGGAAATTAGCTTATCTGCTTTTAGCATTCACGGAAACAGAAGGGTCTCGTGAACAGAAGGATGACAGAACATGCGGTAGTAGGACATGTTTGTGTGGGAGTGTGAGGCAGACCGGGCGAGAGGGATTCTGTGACATTCTGACAGTGTACTCCAGTCTGCAAGGTGTACAAGTCGAACAATCAAAGGTTTCGCGACAATAACAGGGGAGACATGGGGGATAATACTGAGGGAAACATACACAGCATATGTTAGAGAGCAATGAAGGAAATGCAAAACAGCTCGTCTTATTAATACTGTATGTGAAGCGAAAGCATGCAACTTTACCATGACCAAACAACATATTTTTTTTATTTTCTTTCACTCCCACTGTTTATTACATTACTGTTTCTCCAATTTGTGTCAAGCTTTACCAAACCTTCTGAATGATAAAATTAAGTTAATGTGACAAAACCGACTAATAAAAGCTTTTAGATTTATTTTTTTACAATAGCTTTTATATGGGGGGGGGGGAAACATCCCTATTGAGGGGTAGATTTTGTTGAAACTTTATTATTTTTTCTGTTTTATGAATTTATAAAAGTCAGTGTAATTAGCAATTGGTTCTCAATACTTTACCTGATTGAATTAAAGTGATTTGTCATTTTGAGAATGAAAACAAGAAGTTAATACTGAATGCAATTTGTATTTGTCCCCCATTTTTCTGAAGATTCTGCTTGATTAAATATCTGGGCTAAACTACAGACAGAAAAGCACAATTATGCATGGCTATACAGTTACAAACATATACTGTCAGGGATACAACTTTATGACTCTGAAACCCAAGGATATTTATAAAACTATTTTATATTTTTTTGCTGACCATGCTTTTACTTATAAAGCTTAATGCGTCTTCCTGTCAGTCAAAGTGCTGTGGCTGGGGCCTGGACCTCAGTCATGGTTCTTCTCATAAAAGTGTTATTAGTCCCCTATATGTCGCACTTTACAAAAATGTGCTGACTTGACAGACTGACAGGTGGATAGGACACTGTACAAATACAAATAAATAAATAAATATAATTTCTGTGTGGGAGTGAGATGCCTCATCTCATCTGGGCTCATCGCACTTGTCTCTTGCAAGCCCAAAACATAAAAAAATGCGTGGCTTTGTATTGTATTGTATTTACACTCGAGAATGAATGCCACGCCACATCCAGCTTGAAGAAGCCTTTGACAGAGAGGCCGTTGGTGCTGCACAATAGAAAAAAGCATGTACAGTTAGCAGACAGTCCAACCTCTGCAAGCCAAACGTGCCATCACGGAGAAAGGCTAACTCAAGCTGTCACAAGTAATAAGACATTCGGGACAACAAACAGTTTGAGTCTGTCCTTGTCATTGTGAAAAACTCTGCAGTAAGAACAGTGATACAAGTCCAGGGACAAGTCAAAGATGACCACGTTAGCTGTTAGCTTAAGTGCTGAAGGCAGCTCACTCCGCCAATGGTTCAGATATGTTTACAACTAATTTACCTATCCATGGATTTCAGAATGATGAGAATTTAGGACCGTTGCCATAGTAACAATTAACAACAAAATATACCGTAAAATTATTGTCTTTTTTTAAAAAACAAACATACATACATACACACACACACACACGGGTTCTCATTTCATTATGGGGCAGGTGGCGGGTTATAAAATGCAGAACGCCATATCGCATGTTAATGCTCCATGTGTATCTTTAGCCGCGTCTAAATTCAGTTTCTCATTACACTAGTTTCTCAGTGAAAATGAGTCCATTTGTAAAATACGCAGCATTTTGAAGCTTCATTGATTTGATTTGATTTATCAGTGTCTGCCTTTCTCCATGCCTGGCTCTACTCTTGAGCTTGTACTTAGTGAGTGAACAAGAGAGCACAAACTAAAACCACCAAAGTCGTCTTCTTTAGTGTGTCAAATGAAGGTTAGCGTATCCCTGCGTATCATGTAGACTACACTACATTAGCAAGGTAAAAATCTCAAAATTAGCCACATCATTCAGGGTTCAAAGAGTGTGAAAAAATGATAGATTTAGATTTATACATTCAAATCTTACGGTATCTAGGGGAGAAGTCCTGAAAACTTTGCGTATAACAGGATGGTAAAACCCATGCTTTTTGTAAATGGCTAATTCACTCACTTTCAGAACATATTCAAAGCTTTCTAATTATTCACCATGATAAGTTTCTAAGCGTGTTTCATAAATTTCAGAGGGCAAAGCGGAGATTGGGCATCACACTACTGCTAGCTTGCTTACTCCAACTAGCCTGTTTGTTCTTGATCTGCAAGCAATTTTATTCATTTTTTTAATAATTTGATAAACAGCCCACAGCTGTCTTATTTTGACCCCAAGAAATGCTTTTACTGGAGGTACAGCCCCTTCAAGTGAATTCCCATGTTAGGCATGCACAAGATAAGTTTAGACCATTTCTTTGAAGTAGAGGGAAGAGATAGAATGCAACAGCTAAAGTCCAGATGAGCTGTTAAATAAATACAATTGTCAACACTAAAACTGATATATATATTATATATATATATATATATATATATATATATATATATATATATATATATATATATATATATATATATATATATATATATATAATATATATATATATATATAATATATATATTTTTATTACTATTCATAGCTATACATTATTATTTATATTTATCTTATTGCATTACAATATATAATACAATAAGATTTCTATAGAATAGGATAGAATAGGAACTCATACGATTGATGAAGAGTAAAAGAAAAAAAAACCCGGACAGATCCACAGTAGACGGTAACTTTAGGTCAAGTTCTTACAAAACAATGGCTCTAGGGTGGAGTAAAATTCGCCATGCAGTTTTATGTATCTCATCTAAAAATGCCATTAACGCCACAAGCCTGACAGCTGTGCTGTTTAAGAAGGCCTATTTCTTCACCTGGGGCCAATATCCTGGTGTACAAAAGCCTCCAGCAGAAGAGAAAGTCCATCAAAAGCCTGACATATAGAGCTCCATGAGACTGCAGCAACTCAGGGCTCTGCGGGTTATTTCCAGCCACATAGTAATCAAAGAGGGGACAGCGCGCTCCCCTTACAAATACAAAGCACCATTCTTCTTTTTGTCAAGTATGAGATGAGTTCATGTTAGAAAACCGCTGCTATGACTGCTATTACTGCTCAGTATGTCAAGAAGAAGTATATAAAATGTAGGTGGTAAAGAAGGAATGGGAACTGACAAAGGCTATATTCTGAGAGATAGAATTTTAAGTTGGCCCAACAATAAACCAATGGAGAGTTTGAAATGTTAAATACATATGCTAATACTTCTTTATGTAGCCAGCAAACAAACAGATTTTGCAAATAACTATGTTTGAACATGAGCTATATAGAGAAATATGTAAATGAGACATCCACAGCTCAGGAAGGACCCAAGTTAGTAGAGATTGGTATGGAATGTCAAGTTTTTTGCCAGATGTGCAAAATGTGTGTTCATAAAAAAAAAGAAAACAAAAGAGCAATGGAACCACAAGATAAGCTACTGGTTTACTGTTGGTAAATGTATCATACTACGCAGGGGTGCCCATTACGTCAATCGCGATCTACCAGTCGATCTCGGACACCGTGGCAATCGATCTCTGAGGCAGTCGATACCAAAGCAAAGTTTATTGGCTGGCGCTAAGTGACAGTATTTACACACGCTGTGTGAGTGTATCACACGTGCGCATATGGAGGTCCCCAAAAGTGCGCGTGAACCATGAGTTCCATGAGTTACAATCAACGCGAGGAGACTAGAGTTGTGATTTTGCCTGCTTTCTCAGTGAGTTTCGGAAGGAGCACACCGCAGCAACGCAGCGCTGAGCGGCCACGGAAACGTAGAATGCTCACATGATGGAGGAGAGTGAGCTTCAAGTGAGGTGATTATAAGCTCAACCTTCTAATATTTAGTCTAGTTATTATTTTATTTTCAAAATAGCCATCTGTATAAATGTGTCTAGTGGAGTAAATTAACAGATTTTCTCTCCCCTACTTATATATATATTGCACGTTTATACATGTTTCTATAGCTGTTTATTAAAAAAGTAATATAAATCTACAGGTAGATCTTCAGGCTTTGCCGAACCTAAAAGTAGCTTGCACGCTGAAAAAGTGTGGGTATCCCTGTACTACAGTGTCAAAATACTTTTGCATCATGCCTATTTTTTGTATTTAGTATCTTAAAATCTCCATTGGTTGGAAAATTCTCTGAGATGTGACAACACAATCCCGAGCTCTAGCAGTTGTGGCTACGCTGAAATGGAACATATTCTAATGTTAATTTGCAAATAAAAAGCACTAAAAAAAAATAGCTGGTTCTTTACTATATGCTATGGTATATTTCTGCCAAAGTAGTCCTCTAGTAGTCCTAAACCATGTAATCTCAAATCACCATACATACAAAAGCATCCTTCCTTTGTGATCACCTGGCAAGCCCATGCTACCCGGACAGTGGCCCATACAAATTAAAAGCGAAGCCCGTCATTAAAAAGCATAAAACCCGTTATTTTTTAACGTTGTTGAGAACACATTCATGTCGTGAAATGGAGTTATTGCGGTCACAATAATCATCAAACACAGAAGTCTTAACTTAAAAGTAGTCATATTTTAGCTCAGGTGCCAGTTTTATATACAAATTGTTAATTATAATAAAAGCATCACGTGGTCAACAGGTTGGTACGAGTCAAAACTTATCAAAAAAAACTTAGCAGACTTGCTTGAAGACGAGTAATGCTTGATACATTAGCATTGAATACCCTATCTCATTTTTATATGTGTGTGGTTCCACAGATATTTCACCCATGAAAAAGAGGTGTTGCTCTCAATGGGTTCTCACCTGGTAAAATAAAGGTTAATAAAGAAATAAATACATATTACATGTAAAAGAAAATTCAGTTTGAGTGCCAATGCC
The DNA here is from genome assembly GCA_015082035.1 of Chaenogobius annularis. Lineage (NCBI taxonomy): Eukaryota > Metazoa > Chordata > Actinopteri > Gobiiformes > Gobiidae > Chaenogobius > Chaenogobius annularis. The sequence continues at coordinate 369,602 of BJKM01000008.1, read as the reverse complement.
TGTATTTACAATGTCTTTTCAGAGAGCTCCTTAAAATGGTTAAAATTATTTACCAACAACTTTTGGTTCAAGAGTTTCTGAAGTAGACTTCAGAAAGTCCAATAAAGAATCCAGGGGTAAAAAAATACTTTTATAGTATGGAAAATGAATACATATTGAATACATAATGAATACATATGTATGTATTGTATGAACGGGGTGGGTTGGTGGTGTTGGGGCCCAGTGGTGCAGATTGTCAGTCTGCCTGGGGCAGCAGTGACTAAAGAGGCAGAAGCAGCTTACACACCAGAAAATAAATAATGATACCAGTAGCAATATGAAAATAAATTAGAAGGCCTAGGTGGTCTGAGTGCATCACTTTGTGGGAATCGTCTTGAGTAAAAGAAAATGTTTCATGTTGGGACAGTTGAGCGGTAACACATTTTCTTACTCATGAAAGAGTAGCTAAGTGTTACACACTTACAGTATGCACAAAAGCAACCACTGTACCAACATTGGTCTGTGCAGTCATTTGAAATGAAAGATTTAATTCTCTGAAGCAAGTAATGGCAGTAGCTCTTCTAAATGGACCCTGTGTTTGGAAATTACACCACATCCAAAGTAGTACAAAACTAATTTGAAAACATGGCACCAGTAAGAACTATTGCTGCAATTTACAGTCATTGCCAGTACTAGCCTATTACTGCAAGAGAGTTACAGAATGACAACAAAGACACAATTGCAATTCAAAATCACCACTTAAATCTTATTAAACTTTAGAGTCTGTGGTTACAGAGCAAAACAACAAACACAATTTCAATATTTACATGGGCCCAGGGTCTCAGTCAGGTTAAACTTTTAAGCATCTTTTTTCATTTTCATATTTTGTGAAAGTGTCAAACCTTAACAATAACAATGTCAAAATCAAATGTTAAGTGATACAGAGTGTGTAATATATGCAGCCATGCATGCAGCCACAGTAGGACTGTAGGGGGAAAAAAGCAACAGCAATTCACCTCAATACTGCCACACCTCAAGTCTCAAGATCACAATATTTGGTGACTTCATGCATATTAATGAGGCTGCACTGTTGCAAAGATTTTCAATTTTGTCAATAATGGGCCAAAATTGGTAAATTCTGCCTGGACAGTAGAGGGCAGCACTGTACCTCTACGCAAACAAACCCTGCCACACAAATTATAACTTTCAATTACTCTATAAGAAACAGTGATTATTCCTTTTGGAAATAGGACTTGAGGTGCCCAGTGTAAACAAAGTATCAATACTTTCACTGCGAGACATTCAGTATCAATAGTCTTGAGTGTTCTGAGGAAGGCTCAAGACTAATATATGCGTATGTGTCTTTCATGAATCATCAAAACAGACACAATAAAATAATAGTTTTCGTTTTGTGGAAGATGTCAAAAGTCAAAGAAAAATCCCAATAAATCACCCTCGTTATCAGTGTGGATATACCGCAGTACCGTGATTCGTGACACGTATCGCCAGATTGGAGGCAAAACACACATCTAGAGCACAGCTGGGCTCCATTTTGGAACAAAAATGACATCAAATTAGAAGACAGATGTGTACCAAGACTAAAAAAAAGTGTCTTCTTTTTGGATTTCTGCTCAAAGACTGAATGATTAGTGACAAGGAGACTCTGCGGGAGATCAGGAGAAATTATTCATACATTTTGGAATGACAATGAATGGAAAAGGAAATATTAATGCCGCTTTATGAAGAAGAGCTGAACCACTTCATCAAAAGTTTTCAGGCTTCCCTGAGTCCATTGGTCTGCTCCTTCCCGTCATGAGCTGTATCGCTTTTGGATTAGAAGTTGCTTTCTTTAGCCAAAAAAGTAGATCCCCCACTGTAGTGAAGGAAATAAACAGATGTGAGTCCTGACTAAGCCTTCTGAAAACATCAGCTGAATAAATTAAAGAATCCCTGTGCAATTTCTTTAGATTAGATAGTGAATGTGTAATAAGTTCATCCAGGCAAACTGAATAACTACAATAACAACTAAAAAATGTCCATATGAGGACTTCAATCCAATGTAAAAGTCTTAAGGATGTTATTTTACAAGGCTATATTAGTGGACATAGTTTGGTTTTAATATTCCTCCAAACCACTTTGGTGTAGACTGAGTAAGTGTTTTAATCCTTTTTTCATTGCTTTCTTATATCAAGTACAGTTAACCACATTGTGAAACCTGAGAACAAAATACATTCCTATAAGTCTTTAGAATGTGGATTTTCGCACTGCCAGATTCAGTAAAAATAGACCGGTTGAACACAAAAACACTTTAGTTTGGACTTGAGTAAACTTGTTCCTTTTTTTCATTGCTTTCTTGTGTCAAGAGCAACAAGTGCAGATACTTCACTTGTCAACCTAAGAAAATTATTTAAAAAATCTTCACAGTAAGCCTTTAGTTGTTTTCACATGGCCAGATTTGGTAAAACAAAAAAAATAGAATGTTAGGTTTAAATACGACACTAAAACACTTTGGTTTAGACTTGAGCAAATGTTGTAATAATTTTTGTCATTGCTTTCTTGTGTCAAGAGCAACAAGTGCAAAGATTTCACTTTATGCATTCCTCTTTAAAAGACTTAAGGATGTTATTTTGCATTATTTTGAATGATCTACTTTTCTGTGAAAGTAGATCATTCAGTTTAAACATGCCACTATAACACTTTGGTGTGGAATATGAGTAAACCTTTTATTTCTTTTTCATTGCGTTCGCGTGTCAAAAGCTACAGTCATAAAGGGGCCACAAAGCCTGCTGAGCCCCCCAGTGCAGTGGAGTACAAAGCAATCATATGTGCTGATTAAAGCTGTAATGGATTCTGCTGTGTGGGGCTGGCCTCTGCATCATTAATGAAGAGCAGTATAATATCCTGTTTACAGGGAGAGGGAGGCAGTGTTAGCACTCCCCCAACGGCACTTCCGCCCCCGCACTGAGGGGGCAGCGGGGCCGAGCCACTGTCCACCTGCAGGCTTTGGAGAGCAGCAAAATGAACACGATGCCCAGGGAACAGGACAAGTTATCCTCTTGTATCTTTGTAGCATCATTTCAAAATTCTAAACTGTTTCTAAGCGGTTCTTAGTATATGTACAAAAAATGATCACATGCATGTATGGATTTGATCACTAATATGTATACAAGATTAGATAAACATGACCTGTCATTGGCTGCGGTTGTATGAGAGTTAAAAGGTTATTAAAAGTATATGCAAACTGCTAAAGCACTTCTGATTTCATCTACCAGATTTCGCTGTCTACATGTCATTTAAATAATCCTAAAGGTCCAGAAATCAGATAATAGATAACAGATTTTGGCGTACATGTGGACATAGCTACTGACAGAGGCCAAAACTAAAAAAGGGTTTGGCAGGTCAAATATGTCCCAAACATGGACCATTCTTTTGCATTAAAAAGGCATTAGTGCTTCTTTTTCTTCACTTTGTTATAATGTTTTCTCTTTTTAAGCTATAATTGTCGTTTATTTAAATGACTATTTTCAGCTATAACCTCACAAAGCAACATTTAAACTCTTTAGATGTCAAAATGATAGTACTCTTGCCCTGTTGCTGAACCTCTACCAAAACACTTGCAGTGTTATTATACTTGTTTCCTTATAAAAACCATTTCATAATTTGGCCCCTGTCATATAGTGAGTAGGCCTGAACGCCGCGGGGCAAAGTGCTCACTGTATTTTCCAAAATGAATATGCATACATGTCTGTTTGCATTTTAAACAGTCGGGAGGTCACTGACAAGGTTGACTATCTTAGCTGAGGTCTCGCATGATCTGCCCTGTAGCTCCCTCCCACTCTACACTGGCAGTGGCCCCGTTGACGCAGGGCCAAGTGGAGGTTCTCTGAAGGGGGACACCACCCGGCCGGCCTGGTGTATGGGACAAGCGCTCCCCTTGCTCTCCCCATCTGTTGGTTTTGGCGCGCCTGTTCTGGACCGCAGTGGCATCCAGCCGGGCTTTCGCAAATACACTTGTCCCGCAGCCAGACCACTTTACACATGACTTTTCCATAAGTACTGTCAGCAGCAGTTAAATGTGGGAATGGGAGAGCGCCGGATAGCCAAACAATGTGCAAAAGGTCAGTCGCGTGATATGGACCACAAATAATATCCATTTATAAATCACTGTCACTAGAAGTTGTATTACTTTTTAACTGGAAAAATGAACTTGTTTCTTGTTTCTCATCTTTTCAATGCCTTATTTTTTTTCCTATATGGACAAATGTTGATCTTAGGGGTGGGCAATATTGACAAAATGTTATATCTTGATGATTTTCTTCATCACAAGAGTCTGACTACATTACGAGTACTGTATTGAGTTTTAATATTTCAGACAAAAATGAAATGTCAGTCAAATCAATCACAAAATTGCATAAATATCACATGTTTGTGCTAGTTTACAATATCACTTTTGTTTCTTTTTTTTATCTGTTATTTTTTATAAAATTTTTACGAAGAAATATACCCGATATTCAATTATCTTTCCTTCAAAATCTTCAAAACAACATTCACATTATCATCTAGATTTGAAATATTTCCCCCCGCTAGTTGAAACTAAAAGTCAAATTTAAGGGTGGCAGAGCATTTAGAGCTCTTGACCTCCCAATTGGTTCGACCAACATCACATGATCTCTCTGGGTGGAGTCTGCATGTCCTCTCTGTGTTACCGTGGCTTCGCTCTGGGTTCTCCGGCTTCGTCCCACCGTCCAAAGACAAGCATGTGTTGTGTCTATATCTCTGTGTTAAACCGAGAGACGAGCTGACCCCAGTTCAGGGTGAGCCCGGCCTCATGCCCAAAGTCACTGGGATCGCGTCCCCCAACAAGAACAAGCGGTAGAAAATGACATCAATGTACTGTACCTTTTAACAAACTAATCATTTAATACAATCATACAAAGATTAATTTCACCGTTTTAGCAAATAACTTCTGAAAAACTATCAATATCTGGTCAAAAGAGTATCTAGTTTTGATTCTAGCACCCATTGCTTACTATCTCGCAATTGATTTTTGGACCAACTCTGATAGGGATTAAACATTTTACATACACAAGTTATCAACCCAACAAACTTTTGACTTCATAAGGAATACCGCTTAAAATCTAAAGAATACAAATTAATCAATAAACATTAAAATACTAAATCAGGACAAAACAATGACTGATATTTAAGCCATGCAGGGCCAAGCTAATGACCAAGAGTAAACCAGTTCTAACAAAGCACTTAAAATTAATAATGATTAAAAACCACTGGCATTTTACATGATCCCTCTACTTCCAGTTAAGCACACAGAAACCATTCTCTTTCACAATGAGGAATCCCTGTGGCAATCAATTTAAGAGTTTGAATGTCAGCAAGCGTTTAATACACAGCTAGTTCATCATTATTGGATAGTGTAATTGGATTATCTCCTCTGAACACAAAACGGACTAATTATTCATCGGGATTCACTCTAGTGCGCACTCTGTTTACTTTGCACTTCCCCTAAGCCCTACCTCCCGAGCCACAACACTGTCACGTCAACAAAGACAAGAAGACTCTAACAATGAAACTCATGAGACAAATAACTGCAAATAAAGCAAGCCCAAGAGCGTCCCAGACTGTGACAAAACAATTACAAAATTTCACTGTCGCAAAAAGGAGGACAAATCAAGCGCTCCCAATATTCAGAGACAGCCTTTCCCTTGCAATTGCACTACACCAAAGGGCCAGGCCTTTAATTTATCTGTATCTTGAAGCTGAGGTAATTTTGGAGAGCAGAGCAGGGAATCATACAGACACTCGATCGATAAAACCAGCCACGAGGAGGCATCAAAAGTGATTGCTTCAACCTGCTAAAGACAGCTAGAGGATATGAACCGTGCCGAGAAAACGTTCATTTGGAATCAAAAGGTAAAACTGTGCAAGACAGAGGAGAAGGTTTGACTTACCTGTAAAACAAAGCAGATGTGGATCGGACCCAACGGAGAACATGGAAGAGAAGAGAAGGGGAATTTTAGTTTAGGGAAATAACAAAATTATGGTTTTATTACACAGATAATACTCATTATCATTGTTAAAAAATAAAACACACGCAAATACAGTACTTCATTAAATTATTTTCTGTGCTGAATTGTGAACCTGTCATTTGCTAGACTTAATTAATTTTCTTATAAAAAGGTTGAAATTACATGATTTAAATTTTTGTTAAATAAAAAAAAATAAAAAAATACATGACTGAAATTGAAATGCACTTTTGCTTTAGGTCAATAGTTAAAGTGATCTTTTACAGTCCAACGGAGTTTTGGACTTTTTCGATACAAATTTGAAGTTCTGAGGCATACACCGCTCTCTTCTGAGTTATGATGATTATTTCTGTTTGAATGTATTGGTATTGTGATTTTAAATGAAGCTTTCTTTTCTGTAGAGAACTTTATGTACAATGTGTGCGCTACAAATAAACTTCTGAAAGCATATGTGAGTGTGTGTTTAATATGTAAATGAGTATTTACCAGTTCAAACCAGAGCACAAACAAAACTGCTTCAACAGAGAATTAGATGCACAATGTAGTCTACTAATGATTTACTAGTGATTTTAAGTATTGTGGTTCTGATTAGATTATGTTTTAAAATCAGGATTCAGTTCACAGTGCAAATGTTCAAGTAGTAAGATCTGTGAGAAGGCACTTGAACTGCTAAACTCTCCATGTATCTCACAATGGTTTGAAGGTTTTGTTCCTTAAATAAACAGAATGTCGACTACAAGCAATAGACATATTCTATTACCCAAAATTGTAACTTCTGCGATTTGGTTATTCAAAAAGCGACTTTGATTGGATTGTGACATGTTCTGCAGCCCTGACAGTAGATGTGTGTTTTCTCCTCGCAGGATGTGACCCTCACATATAAGTGATGAACCACATTCCAGCCACAATTCAGTTCAGACCCTTAAGGACACAAATTGGCACCAGATGCCAGAGGGAGGAGATACAAATCCCAAAATGAGGGCGTATGATTGAATGGCGTGCAGCCCACAGACACCACTGTGATAAGGGTTCAATTCAACACAGATGGACAAATAATGGCTGGCTTAAACTTAAACTTTAATAGTTTCCTGTCACATGAAACCAGCCTTGAATTTATACCGAGGTCAGTCACTTCATGTGCAAAACGTCTGCATATTTCAGTTATTAATGGGTGCATAAATAAAACATGGCAATGGTCAAATAAAATATGTACAATCCATTGCAATAATATGAGTGGACAGTTGTGTCACATATTATTTAGTGAGCACTATTTTGTGTTGGCTGAACGTGAACTTTTCCTTCTACCTTTTTTAAATCTCTAAAGTTCTGCACATCAATAATCACATGAATTGCATACAACAACATACAACAACATAAAAATATATATATATAAATAGAAAAAGATAGAAATAATACAAAAGAAAACCATTGAAAAAGCGGACCACACAATTCTCATACAGGATTTAAGCTCAGTGAGTGTTTTTAACAATACTTAAAAGCATCAACTGAAGGGGACAGTCTTCATGTGGAGAGGAAGAGCGTTCCAAAGTTTGAGAGTTATAGTTATTAATGGTTTGCGTACGTATGGCACCAGAAATACTTGAGTAGATTTCCTCCAGCCAATTCAGACCTGCAATAAAAGCTGTTGCTATAGGAGTGTGCGCATATCTTGGTTACAGTTTGTCTATTATCACAGGATTAACTAAAATCTCTTAGCAAATGGCATGAGAATATTCATAATTTCATGCCAATATTCATTTGTGGTTTGGAAAGATAACAAAACTATCTGTATTCTACAAGTGGAACGCGAGACTGAAGTAAACAAGTATATTTTTATTCCTCAGCACCTCTCGGCAGGACGCTCGGAAGAACAGGAGAGCCCATACTAAAAAGACAGGTGTGCTGTTCCCCTCAGCTCTGGCCAAGGGCAAGTTTTGTTTTGCAGGGATGTAGTGGTCACGCTTTGGAATGGATTAGGCCGACGTGATCCAAAGACTACAGTGGGGCTTTCAGGCATCTTCTCTCCAGAGTGTGGTCCTGAGCCTGAGGAGAGGTAGATACTGCGGTGTGTGATAAAGCATGGCACACACATTGTAAGTGGATTAAGCCCTCTGGCCACGCACGGCTCTCTAGAGGTCAGCAGCACCACAGTGTCTTCTGCTACAGGAGGGAGGTAAACAAACGGCCAAGCTACTGTCAAGGATGTTTCACAGCCAAACAGGAAGACGCTGAGGTTTTTGGCACATCACAGCTTTCAAAAATCCCTAAAGTTCAAAATGTTGCTCGAGAACTCGGAGAGCGGAGGAATTTATCATTTTGTTGGCACTGTTCATGGTTAATATTGGTAACTACTGGGCCTATAGACGTGAAAAAAAAACCTGGCAAAAAGTTCAATGCTTCTGTGAGCAGAAATAAACAAACAAAAGTTGACAATAGCTTCAGAAAGTGGTGCCATGCCAGTTGAAAAGATTTAAAGCCATAAGATTAATATGACGTTTGTGGAGAAAACATGGAGCAGATAATGATATGGTTCAACATTTCATATTATTATTTTAATGCTATACTGGGCAATAAAGACAATGATCACATATTAGAACAAGTGGTGAAGGTGCACGGACTTTAAAACACGGAGGAGCTTCACGTATTGCAATGTGCTCGCAAAGAGCAAACTGGGGCAGCCATTTTGAGCTCTGGAGAAGGAGAATGGACAACAGATGCAGCTTTACCGTGAACTAAACTAAATAAAAGGTACATTTTAGCAATATCTTTGTAGTAAAACGTTCTTCTGTACATTACTCTAACCTTACTGCACAGTTAAAATTTGTATTTTAAAAAAAAAATTAGCATTGATTAAATTAATTAATTTACTAAATATGTTTTAAAGAGTAATATTTTGATATACAACAGATGAATCTTAAAACAAAATCAACTGGCCAATTAGCACCGCACTCATGTCTAGCTCTTAACAGTTACAGTAATTTGCATGGTTCCGTAAAAAGAGATAAACATGTTTGTTGCTAAATTACTGTCACTTCCACTGCTGTTAATTGTTTGTTTGTGCCGCCTCATTTAAGTGCACAGTTCCATTGCCATCGTCATGAAGTCAGCTGTCAACTTAACTGTGTGTATGCTTCACAGGGACTTCTTTCACAGGGCCAAACTGACTACCATTGTTCGTTAGGACTGTCTCTAATTGCCTGACAGTCTCATATAGAAGCCACTCTAATTGGATATGAGGCACAACACTGACTATGCATTTAGATTAGATAATAGTGCTCCATCTAATATTGAAAGTACTAACTGTATAGATTAAGTACAACAAAGAATTTCCTTAAATATAATCTGTAATGAGCAATTAGAAAAAGTCTAATAACCCTGCATCCAATGACGAAAAAAAAACCATAGTGCTGGTGCTTGATTGGACAGAATGTAGTCTTTATAACAGCCACGCAGACAGCAGGCCCTGTCCTATGAGAGATGGTTGAAAAGCCTGAGGTAATTAACAGTGGCGGAGGTGCTGAAGGGCTACGTGACATCTAGTGCTGGATAATGCCTTCCTCTCCTCTGTCTTGGGTTAATTAGCACAATGAAAGCAATCCTATAGCCCCATCCTTCCTCTTTCCACCATCAAAGTCCGCAGGGGTAATATGGAGGCGCGGGGGGGGGGGAGGCTGAGCTAACGAAAATGAGCACTATAAACCAACTGCAATTTGCGCAGAGAATACATACAGTACTGTGAACGGAAGCGTTAAAGGAATGGCTGTAAACATAGTAAAAGTAATAAGCCAGTGGATCTACGGAGAGCACTGGTCTTTTCTCGCAGGGGAAAAGATGTAGTGATGCTTTGGATTCAAACGTGTTCGTGCTTGTTTCAGCGATAGTAATTAAGTGTCTGCTCCCTTCATATGTCGGTGCATTTATTTAACTAACAGATGGATAGTATTCACAGAGATCGCAGTGTGACTTTCTGTACCAGGTGTCAGCACAGAAACTGGTGAAGTAGTATTTTAATATCTTGCACCCTCAACCAGGAATGATTTACAAAAGGTCTGGAAACTAAAGGAACTGGTTCCAGAACTGGCCAGTTGTGATTGTCTAAATGTGTGTTGATGTTATGACTGATCTGTGTGTCTCAGGACTCTCTTGAAAGAAAAAGGGATTTGTAATCTCAATGGGCTAATTAAATAAAAGGATAAAAAAAAATACAGCTTTTGTCCATTTTTTTTTTTTTTTTTTTTTCTTTTTCTTTAAAAAAATAAAATAAAATAAAGAAGAAGGCTTTAATTAGGATGTAGAGGGCGGAATATGGCTGTAGTCCTTTAGTTGTTTAGTCGATTAAGTGGCTGATGCGGTCTTAGTCGCCCAACATATTTATTAGAGGACTAATTGATTTATAAGGATTTAAGAGTTAATATGAACAGCAGCAGAAAGGAGAAGGCACACAGAGGATGTTAGCTGGAGTTTAGGAAGTGAAAGGTGAGCTCTATCTACCCTCTTTACATATTAAGTACGTATTACTAGTACTTCTTTTTCTTGTGGGTGAATTTGAATTACTGTAGCTTGTGATCTTTTGTGTATAGTTTGGGTCAAAAACGTGATACTTAATTAATTTGTGAGCTTTTACCAGTGTCACACCACCCTTTTATTCAATTACTCAATGCAGAGGGCATGTCTCTCGACGAACACAGCCTCAGGGTGGAGCGACATGCACCAAACTGTCAAAGCTGGGCTTCAACCTCACGTCGAACCTGACACGGAGCCTTGTGTCCTGCAGCTATTGAGCCACATTTTGTCCTGATTATGTTCTGATATAATGCAGCTAATATTAAATGAAAAGTATTCTTTGTAACTCTTCTTTAGTTTCTGAAAAACAACATTAATATTCTGTATTAATGCAAGTGCTCCTTTAGTTAACAGTCATTTTCACACCTCTCTGAATCTTTGACAGTACTGTATATTCCTTGTAATACTGTATATTCCCTGTAGGTTATGCTTTGATAGTGTCCTCTGTGCAACACTCATGCTGCTTGCGGCACTGGATTTGAGTGAAGTGGCAGAGATCACAGCGAGCCGAGACAGTTGCAGAGGTGTTCCTGGATCTACTTGTGTTGTTCGTGTACCCTCCACCGTGGCACAAGGCTGTACGCTCTTGATTTATGAGATCTCAGGAAGAGAGGCAAACAAGTGTCGTTAATGTAAATCAGGCCTGTGTAATAATAGATGGTGCTGTATATAAAACTGCAACGTGCCGTATCCGCCATAAAAACGCAGATGAGTGGATAAATATACTGCCGTTATGTTCCACTGTATGTAAAAAAGTAAAACATAAAGCTACTTATATATTAAGAGATAATGCAAGTATCAAAACTAATCCGAGCAAGTGGAAATGAAAAAGAAAGGACAATTTTGTAACTTCCCCGAATAATTGTAGAACCAGCTTGACCTTTATCAGAAATAGTATATGACTAAATAAACATAACAAAAAAATAACTACTACATTTACATAATATTGTACAAAAAAAATTAAATAATAGGGAGACAGGTTTTAAAGGGGAAATATTGTGCTAAAGGAACTTTAATGAGCATTTTACCTTGTTACTATGTGTCTTCATCATTCGTATATATACATGTTTGAGTAATCCAGTATTGTCCTGCAACTGAGGCGCAAAGGCTCCAAAAATTCCTATTTTCACCAACGCCCTATCTCAGCCCATATCCCTGTTTTTTTTTTTTAAATGTTTTTTTTTTTTTTTTTCAAAAGTAAGAAGTAAATCACATAGACAGTCAATGGACCCGTTTCTATGGTTTACAATGAAAAACATTTAAAACGATGATCTGCGTATGTTTTAGTTCAATATTAAGTACCTGAAAAAAAACATGACAGTTTGATCATTAAATGTATATTTGTAGAAGCACGACAACACCAATCTGTACCAATCTTCTTTAACGAAAATCTAAATATATTCAGTTTTCTACAATTATTAACTACCGATTTTTCCAAAGGACAGGAACAGGAATGCCAAATACTTTCAAAAATAGTTTTTACTTGTTGGAGTGTTAAATTATTTACAAGTGCTCTTTTTCTTTCTCTCCTTTGTCCTCTCCCTGACTCAAACCTGCTCAGCTGCATCCAAACCACCATGTGTGACCTTGATGACCAGACAGACAGAAAAAGGCTACATCTCATCTCAAATATATGATGAAGCTATCCACTGGCAGGACTTTAAACGAAATGCTAATTATGCAGTCACCATGAATGTGTTTACGCACACAGTTGAAAGGGATTTCTGTGTTGAAAAAAAATTGAAAATAAAAAAAAACTACTCTCACAGACCACAAAGAGAACAAGAGAAAGCCTGGTCTGGAAAAACAAGGGGAAATCTCTCCTTATCTTTGGCCCAACCTGTGTTTTATGCTTTGAATCTCACATCAAAGAAATGTGGGGCTCAAAGTTGTGTGGGAGGCAGCTTTTACTCGTGTGTCTGTGGTAGCTCTGCACACCTGTTAAAGCGCACAGAAACTGTATAAAGGGAAAGGGTTTTTGTTATAATGTTATAAACAGCATTCTGGTGTGAAGCTGTATCTCGGCTCAAGCAGTGTGTCGATCAGAATGCATTCAAGTGATCTCTGATGAACCAAGGCGATTTGCAACAGAATTTCACACCATACATATTATATGTAGAGTTTTTTGGTTCTAGTGGCATTAAAGTTGCACAGTACAAGTGGTCCACAAATGGCATGCATAGCTATAAACCCTTTTGGCAAATTCAAGTCCTGTTTCCACCTTGTTGCGCCTCGTGTCAAAATAGTTCCTGCAATGTTGTACTCAGGTCAGCGGAGGCATTTAGGTCCTTTGTTTCCCTGCGCAACAGAATCCATGATATTTGCCACGCACATGACCACTGACCTGTGACGGATCTATTGGCTGTGATTGGCCAGAAAAAGGTTTCGACCTGACGAAAGTACAAACTAAGAAGGAGCTACTTTATCAAGCAAAGCTGTTCTGACAGCTGGCACTTTTACAGACTCGCATGAGTTTGGGTGTTTCATGTCACTGTCAAACCACAATGTTTGCTTTATTGATTTTTCCGTCTGATCTCATCACAGGCGTAGAGAAAGGAGGCATGTGGAGGCTTTAAACAAAACATCAGACACACTACTGTACTGCTGAAAACGCTAAACAGAGGCTGTTCTTTTAGAGACTTGAGTGGGATGAGTGCTTTGTGAAAGCCATGTGTTGGTGAAGCTGTCAGCATGGTAATGATGCCTGTGTCTGCCCTGAGCAGAGAGAAGTGAGCTCAGGGTCCAGGAACACACTGACCTGCTGCAGGAGAACACAGGGTCAGGCCTGTATTACCATCACCACTCTTATTTTCCTCCTAAGAAACATTGTGAATGTGCCTGCAGAAGCTCTGAAGGCTGATGAAAATGACTTGTATACAGACTACACGCTGTCACAGAAACTCACCTCCAAAACCTTTTTTTCACTGGGCCTTCATGATTAAAGCCAAAACAAGGCAGATGATAAACAATACATCCTGGAGTCAGAGCAAAAATAGAGCTGTTGACAATTACCGCGTGAAAAAATATTACAGCTGACAGCAGAGACATAACAAACGCCTATAGTTATTACATATGCACAGTGAACAGCATGTTCAACACAATCATAAACAAAATGTCTTTCCATTTATGCTTTTGTTGTCTAATTCAGGGTAATATTTTTGTGAGGAGGGGAAAAGTTTTTCTTGGCATAATGTTATCACAATTGGAAGTGTGAAGTCTTGAAACACTCATTTTAATATTAAGATAGATGTTTGTATCTAAATATAGGCCTCCATTCGAAGTGGATTTTGAGGAAAAAGAGCAAAAATCTAAATCTTCACATCCCAGAAAATTAAGTTTCTAGAAAACTAGAGAAAACCTGCCTGCCAAAACACAGCATTTTGCAGCAATAATTTAAATTTCCACAAAACTATTGAATGAAGCACAGATAAGGAAAACAGAATACTTTTTTACTGTTCCATCTTCTCATAGAGGCTCATTTTTCATGAAGCTGTGCTTCCCACTTTCACTGCAACTCTATCACCAAATATGATTAATATGTCGTGCCCCAACCCAGGTCTAGGCTCCGGCAGATAATTGAGTTCTAATCTTTATACTGTGGTGATATCATTAACGAACTCACCTCCACTGCTCCATAAAAGAGACCCAAGCCAATTGACAGTTTTGTGTGTGCCATATAGGAGCAAAAGCCGTATTAAAATGAGACCAGGGTAAAAGGTAGGTTTTTGTATTCCCCGTTTAGATCAATAAAGGCTGTTAGACCAAGTCCCCATGGCCTGGCTGACAGAATATGGGGCTAGTAAGAACTAAAGAGGCTAAAACACACAGGTAGCTCCCCCCAAGTAAAACCATAGCGATGTATTAGCAAAAACAATGTTTAAAAGGTAAATAAAAGAGCTGTGGAACAAAACGATAATGTGTTCGACCATTACATGCATTCATCATACTGTCAGAATACTTTTGAATGAGCGCTATGTGTAGTGTTTAGCATCTTAAAATCTCAAACTAAAATATTCTCTGGAAAGTGACGCCACAATCCCAAGCTCTATAATGCAGTCATATTGTTTGACAGTTGTGATGGTTGCCATGTAAATTGAGACAATATAGAATACGTAACAAAGGGCAAAATACGCAGTGCTTTTCCAAAAAAGCAGGACGATGTATCAGAGTTTTCTTATTGTATGTATTATATGAACACCTGGACTGAAAAGTACAAGTAATTTTCCTTATGGTAAGACACTGCTGAAATGTGTGAGGGTTAGTTTTAAGCACATTATTGATAACATCCTGCCTTATTAAATTAGGAAAACAGTTCAATTGTTTCTGTTGATCAAAAATCAGCCCAATTCTAATAATAATGATGCTCTACACTTTTTAAGTACTTCACAAGCTTTTCGAAGCCTCTCAAAGCACTACACTGTTGTATGTGTTCCATAATATCGTAATATCGTCAGCTACTAGCCTCAACTGCCCTGGGGCAGACTGACTGAAGAGAGGCTGGTAATCTGTGCCATCGGCCCTTCTGACCACTAATAAACCATTCGCACTAGGCAATGCGGGTTAAGTGTCTTACCTAACTATTTCCGCCCATCTTTAAAGATCACCGCATCTGACACTTTATAGTTCACAACATATTTGAGATCATTTTACTTTTTTACTTTTAACGTATATTTTGGAATGGTTTTACTATTTCAGTGCTTTAACTTAAGTATAGTTTTATGATCCTTTTACTTCTTTTTTTACTTCTGTATCTGTACTTTTACTAAAGTGATAAAGTTAAGTATTTCTTCCACCAGTTGGGTTAGGGTTACATTTGTGTGTATAATTCGATCATAGAGAGCAGGGCCGTGCAGAGAGCATTAGAGGGGCAGGGGCTCAAACTGTTAAAAGGGGCACCTATTAAAAACCAAAAAATAATAAAATAAAATAAAATTGGAAGCAAAGGTTTATTTTTGAAAGTTGTATTTAGAAAAAGTGAACATTTTCATCAAAAGTAATATATTTACTGTAATTTGCTGCATTTTCTTAGTTATGGTCTTAATTTTAGTCATTCTTCTTCAATCCAAAATGTATATGTACTCTGCTGATTACATGTTTAGATTTATGGTAAAATGGTTTAGGACATTGTCAACTCAACAACTATAAAATATGGGTTAAATGGGTTTGCAAATCACTGGACTCTTTTAATCACAATAAATATCATCAACTGCAGCAATTCAACAGCCCAATTTGCATGATGCTAGTCTACCATCTCCAGGAACAGTGTTTGCGAAGGTGTGAACTAAAGCTGGGTGATCAGTGCCTCTCTTTCTCCATGTCCCACTCTCACTCACAGGGCGAAATGTTTGGCAGTGCTTTGAGACTGAAAACATCTTAATGCTGACAGCAAATGCCAAAAGCAGTGACAAGCGGTGAAACAGGACAGTCACTCTCCCCAAATCCTCACTGACATCATCCAAGACGCGTTCCCTGGCTCTGTATTGCTTTTTACATCACAAAGCTAATGTGTGTAAGAAATGTGATTGACAGCTAAAGCAGTATAATTCACACAAGCTGTTTTTACGGCTTTCAAATATTTAGATTATATGACAAAAATGTCTCCTGACTCTTACCGTGCATGAAACTTCAAACGAATACTTTACATGGTCAAAACATGTTTTCTAGGTATACATAATCAATACAGTTCAGTTGGAAAAAGTAAAATATCTTACACGACTTTAAGAATAACATTCAAACACAAAAAGCACACATTTTAATATAATACTCCAGAAAATGTTGTAATAGACCAATAGAACATACTATTTATTTAAAAATGTAAACTTAGATGAGCCACTTCTTGTTTTGTCTGTCCTCCAATCACACAGCCAGATGTTTAAACCTGAACAGGAACTTTCAATTAAGTGCCCACCACTGTTTAATGAAGCACTGCTGTTGAGAGGAGAGCGGTGTCTAGAAACATAATCAAGTAATTAATGCTCATTTATACAAGGTCTAACATTTGAGCCCTTTGTTTATTTGTGAGCACTCAAACAACATCCTACGGGTCTGTCAGGATGTGGAGAGCTTCCTGTGTGGGACATGAGGGTCAGGAGGAGCCCGTAATCAGCACACACTTATGGATCTGCAAGTCCAGTCCAAGACAAGACACTCCTGCTCTGTGCTAATGTCAACTCATAGGCAGTAACCAGGAAATATGCAGAGGAACTACTGAGAGCATGCAACAGACGGGTGGCGCCCTGACGGTGGACCTTTAGCCGTGTGATTTCAAGTGTAAGTAAACACTGGAAGACCAATGGCGAGTTACTAGCGCCTGCCACAAGAAGCTGGTACAGGACCAAATTAGAGGATGGCTGGGTGGATAGAGCACTCGTCCACTAACGTGAGTCGGCGATTCAAAACCCACTCCAACCAGTGCGTACGCTTCACCCCTTGTCAGGTATAAATGTGATGTGCGAGTGATGGGTCGTGGTGGTGGAGATTGGCAGCCTGAGGTATGGAAAGTATGTAAAAGTGCAATACAAGTGTAAAGCATTATAATTAACATGAGAACAAGCTATAGCAGTCAAAATATTTCATCATGTAAATGTAAATATGTAAATCAATAGATGAAATGGGGTTAACACTTCATTATTGCAGTGCATGTTGAACTTAACATTGTCTATTTGGTAGATCAATAAACTCGTATCAGTTGCTATCGGTTATCCGCATTTACAAACATATTGGATCGCGTGAAAAAAAGAAAAATGCCTGACTCCGGCAGACATGGTGTGAACAATGAGTAATGACAGCGTAAGAGTAAGACATTGCTGCCCACCATTGTGAAAAACTCATTCTCATTAGACTTGCTTTGTTTCTCAGTCAGGAGGCAATCTTTGTGTCAGTGAGCACTAAATCTTCAGAGAGCCACAGAGGAGCAGCGCCATCCCTTATGCCATCTCCACATGCTAATTACAGCCAGTCAAAAAAACAACCTGCTGTTTTCCCGAAAGCCAAGGTCAAAGCAGAGGTTATCTGAGGCTTCATTCGGCAGGTGTACTCTCAGGGCTATTTCCATTCACTGCTTTAAAAGGTCAAACACTAACTACAACATAATAACCCGGCCACATTTAAGTGGCTGTGTTTTAATGACCTACATATGCCACCTCCAGCGCTGAATTGCCCAAAATGATAAAAAATCCCATAAAAGACCTTCTTAAGGGGTTAATTTTGCACTGCGGAGGTTGACCACAGCTGCCGGGACGCCATTTTGTGATTCATGACCCCGGCGGATGTTCAGTCGAAGCACTAATTGCTGCTTATCACCTGCACAAGAGGAACAATGGGCGGCTGCAGCTTTTAGTTCAGGTAATGACTTATTATGAGCTAAGTTGAGTTGTGACTGTTCGGTTCAATGGAGACGGTCTGTAAAATAAAAGCACGTTGTTCTGGCCTCAAACAAATGCAGTCCACAGGCACGAGTAAAATGTAGACGACACTTCACTATTTCATTAGTTTAGATTTGTTGCGCTTAACCTGGATTTAAAAGAGCACTAAGGAACTTTTCACATGCACTTTTTTGTATCCAAAGTCAGGACTAAACATGGGGAATCTGCATTTCAGTTTATGCAGCTAAAATCTGTAAAAGGCCTCTATGACCTCTAAATGTTCAAATCTAGACTAAAAACCGTTCAGCTGTGCATATGACTGAAAGGATTTTATCTGCACTCTTTTCTTTATTAAAGTAAATTTCATAATATTTATGTTTTGATCGGTTTCCGTTGTGATTTTAATGCGTTCTGTTAAGTACTTTGAATTACTTGTTACAAATTCTGCACTACAAATAAACTTTCCTTGTCTTGACTATTTGAATAATACTAGCACCTTCCATCAGGGGTCAGTAAAGGAACAAATTAGAACATTCTTTAGGCTTACATTTTAGACAACAAGAAGCATGGCCACTTTATCATAGTTAGTGCTATAGCTGCCAGTTTATCTAAACCTGTTCCAAAACCCTAACATTAACCAAGACCCTGCTCTGAAACTTCAGGAAAATGGAAAATGGAAATATGATTTACATATCTGCAGCCAGTTCCATAAAACAGAACAAACAAAACGTTATCACTTCGTCACCAATCACATCAGGGCGTCCCTCCAGTGCAATTTATCTAGCACTAACCTTTTCATTAAGTGTGCAAAATCTTTTTGATAGAAGTGTGAGCTCTTGTGCGTTTCCAGATCAAAAATACTTGGAGGACATAAAGTACTTGCACGGCTTTACTGTTAGGGTGCGCTTCAGTAGATTACAAAAATATATACATAATCATAATCATAAATCCGTGTTCCCTTTTTTTGGTGGCAGTAAAACTTGAGCTCTTTCCAGTTCACAGTGGGAAAGAACTGAAATGACACTAAAAGCTGGATATGATTCTACATCATGTGACAAGCCTCATTTTGCTCATCAAATGCCATTAAACATAATTGATGCCAAATAACTGGAATATAAAATGCAGCAGAAGGAACAGAACTGGTGCGAAAAGTAGAGAGAAAGCGATGCCTGTTGTCTCGTGGTAACGCAGTGGATGAATTTAAGCCGTCAAGAAACTGAAGGATTGTCAGCTTAGATGGGTAAAAGCCAGGAACTCGCAAAATCTCAACACCAAGATCCTGTCAAGCTGCCCAAAAGAATGAGACTGACAGCACAGTGAGACAAAGAAAGAAACAAAAACATGAAGCAATGCAAATGAAAAACAGTGCAGGGAATTTGTGTTAGGGGAAATGAGGAGACTTGAAACAGTACTGATATGCAGCCTTCACACAAAGCCAATATAGGTAATGTGTAATTGGTGCGAGGGATACAGAAATACCCTGGAGGACTGTTTTTATACAGAAGAAAAGCCACTGCAGCCGCTATAATATAGATAAAATGTAGATTATATACACCATAGGCTTACCGTATTTTAAAATGCAAAATACTCCACTATTGCAAGCATACGTAGGCATCATTCTTTAACAGGGATAGGGGAGGCTGAACGGGATTAAAAGTTAAAATTAGAGATGCATTTTTCAGTTCCAAAACATATATCGAGACTCCACATTGAGTATTGACCACAATTAGACCTTAAAACACAATTAACATATGACCAAACTGATCCAAATGTGTTATGCAAATTATAGCTATCCTTAAGTAACTACAGAACAATTCGCACGTATACAAATTTAAATAAAAATATGCGTTATTACTCCAATAAAAGCCTAACGAGGATATGGACCAAACCAATATCTGAGAAATCGATGCAGCTAATTGATCTGGAACTAGGGGGACTTTTGTTTCACATTTTGAGTTTTTGGCCCCTGGCTTTATTACATAGGACAGCTCAGTGTGAAATGGGGCAGAGAGAGAAGGGAGGACATACAGCAAACTGTCAGAGCCGGGACTCGAGCCCACAACGCTGGAGCCTGGCATGTGTGCTGCCGCCTCAACCATTCGACCACGGGGCAGCACCTGTTTTTTTTTTCCCTTTTGAATCCTAATCGAGTGTAAAGTCAAACACATATTCGTTTTGATAATAGGTCAAACACATACAGTAGGTCAGGGTATTATTTCCATTGGCCCCAAGCCTGAATAAATTAGAAAATACATGTAGTTAAAATGTGAATACAAATATTAGTGGAACGAAAAACAAAATTGGCATAAGCTTTGAACATTTATCTACCAAAATACTGATAAACTGTAAAGGATTTATACAGATTTTATTTGAGCCATCGAAACGTGTATTTGTCTTAATAAGTGAGGTTGTTGGAGTCCGCCATGTTGGCCTGTATACAGTACACTAGGCCGGTGTCAGAGACAAGTGGGTTGACACTTCAGGGCCTCCAGTACAGAGACGTCTGTGTGCTGGGGGGGGAGACTCGTACAGTGGCTCTCATCATTAGGGCCTGCTGCCTGCTCCCCTCTGGGTCTGAGCTCCTGACTGCGCTCCTCTGTAACAAAATGAAATCCAAGGGACAGCCCGGGTTTAGCTCCAGGCAACAGAAAACAGGGTCAGAGCAAAAGGCAAGACGACAACAGTGTACCTGACAGTGCATCAGCAGTGTCTGTTTACATGAAGAGCTATAGCCAATGTGCCCCACAACATTCTGAGGCTCGCGCAATACATCTCAGGGTTTTGTTCACATTAAGCATCATGAGACAAACGCAAACAAACGCAAACAAACACAAAGTGGTCTTGACTATTTTTCAACATTACTGTAGAGCAAACTTGTAATGTCACTACAAATTTAACCACTGAATAATGCTTTAATAAAAAAAGTCAGGGTAAGTCTGTTAAATAGGCAATTCAAATATTTTCTGTCGTTTACTTTGAAACGAAGACAGAACAAATAACTGTCTCACTGCTCAATTGCATTTAAAAAAACTCAGTCTGTTCGCAAATACTTTAACAGAATTCTTAATTAAACAATCATTTTCAAACTTGTTTTACTTAAAAATTGACAAAACTGTCAAATTAAATTGCATGATGGACCCAAAAAAGAAGCAACGACAAAAAAATATATATATAATATGTATATAAGGATTGCAAAATTCAATTTGTAGCTTGGCACTGTAATTACTCACTTCGTAAGTTATAAATCTATGTGCCGTTTTGCCATGATCAAAATGAGACAATAATTGAGTTTGCTCAACCTGCAAATGTAATGATTGCGAGCCTTCACAAAGGAAAGTGTGACTGAACTCAGTAAACGCGTCGCCTGAACACACTTCAAATGCTCCGTCTCCATCAGCAGCTGGAGCGCTCCACAATAAGGCCATGATTCAGCCAGAAGGAGAGCTCAATTCAGGGCGCATCAGGCTTCATGTTTTTTTTGCTTCTGAATTAGGAAATTATTAAATAACTGCAGTTTGGTGCAGATGAGCCGCATGTTGAGTCGGTCGTTTGATAATTGCACTGCTTGATTCCTCTCCCCTCCTTTCTCTTCGGCAGGATGATTGCTAAATACACGGTTTCCATTCATTTCTGTATCGTGTAGCTCAATGTAACGACCAACGGCAAACGGCTTTAGCTCAGCTCTTTCATTGTGGACGGAGCACTTTATCTTCTCCCCATGCCACAAACATGTTCTGGTCCAGCTGAGAGCTTAAGCCTGGAACCCCATGGACCAATGGAGTCCTCCGCACAGGGGGCACTTCAAAATATTTACTCTTAATCTCGCTGTGGAAAAGGCCCTGCGATAATTAGGCTTACGGCAACAGTTTGGACACAACGATTTCTGAAAAGTTTGCTTGCTTCTTTTTGTCAACCTCAATCAATAGTAAGCATTAGAAGGTCATCCACAAAAAAACATATTATCAACACTATGGCAGCCAAATTGACAACACTGTGATTCATTTACTGGCTTATGTTCACAAAACTCTGTTGAGAAGCTTATGAATAATTAATGTGACAAATATAATTGCCAATTAGTTGAGGTGTTAGGGGGGTCGGGTGACATATTAGATATGTTTTCAGAAAACTAAGAACTAGAACTACTGTAGATCAGAGTCTGACAAAAACCCAGTGGAAAAGAAAAGTGACATTTTGTTGTGTTCAAGTTTGCGCACAATCAGAAAAGTATTGTATTTTCCTATGGCAGCAGTTGTATAGCCTTACAACGAGCAAGAAGGATATGGATTCAGGTCTTAGCTGATGGTTACCACTGACTCCAAACGGAATATGACATGGGGGACTTATTCAAACGACTCTGTGGAAACCCATCTTTGTACAGCTGGTGCATGACATCACACTGATTTGATTTAGCTTAGCCATGTCCAAATATGCCCAATGCTGTCATACTGGAAAAGACCTCTAGCTGCACATTCAAGGTCTACCGTGTTTTCATTAAAAATTGTCTGGGGCCTTGTGGCTGAGTTTCCCTATGGAATTCAATGGTCAATAAAATCAAATGAATGACTTTAAGCCAGCACCCTCTGCTCATTACCGAGGCCACAGAGATGGATTGGACGTATCCAATACGCTGAGTGATTCCAGAAAAAGAACGCATTGATTGGGGCCAAGACACAGCACTGCAGGAAAATATTAATTTGGTAAATAGCATTGTGTTTGACCAAGAGCTAAGAAAAGCCTTATTTTCGCTAGGCTGCACAGATGGAGATAAAATGTATGTCTGAAAAAGCCATCCCTGTGTTTTAGTGAGTTTAATGAGTAAGCAGAACAGGGGTCATTACTGTAAAACTTACAATCATGATTACATTCAAATTGAAATTACATCTCATGTCTGGAGAGAATTGTGTTGTATCCCAGTATTTTATAACATCATGTCAAAGTGCATTATTCATAAGGAAATACTGGTTGTTGGAGAAACTGTGGTTAACAAATGGCTCATCACTATCATGTGTTTTGTGACTGTCTATAACTAACTATTATTCATAAATACTGGACTGAGACCAGTGAGGCACTGCAGGCTGTCTTTGAGTGATGCCACTTGAACAATGTATCTCAGGTGTAAAACTATGGAACAATAATGAGGGAAAATGAATGAGGGATACCTCTGAAATGTAATTTTCTCTGCAGCAAAAAAAGGGAAAAAAAGCAATAACAAGAAATTTACAAAATGGAAATATTTTCTTTAACTTTTAACTTAAATATGGACAAATTCACCAGACGCTGGTGGGATAGATACATTGTGGGACATATGCCTTGATTGACATTTTTTTTCCACTCGCTGATCTTGTTGTGTTTGTAGTGTAGTTTTTTGTTTTGTTTTTAAACATTACATTCTTGTGTGTACTATTGCAATACCCTCACATATACAGGACTGTTGATGTATAGACAGAATGGACTATTTTACTTACAAGATGGAGACTACACGAACATGTCCCCAGGGAAGTAAATTGTTTCTAAAAATAAAAGTAATCCATATCGTCAATACATTTGTCAGAACCTAAAAGCCAGTGACGCAGAGCTAAAAGCTTCATTCACAAAAAGTGGCAGTATATTATACACGCCATGTACATGGGATACATAAAAGTAATTGGAGTTAAAACCAACTGTTGGCACCATTACCTCCTAGTGAGATGAACCCAGGCTTTTCCATTAGGGCTGGATCCATAAAGTGCCAGCATTAGATCATACTGCCTGTCCGTCTGACAGCATTCAATCAGACGCTCCATTCAGACTGTCTACATAAGAGCATTTCTGTGCCCCTCGGGTCTGGAGCCATCATATGACAACAATGTTACCTCAGACAGGCTCACAATTGGCAAAATGGATGTTTCTTTTGAGCCAGTCCATCAGTCACACACATGTTTAGGTAATGGGCTCTTTGTAATGCTGCTTAATGCGTAGTGCTGTGGTCGGCGGTGTCCCACAGGGTTAGCACCAGGAGGTCGATCACTTCCTGCTCCTGCTCGGCTCACACCAAACTCGCATGGGATGTACAAATTAGCCCATGAAAGGAAACACCCATCCAGCACATGGGGCAGACAATGACTTTTTCTTCCTTTTCATTGTTTTGTTGAATTCAAGAGAAAGTAAAGTTAATGATGAACCGACAACCTCCACCTGCTCTCACGTGCCACTGAAAATCAGTTTGTTCTGTTGATTAATATTGACTTTAGTAAGGACATGGAACGCAAAGAGAAAAGTCGAGTCAAATGACATTTTTTATTAGATTTTATTTTTGTAAGTGCCATTTAACTAAATTAACATGCTGTTAGACGATTGGCTGTTAGAACTGTCAATTAAAAACACCTCAACTTTGATTACAATTCAATTAAAATGATTTTAGTTGCACATTGCACTCGTCACACCATTTGATTTGGTTGCTTTAGGGTTGTCAAAAGTATTAAAAATCAGATACTAATCAATAATACAATTAGAATCAAAACTACACACTAATCTGATCAAGCATTGATACTAAAAAAATAATAAGAATAAAATAAGAGACCTTTCCTTAACAGTATTAGAATGTTCTTGAGCTTTATCAGACCATAAAATAAATAGCATTATTTTCATGTTGAAAATGACTGTTGATTGGCTAATAAAAGTATTTTATTTTTATTTTTTTTCCAGGCCGCTACTCTGGCAATGTTCAAATCTTAACTAAAAACTGTTTTGTTTGGCTGTGCATATGACTGAAATAATTTTCTTTACACTCTTTTATGTCTTGAACTATTTGACGGATAGCATGAAAATGGCACTTTTAAATTAAGATTTTGTGATTTCTGCCATGTCTTTGTGATTTTAATGCATTTTTTTCCTGTTGTGTGAAACACTTTGAATTGCCTTGTGTATGAATTGTGCTCTACAAATAAACTTGCCTTGCCTTGCCTATTTTTTATTATAATTGTGGCATCGAAATTGGTATCAAGTCTCAAGCCTATTCCTTATGATCAAAATCGAGTTTTAAATTTTTTACAGTGACAACACTGTTTTGTTTTTACTTCATAAAATCTCGATTATCTTTCTAGACACAACTACAGCGCACAATGTAAACTGGGCAATGCAGGTGAAACGTCTTGTCCAATGTTTATTGCATGACATTTCTATTGATATGTATTCCACTCAGCATGTCTCTAAGGTATTTTTCAACATTTGATACATAGTTTAATAAGGTGTTAGCTGGACCATGACATATCGGCTGAGTATGAGTCCAGAGGAGTTGATTGATACAGAGAAGGAGGCGGTTCAAACCCTGTGGGAGGCAGCAGCTGAAGAACATGTCCTATGTCATCAGTTACAGAAGATTAGGAGGATTCATCCCAATGTAGCAACAAAGACCAATCTGGGCCTCTCCACCCCACTGGTCCACACGGCTGTACTGAGAGCCCATCTGTTCCACTGTATTCACCCGGACCATACATCAAACCCGCCCATTGCTCCAGTGGTCACAGCAGTAACAGTGAAACAGGCTGAAACATCACTGGTCAGCAAAAGTAATCAGTAATTGTGTTTTACAAAAGTACACCTCATTTAAGTATTGAAGTGTGTCTTAGCAATGTAATTAAAATCAATCATATGAAAGAAGGAGCGGCCAGCTTTTAATTCAATTGACACAACAGGAAATCAATAACTAATCATTACCACAAGATAATGTTCAGAAAAGAACAGTTTAATAGAGAGTAATGTTTAACATACACATCATATATATATATATATATATATATATATATATATTTATATATTTATATATATACACACACACATACATACACATATATACATATACACATATATACATATACACATATACACATATATATATACACATATACACACACACACACACACACACACACACATATATATATATATATATACATATATATATATATATATATATATATATATATATATATATATATATATATATATATATATATATATATATATATATGTGTGTATATGTATATATATATGGGTATTTATATGTATGTCATATTCTATATATTACCACACACACACATATATACACACATATACACACACACACACACACACACACACACACACACACACACACACACACACACACACACACACACACACACACACACACACATATATATATGAGAGATACATTTTGGAGTCTGAAGTAATACAATTTACAGCATGAATCTCATTAAAAATGAAAATAACCCTTTGAATTAGAGGAACAGGATATTTATGGACACTTGTAAATAAGGAGTTATTACAACCAAGAAATTAAACAAAGCAACGCTGACCACTGTAACTGTTGTGACTGAAATTTTTATCAAGGCATATAAATCAGAACTTTCAAGGGGAAAAATGTATAAGCTCTATTAATGCATTAACAATCTGGCCAGCCATTCCACTAAATATAATAAAGATAAGTCGGAAAGAGAAAGTAATTTTGTTATTACAGATGAAAAAAGGGAACACATACTTTGCCATCAAAAAATATATTATGGTATTTTCTAACGCTATGTCAAAGAGTGGAAAATACTGGGTCCCAAGTGGAGATAGAGAAAGTGTGGCTGCCAAGTGGCCCATCATTATCATGTGTTTTGGGACAAATATTGGACTGAAACGAAGCACTGCAGGCTGTTTTGACATTGCCATCCCAATTGATTTCAGAACGATGCATATGGGCCTCAAAACTTAAGCTATGGAAACAATAAATGGATACCTTTAGAACATACTTTTGGCAGCAGGAAAGAAGGCCATTAAAAACAAATGATGACACAGCAAGAACGTCATGCTGTTTCTGTCCTTCACAGAGCAGTTTGTTATTGACGCGACCCAAAGGAAAGCTGACTTTTTCTGTCTCAAGCCCCGCCTCCCAGCGTTACCATGGAGCTTATCTTATTATAATAACTAATATTATAGTTAAAAAGAGCCTCAAGTGAGGTGATTATAAGCTCAACCTGCTAATATTTAGTCTAGTTATTATTTTATTTTCAAAATAGTCATCTGTATGAATGGGTTTAGTCAAGTTAATTAACAGATTTTCTCTCCCCTGCTTTATATTGCACGTCTATACATAATAAAATATGATTAGGCACTATATAGGCCTATATCGTGCTAATAGTATGTTTAGGGTGCACGTACCTTTGGAAATAATGACTGTACATTAAACCATCCTTGAAGGAAACCCCATATGAGGCGTATTTACCATACCTTTAAAAGATTCTGGGGAGAGCACTGCCAACAATCAAGGACTGGACTTAGTTAGCAGGACATTAGACTTATTTTGAAATGGACAGTATGTGCCATCATTTTCTTTGGATTTTTGTTCTGCCTTTTTAAATTTGTATTTAAGGTTCTCTTTATGATCGTGTTCTTTTTTTGTGTGTTTTTCTTTTCTTCAAAATTTTATAAATGAAAGTTTCAGGCTATTTTACAGTGTTTCACTGTGCTGTGAAACTAATGCCGAATATTAGTCTCTTAAAAAATATATAACATTGCAATGTAGTCATTAAAATAAATAAATACATGTAAAATACAGTAAACAGCCAAGCTCCTGTCCCAATTTGAACTTTCCTCCTCGGGCCACACACTATGTCCCAGATTCACAACAGAACATCTCACTGGAGATATGGAGATCGCATATGCCATTGCTCCATGAAAAATAATCAGTTTTCCACCATGTTTACCTTGTAAAGAGTGGTTGAATTAAACTTCAAAAACAGTTTTCCAAAAATCATCTGCACACATTGCTAGTCACCTTATTCCGCCCACATTTGCTTTTTTTTGCCACGGATCGGTACTTCCATTGTAATCGCACTTCCGGTCGAGCGGGAACTCTGTTCACTTAACTGGAGAGCGAGGGGATGTCTCACCGCTAAACAAAATTCTATGAAGTAGATTGATTTGTGTAAAATATCCAAAGTTCATGTAACCAACAAGTCAACAATGCACTGAATCCCTGGGCGGCCTGAAAAAAAAGTCTGTGTAGAACTTATTTTCTCTAGAGGCCGGCAGCCCTGTGTTAACAAACAGAAGGAGGATTACGTCAGATGGCGGCGCTCAGGCCCAATTCCGGAATAAGGTGTATACTAATGATTATTATCTTTACTTATTATGTATCATTTACCATTGCAATTAGATTAAGTATAAATGTGTGGCTACGTAAAGTGTTACATTTTCCTTTTCCTTCATTTAGTGCTATGGTTAGTTAATGTGCAGATCTAATGCAATATGGATTCAATAAAAGTGTTCATAGAAATATTTTTTGCTATGTACATTTGGTGAGCATAGAACTGATATTCATTGGTCAAAACAGCACCAAAATGTCTAAAAAAAAAAATTTGTTTGTGCCTCTAAGGTCACCTCCAGAGGCTGATGAAATAGGGCTGTAATGGTTTGTTTTGTTGATGGCAAAAGGATATTTCCCTTTGCAAAAGTGAGGTCACACCAATAACAATACTACTTACAGCCCTGGATTTAGCTTTGAATTGGAAAAGTTGCATTTGTTTTTCAAGGAACTATTTCAAATGCTCCTTGAAAGGCTGGGGATAGCAGGAAGTGCGTGTAGTGTATCACAGTCCCATGGGTTGAATGCTATTATGAAGACTATTAAGCTTGAGCTGCTTCATATCTCTGCACTGAAAGGATGGACAATTCACTAAAGCCGTGCGAATGATAGATTACTTCATGGCTATTCATACATTAAAACTGCAACTTTTAATTGCACCAGAACATGTCTTAGAGCATTTTTTTTAGCTGTTACCTGTACAATCATTTATATTTCATGAGCGGGTAATTGACTCCCTCATATTATCGGTGTCTTCCGGCATACTAATCCTTGGGAGAGCTGTGTGTAGATGCATAGGGCAGGGCACGCATGAATCACCACAGTCTGATATCGATTGGCGCTCCCTCATTGAAAAACAACTTAATGAACATCGGCCTGGGCGTCACACAATGCATCAGCTTGTTCCTGCAGATAAGTGTTCTCTAGGATTGACAAGGGGAAAAATAGGAAGCCCATGGACCTCACAGTCCAGTGCGGGCTGGATCCATAGATTTATTGATCCCCATCTCCAGATAAGAGATGTGGGAATAATGATGCTGTGAGCGCTTGAACTGGGACGGCCCACATAAGCAGGGTGTGTGAGGGGCTGAAAAGACTATTTGAGCATTAGTATTGATAAGTCCTGATGCTAACTGGGACTCTCTCTGATTGCATCTTCACCAGAGGGAGCAATTCTGTGTAAAAAATATGAAGGGTGTAGCAAAATAACAGTTTGTGTCAATGCACTAAAATATATATTTACACTTTCTTCAGGTATATAACAAACTAGCCACCTAATAATAGAAACAGGTCCAATCAAAACAGCAGAATTGATAGACACGGGGCATTTCACAGTAGTAGATTTTAGTTGAAATCAGTTGAAAACTGGCATTGTGACATTTAACCCAACATGTATGACCAGGAGTTTGATTTGTATTTCATTGCAAGTAAGTACAAGGATGAGGGTGGAGATAGGGGGTAGGTGAAAATTTAAAAGTGTTGAGCATTGAAGCCTCGAATGCAAGACAATACTCAAACAGGCATAAATCAATTGAACTACAACTCTGAGTGAGCTAATGAGGGAAAACTGTTATATCACCGTTAAAAGCTCTTAAAAGTTGAGTTTTGACAATATTTCCTTTTCGATTCTCAATTAGCACAACTACAACTAACTCATAAATACATTTATAGAAGATAAACCTTTTCATTGATTTTACAGCTAAATGAAAAATATGTTGACAATGTAAATCACATTCATTGGAGTACTATTACTTTAATACATTACATTTAATATCTTATAATAAGGCTATTGTTTTTGCTGATATTGCTATAACAATATATTTGTAATAATGTGCAGCCATAGCAAATACTCATTAAACATGAAAGGATACAGTAACCAAAATTGATGACCTTTGCAGCCACACAAAGGCAACCTCCCCAAGGAAAGCCTAAAAATAATAAGGTGTAGAAACTAAGCATCTTTACCTAACTATTCCAGAGAGCGGCTCTCCCAGGCTCCAGCCCTTAAGGCCAGGAGAGTTATCCTCTGTTCCCTCCAAAGTACACTTTGTCCCAGTTTCTGCACCAGATGGGCACACTTTTAACTACTGCGCCTTCTCCCTGATCATTATCATGGACACAGCAAAAATGAGCCGCCAAAGAGGTTTGCCGTATCGCTTTCCTCCTTTTATCTTCGAAATTAAATAAGAAATGAACCTTAATGCAATGCACTTTCATCGCTAAGCCATTTTGATTGATGCCCGAATTTGTGTTCTGCACTACAATTTAGACAAATTCACACTTGCATGTCGTAATGCAGCTGAGTTTTATCATAAAAAATCGAAATGGTTACAAAAACAATGGCTATTTCATGGTGTAAAAGCCGATTAAGACTTAAGACAACCATTCACTCTATTCATTTCCCCAAATGCAACTCGAGTTCACCATTTTATCAACGCATGCAAGTCAATGTTTGGGCATAACCGTCGAGCGACAATAATGTACAATTTGCCAACACTTATTTGAACTTGAATTACTTGGGTGGTAACAGCAAATCAAATGCTTCTGTTTTCCTTAATTAATTGCATGAGTAAGTTAGCAAGTTGTAATGTTTACGCATGGACTTACAAATAAAATAAATACGTGGATAACCCTGATGACCCAATGAATCTCTCATGGGATGTGATGGTAGCATGCAGCAACAGAGGGTACCATCATTACTTAAAAATGCCGGTAATGGGTCAAGGTGAGAAAAGGTGAGTTGAGACTAGATCATCTGAAACATCATTATTTACGGGTAGACCTTGACATGGCTGTAATGAGATCCTTTCCAATCGCACACATCTTGCTGTCGGCACGGGCCTACATCATCATGATAAGAGAACAGACTTCTCAAAGAGCTCAAATTGATCCTCAACCTGTCCAGAATCTCGTCGAAGGTCACATTCCCTCAGTGGTCAGTAATATTCATTCAAAACCGAGCCTCGACACGGTACAGTTCACAAATAAGACGTGCTGTGCGCTTTTGCAAAATAATCTATATCTCATTTGCAGCGACGTGCCCTTTGTCTTTGGAGCATTCAAAGGCCAACCGGGATCCAGCCCAGAGAACACAAAAAGATCATCAATGCAGATCAATACGCTATGACCCCTCTGGGTAACTGGGGTTGTCATATTTAAATAGCAGCAGAGTGTACACGAGACCCTGGGTCTCCAAATGCAAATGAATATTCCTGGTTTAGGTTTAGCCCTTCTTTAGGGCTTTTTAGACCTGGTTTGGACAAGTTCTGTGTAAATTAGGCCTAATCTTGGTCTAGTTCTAATTTAGACCTATTCTAGACTAGGTTTGATAGTCCATGAATAGCTTTAATTCTGCTTTAGATATGCTAGTGGATATAGTTTAGTCTTGGTTTAAAGCCTTGTTCTAGGTCTGCTAGGATCTGCACTAATCAAGTCAGTGCAGTAAAGCTGTTTGCAGTAATGTGACGGAGCAATATTATGATACATATTATGATTATGATATTTTTACTGCTCTGAAAGTTCATAAAGTAAGTCGATTTCTGTTGCTGAATTGAGTCATTGTGAGTTGTAACTTGTTTGTGGCTCTTATAGAGATGAAACAAAAATTGTGTCGCAATTTTGTATTCTGACCGTCGGACCATCTTGCCCCTGGAAAATATAATTGGAGACCCCTTGACTAGATCAATGGATACAGGGTGTTTCCCACAGTCTATGTACCTTGCTTTGCCTCTGAAGTCAGTTCTTCAAAAGTTAGTTCCTTCCAATCCAAGGCAAGCGTCCTGCCTCAGCCGAAAAAGACGGCTAATGGAACAGGCTTCAGAGGGAACGAGCAGCACCGCCACATTATATATTATAATTTTAATTATTATTTATTGAGGGGAGTGGTACTGTTAATAATATCGTTTGTATGTTTAGTATGTTTTAAACTTAGGTTGATTAAAAAGCTATACAGATCCATGCTCTTATTTTTAATCTTCTTTGGGGCATGGCATATAGTGGTGGGGAATATTGCTTAACAAACTACTCTTTCCTCTGCAGCCTCATTGTTGCAGGATTAATTCAGGAATGTCAACAAAAGTGCAGTGATTATCCTTTAATTTATTTACACACAACACATGTGAGGGCCTTCCTTACAAAACAAAAAAGAAACAATTTATTTTCAATTTAGACCCAATTATGAAAGCTCATTAAAAATATTATTAAGCTGAACCACTTCTAAACATGCAATAAAAATCCACATGCACTTTCTAGTTACCCCACTGTGTTGCTTTTCATTAAATCATTCTCATGCAGCAGCCGCTTGTTTTTAAAGCTGCACCCTTTACCAGATTTTTGAGGTATGGGTTCAAAAAATATAAAAGATAATTATTTAAATATACACATATCTGTTCACATCAATATTACAAATGACCACATTCAAAAGTAATAAATTATGAAGTTACTTTAAGCCACTACTATGCACTTCTAAAGTGTCTAAGGACACGGGATGCTGGGACATTACCAAGTCGCTATGAACATTGTTTATTCTGTTTTTATTCTGTTTTTTCCCACTGTAGCCCCTCAAGGCAACTACTGTTGTGATTTTGGGCGTTACAAAAATAAATTAAATTGAATTGAATTGAATTAAACCTAATTTAGCACAGTGCAGTGCACAGGAGTGCAATATCCAAAAGTAAACAGCAGCGTCTTTTGGCTAAACTACTTTTCGGCAGGGTGGATCAAAGACACACACTCACAAAGTCTTATCAGCACAAAAAGACTCAAGGAGAAGAGGAGAGTTGTAAAAGGGATTGCCACTCTCAGAAGAAAGCCTTTTTGAAAATACTGTAAATTCAGAATTGTTTTCAATACAACGTGTGTTTGTTGGAGATACGACTATACGAAGAAAGTAAGTACAGCATTTGCTTTTCACCACACTGACAATTATGTGCAATAGTGGCTCAGTCGTTGCAGCCTTGTATATGATCTCGAAGATTAGTGGTTTGAACTAGAGCTCGACCAAAATGTTTTTTTCATGAAATATGCCAATACCAATATTTTAGCATCCAGAGTGGCTGATGGCCGATAAGCTATACCAATATGTTGAGGCCAATATGTAGAATGGGCTTTTATCATTTCCACAAAATACATGTTATAAACCTGTATATTGCAGAAATGAAAGAAAATAATAGATTTTTAGACACAAGTTTCATGTATTTTGTGTTCAAATGGTCTGACACACAAATTGCTGAGCTGGCGCTTTGAGACCGATATAATAATAATAATAATACATTGGATTAACATAGAGCTTTTCATGACACGAAAGCATCTGACATGCAAAAAAGTGCAAATATCAATTTTATTTTATTCTATCGTTCAAATTGTCAGACTGTCATTGTGTCCTTGGGCAAGACACTTCTGCAAAATCCAAGTTGTTGTGTTTTTATTACTTTATCTGTACCAACAGAGTCACCTTTCTTTATACCATTTCTCAAAGTATGCCTTTGTCTTTAACACACATATTTGCTGAAATGCTAATTGTGCAGTTTGTTTCTATGTACCAACAGCATGTAGCATGGAATAATAAATGGGTACAAATTATACGCTCAACCGTGTACAAATGATAAATTGGTTTATGCGCGGGCACAATACAAATTAGAAGCCGAAGTGAATGCATTCTGAGCTGTGAGAAAAATGGTGTGTGTTTTTGTGTTGTTAAGCTGCTGCTGGCACACTGCGCCTTCATCTGGATAGTGTCGCTCCCAGGATTCAAGTCCAGTTTTAATTGACTGTCAATCAAAGCTTGTGGCCAGCAGTTATACCCGGATTTTGTAGATTCCTTTATAATATTCCTGACAACAAATCAATAAACAAGAGCTTGAGCAGTGGGAGAGATTTCCTGTCATTAACAAGTGCTGTCGATCTGTCTTTTGTTGAAATATGCTTTGTTTATGACTGGTCCTGCTTCCAGTCATAATAGCACTGAGGCTCTGGGCATAAAAGTGGGCATAAAAGTGGGCATAAAAGTGAAGTAAGTTAATGTGGTTAATACTCTCTCACAGAACAGTGCAGCGCAAATATTTTAGTGAGATGTAAACAAAGGTTAACCAATCATTTTCTTGTTGTTTTTGGACCTAAACATGCAATATACAGAGAAAAGTCTCCAGCTAAGGTAGTCCCTGACCAAGTGTAGTTCGAGATATAATATGTTGGAACCTCACACCCACAACTATCTGAAATGCAAACTATCACACCTTCAAAATACAGTTAAAACAATGGCTTATTGCAAACCAGATCTGTCAACACTAACTACACCCACTCTCTCTGCTGTCCCCTGCAGGCTGCCTGCACGTGCATGTGTCTGTGTGTTTGTTTTCTATAGGGTGTGTATCTGCTCGTTTATGTGTCTGTTATGTGTACCTGGATGTGTGTGTCTTATAATATAAATTGTATATATATTTCCAACTTCTATGTAAAATCTTTGCTTGTTTTTTTATTCCCTGTAAAAGCTGCCATGGGACTACAGATGAAAAATAGCCGTTTGGCCAATTCTGGCAAAAGATTCAGTTGTAGTCATCTGGACTCTTTTTTTTTTTTTCTAAAAACAGTCCAGATGACTACAACTGAATCTCTTTCTACAATGGAACACTCCTGGACAAATGAGTTGTCTCATGACTAATTGTCTTGACTAATTCTGGAATATTTACAGAAAAGTTTGCTTTCGTCGTACTCTAGGCTACTTCATGTTTGTTTAATTTTTGCCTGGTAAAGTCCCAACCCTTTCCAAAGAAAAATATCGCCCTAGGAAAGGAGAAAAACAAGTTTGCAATGAAAATACAATGTGATTTTCCTCTATCTTAACATTCAAATGACAAAACTGTACACTTAAGTTGTCAAAGTTTGCATGTCAGTCTAACTTCCTGAGGGATTTAAATACTTTGAAAGTGTTTTTGAGCATTACACTGTTGAGATTGGGGAGCACACTGATAAAGAAATATAGTGTTACATATTAGCATAACTCCTGATAGGCTAAATGTGATAGATAAGAGTCGCTCATATCATCAAATAAATAGCTAGAGGCAAACTTCCTCTAATGACAAACTGTTACTAGTGTTAACTATGGTTCCTTCCTTTCTACGCGGCGCTGCTGTGTGTGCAAAGCTGTGGTGTAGAACATGTCCACAGGCGCCCTATGTCAGCCATGTGACCTACTTCATGCTGCGGAAAGTCTCCCAGCTCCCCCACGAACCCCATCCACAACAAAGGAACCATTTTGTCTTCATTAAATCCAGAAAATGTCATCGTACGCATGCAGTTTGTCTCCAAATGATATTAGCTTTGTTTACAATGTGTTTACAGTCATGATTCCAAATCAGCTAGACAAATAAGCAAACGAGGGATGAGGAAACCAGCAAGGGCCCTAATGAGTTTTGCTTTGTGTATGCGTACCTGCAAGTGTAATTGGACCAGGCTGCTGCTCACAAACAGACTGAGCACTATCATTGGTTCTTAAATTGTTGTACGGGTAAAACAAGTTGTACTTCTTTGGCTGTGCTTATGATATAATTATGTTTGCATGAATGTAAACTTAAAGACAAATTAAGTTTACTCCAGGTTTGTCCTTGATTTATTTTGCATTATCAAATTTATATCATTCATGGACTTGGTTTGGACCTGGTTTGGCCCTGGATTAACCTCCACTTGAACTAGTTTTATCCGGTTTGGTTGACAGACGGTAGTATAGCCAGGAATTCTTCTTGTTTATAGATCTGGTTGTGTGTATGCCACTGTGAATTCCCATCCACATTTGCATTCACATTGTGCCGCTGTGCCTGTTTGATCATTATACTTTTCAAATTAAATACAGTTACTATTGTGATGATCAATGATGGACTTTTAATTACTGCTAATGAGTGACCATCTGCCTGGAGACTCCAGGCTCAGGAAGTGGTAGAAAGATGCCCCTGGTACACAGCGCCCAAAATGTAGAGCCGCTCCACGAAATGTCACAGTTAATTAGGAAGAGCCGTTAAACGAGACCACACAGGCCAAAGAGCTGTGGCAAGTAGTGTTTATAAAAGAATGCATAAGCTCCACCTTCTTTTAAGTGGAGGGATTAGTTGAAATGGAGATGTAATGGTCTCCCAAATATGCAAATATACAACACCCGGTCACTATCACTAGTATAGTTTGGTAGTAGTATAAGTAGCTGTAAGCGCAAACAATAACAATGGACATATGGTGGCAGTCAATATGGTAATGTGTGTCTCGTAATTGCCCAAGCATATCTTTGTTTAAATGAAGGTGACGCCCCCAAACGCAATGAAGTGAAAGAATATGCATTTGGTTGTCTCTGTTTGAGTATTTGTAGTGTTGGTCACTTTCTAACCCAAAGTGGTCCAGGGGAATGTTTACAGCCACTGTGCATATTACAGAAACAGGGCTATCAGTTTTTATGAACATTATTATTATTATTGCTGCATTCAACAATTCTCAAACTGGGTGATCTTGTGGCATTTACAGACAACGTTTAAAGCAGACTGTAATTTGTTTCCAAGACAAAGGCAGTACGTGTTCAGAGAGAGGGAGGAGGATATAACTTAAGGGGACAGTTAGATTTTAAGATGAGAAAAATACGCACAGCGAGAAAGAGTGACAGGAAATTATAGAATATAGCTCGAGCATTGACGTTAAACTAAGTCAAGACACAACCAATTTGGAAAGAAATTATAGGAAAGAAATCTTTGCAAGATACTTGGAAGGGTAAAAATATTACATTGTTGGTTTATGCAAATATTCTGTTGGGAGTTGCAGTTCTGTACATTTGATGACTATGAATTATACAGCAAATTATGTTTTGTAGGTATGCCATTTTGACATTAAGCTTGACAATTATTATGTGAATACGCTTTGGACACAGTACGTTCTAAAACTTTGGGAGAAGAGAAAAGATAAAGAAAGAAAGAAAAAAAGAGTGATAGAGAGATAGCCTATAACCTAATTTATAAAGACTGTATTGGAGATTGTTATAAAGCGTGCATGGCAGCATAAATATACCAGTGTTTACCAAAAGGATGATTTATTCAGACTATCCTTGTTGCCAAGATTTCTAAAACAAAATCTATTTCTCTTCTTGGGATATGCCTCCTCACTGCCTCTGCACTCTGACCTCCCTCAGGCTTGCTGTCATTTTTGCATTGTGTTAGCATTTTAAAACTGTGAATTTAACTTACTGAAATCCACAAATAGTTTTGTTCCAGTAGTGCAAGTAACTTCAATAATAAACAATGACAGAAAAATGTTACCCGAGAGGACGTCAAAGGAATCAGCCATTTCCATCATTGAGCCATCACAGTCGTTGGCGGTGATGGCTGTG
The DNA here is from genome assembly GCA_015082035.1 of Chaenogobius annularis. Taxonomy (NCBI): domain Eukaryota; kingdom Metazoa; phylum Chordata; class Actinopteri; order Gobiiformes; family Gobiidae; genus Chaenogobius; species Chaenogobius annularis. Next base: position 332,192 of record BJKM01000008.1, on the reverse strand, counting down.
CATTCAGACGTGTTAATCTGCGCCATCATGCAGCTCAAGCGGCGAACACCATTGTATATTCAAAGGCTGGAAACGCTTGCATCTTCCCTTTGCAGAGGAGGAAAACTTCTAGCAAGTTTGTGGCACAATTAGTAGTCTTAACATAACCATATGCACAATCTGTAGCATAGACCGATTCGGAGTGGCATAACGATGTTTACTTCTCCAGTTTTGCTCTTTTTACGCCCCTTTCTTGCAACACGCAGTCATTCCTTTTGCATTTTTCCTTTTTGTTTCGGTGCACTTTGAAGTGGAAGACAGTTCCAGCGGCAGAAGTGAGAGTAAAGGGGGCAGAGCGGCAGGGGATAAGCCAGAGGGTAGGTTGCAGACGCACGTCTTGACGACTGCAGCCAAGATTGGGCTCATGGGGAAGTGAGAGGAGATGGTTGGCTCTTTGAAAGTCTCCACTGAGTCTGGAGACGTGGTCCTTATAGTGCGGAGCTTGTTATCCAGGGTAAAATAGAAAAAAAAAAAACATACTCAGATGGGGCTATGTGGCTCTGTGTGAACCCACGCACACTTCTGCTTGAATGCTTTCCACAGCGTTCATCCATGCCGCTTAGAGACAAAACAGGGGAAAACGTGATTATAAAATACTCTTATGTACAAAATGTATGTTATGATTTGCATGATTAAGAATAATAACCAACCCATAACTTTACAAAGCCAGACATTATTCATCATTTAAGAGGCTTTGGATAAACGTAATGGAATTTAATCGTTTATAAATACAGATACAACTTGTGAAGTGTCCTAAGTGAATAATGTTGCTTTTCTTGTAAATTATTTATATCAAGAAGGCAGAAAATTACAGTCTAAAGTGGCATACTTTAAACTCTAATTTGTTAGAACACATCATCACAGCTGCAGGAATATGATCAGAAGGGCCTTGAGTTTTTAAAAGTTTTGACCATTTTAAAGATACGTTTGTCACCACTTTCACTATCCTTGAGTATTCAGCTGAAGTTCATCCCCAACAACCTCCCTAACTACTCATCACATGGACTAATCTGATCAGCAAGGAACAGTAAACAAAAACAATCTAAAGTCAATTTGAACTTAATGTGATTCAAGGGAGAAACTGAGTTGCATAAGCTTGATTTTTAGGTTTTACTGGAAAAAAGTTGTTATTTATATATTCCTTTATGCCCCCATTCACTTCCAGTTCTATGTTTTTCCAAGCACAATTTTGAAACTAGAAAACAATATTTTGCTACCCTTGAAATAGAGAAGCAATCTTAACTGACATTTCGACACGAGAAAGTCAAAATTATTGCTTATTTTTTGTTAGAAATACTCAAAATCCTTACCATTTACTATAAATCAACCATTTAAGCAGTGAAAATGTACTATGGTTGACTTCAATTTGCCTGAAGTCATCTGCATTTGGCATTTTGAACATTTTGATCATTTTGATAAGTGCATGTCTGATTTTAAGGGGTCTGTATAGCTGATGCAGAAATACGACAGTCATTCACTAGGGGAAGTATTAAACCGCAAATTCATGCAACAAATGCCTATCTTTGCATATTGCAGCGGTAACCTGAAAAAAAAACCCAGTAACACAGGGAGGAAAGGTAGATTCCACACAATTGACCAGCTTGTTCTTGGATTGAATAGTTACTTTGTATTCATTCTGTTCATTTTAATTTTAGCAGAATGTAATAAAATGCACCCATCTATTTGTATCTTCTCCCCAGCGCCCAACAGAACATCCCTCTGGAACAATGGGCGCCTTGTCCTCCCTTTGGTGAAAATTAATAGTAATGATAATGATGAGCACATTAAACCTCAGACAACTCGCTACTCTGTAAACATTTGTCAAAATCATAGTGCATTGTTAACAAGGACACTCCACCGATGGTTTCAAGACTGATGGCTGTGAGATCATGCTGACCTGGCACAAATAATCATGATTTGTTTGGTATTCTTCTTCCATGCTAAATAGTTTTCCTGCCCATCAAAAACAAATGACTGTAGTGGAATGAGGAATCTAGGACACCTAAGGAGGAAATATGCTGCCTGGAGCACACAATCACTATGCAAAGAAAACATACAAATTGAATGAAGGCTTTGGAGACAAATATATATATACCTGGAGGACCAATTGCAGTGACGGAGAAAATCACATGTTGTTGGAGGTGATATTTTTAGAGCCACGAGAAACACACAGAAGAATTCATTAAAAAAATTACAGGTTTTTTCTTTTCTCAGAGTCTGGATGACTAAACTGGGGAGAGCAGTTGAACCATTATATTCTGAAATGGGTATTTTAGATTTAGAAAAGGGTATTTTAAAAAAAAAAAAAAATCACAGAATAGGTTAAAAGAAAGTCTGCTATCACATTTAACGGTTCTTTCACACTAAGGAGATAGTCCTCTGTCCGAAATGGTCAGTTTTGGCGACCGGCGGCCTAAGTGTGTTTAGTGTGAAAAACCGCGGTAGGGCCTTAGAAGAGTGCGGAGGAGGCTGGTTTTTACAGGATTTGTTCATAGAATCGGAGTCACCAGTCGCCACAAGAAGAGAGCTCTATTTGGCTCCATGCTCCTTTCACAAATTAATCTTTTTAGTGACATTCAACTAACCTTTCATTCAAACAACTGTATCTTTAATCTGTGATGAAAATGCACAACAGTTACCTTACCTTCATTTTAGCCTTGTGTAAATCCAAACATAATCCATCCTCCTTCTTTGGCCAAAAGCTGTAAAAATCAGGTCCGCTTTGTCCATATGAGACACCATGTGCTCATGTCACATTCAGGTCGGCAGTTTATTGATAATTACGTTGGTAAAGCATATCCTTCTTCACTAGCTTGTTATTGTACTATTGGTATTGTATGCTTGGTGCATCTCCATCACTGCACTGGGCAAGAGCTACATAATTGAAATACAAAGACACATGAAGTGGAGAGACATGTTGCCTTGACTCAGCGACAGGGGTAGGGATGTCAGAATGGTAAGAAAGTAACAGCTGAAGCACGCAAAATATGCGGAAGCCATTTTGAGATTAGGTTGAAGTTTAATCTAAATTCAAGTCTGGATCAGGTTTAGTCCAAGAACAGTATAAGGTTTGATTACAATATATACTGTTACTGTTTATACAAGAGTCTAGAGTCATATCTTCTCCATCAGTATCCAAATCACTGCATATTACAGTCTTGATGTGGTGACAACAGAACACAGCCAATTAAATCTGAATCTTTAGTATACTGATCCAACTTCAAACCAAGTGAGGTCCCCAAAAGGAACGGAATGACCAAGAAAGCTCAAAATATTCCTCAAAGGTGTGTGTATTTTCGTTTTGCTTTTTCATTGTCTGTTTATTTACATAGAGACTCCAATAGAATACTAAGCCAGTGTTCTCATCTTAACAAATTCAATGATACAGATGGATTATCGTGAGGGACAAAAGCTAAAAAGAAAGAAAAAAAACAACAATTTAAGGCTTTGAAAATGAGGATCAAAAAGCTTTATCAGCTCCAAAGGTAAACAGGGGGAGATCGGTAACACTGCCAGCTAAATTAACAGCCAACTCTGTGATTCTAAATCCTCATTTGCGGGAATAATGAGAAGCTCCAAACGACTGAACGGAGAAAAGAAAAGTTCTTGTGTGTGATTAAAGGGAGGGCTTACGCTGCTCCCCGCTTTTCTAAATAACTTTGAGGGATTGGAGATTACACAGATGCTGCAGCCGAGGTTTGATGCAAGTCATTATCAAAGAAATCCGCTTAGAACAAATACAGGTATAGGGCAGGTTTGGTTCGCACAGCCAATCAAAGACATGATATTCTTTAATACTTAGCATCAAGGTTGTTAGATTTATTCATGACTGACATTCTTTGAGACGGCCAATAGGCTAGTTCATTAAAATACACTTTAGCCAAGGCTTGTTAGTAAAAGTAAGATATTCTTACGCGTCTTGAAATATTACCCTTAATAGGGGACCAAGCTATTTTTTTTAATGCAAAAATCTTGGAATACTCAATAATAATGTTGATTTATATCTGAACTTCAATATAGGAACTCCATATAGGTACAATTTATAAACCACTAGACTGACTAAACATGATCTATAATGTATCCATATCAGCAGAAGATAAATTAATTAATTAAGTAAGTGTAAATTATATCTTAGAATATCTTGGTAATAATACTGTAATGGACAATGCATATTACGATACACAATAATGTATATTGCCCAACTATTTATCATTATCACAGAAGTGACACACATCCACAAACAAAATTGTGAGGGAAAAGTCCAGATAATTTGACAAATATAGTTCAAGAATAAAGTTATTTTATGTATTTATTGCCCTTTATTTAACCAGGATAATTTAAGGTAGAGAACCTTTATTGCCCCACAATGGGGAACAGCAGGAGAATAGAAACATGATAACTATTTAAAATAAGGCTTTAAATGTCGGCGTAATCCCTCATTCGTCCAGGAGTGTTCCACTGTAGAAAAAGATTCAGTTTTAGTCATCTGGACTCCTTTTTAAAAAAACAAAAAGTTTCGACTCTCAACTAAGAGTCATTCTCAATCTGTGAAACAAGTCTGAGAACTCCGGTTTATATCCTACTCTGTTAAAGCCCTGCCCACTGGGCGGGACCCCTGATATTGGGCCATCAAAACCAACTGGGATGGGCCTATTTTTCACTGACTTTGGCTCCCTCCTCCGTGAGTCTCTTTATTAGCATCCGAATGCCTCGGGCGTCTCCAGGGTTTCAGCAAACCATTATAAACAACCATAAGGTTGACTCTTAAACCTACATTATGATTTAAGGAAGGATTCTCTTTTTTAACTAAGACTTCCTCCTTAACTCCTCTTTCAAACCATCTTTTCCCCCTGCTCAGAATCTCCACCTCACTGTCTTCAATAGAGTGGTTTGTGGCTTTGAGATGAAGATGCACAGCGCTTTGAGGTCCTGAACTCGTGTGTCTTCTGTGCTGATACAGCCTCTTGTGCAGTGGCTGTTTAGTCTCCCCCCGTACCGCTCTATACAACTTTCTTCACTGCATTGGACAGAATACACTACATTGCTCCCTTTTTGTGTAGGCATCATGTCCTTAGGGTGAACCAGTTTTTGGTGGTTTGAAAAGACGAGTTAAACAGGCAATCTTTGTTAAAACGTATCTTTGTTAAAACGTATCCTCTCCTAACCCTTATCTTTTTTTTTCAGGGAAGTCCTGGTCCCAGAAGGGAGATTAGGTTTTAGTGGTCGGCTGCCCAGGAGTCAAACCCAGGACCCTCTGGTGAATCTTGCACCGATTCACATAAATTTTACCTGAAAAATGCCATAGAAAGCTGTAATTTTCATTCATGATTTAAATCTCGGAATAAAAGTTTCAGGCAGTCATTGGTAATCTTAAGTAGCTCTATAATTCACCGATCCAAGATGAATGTGTATGACTTTAGATGAGGTCCTATTGAGAGACATCCCACTCTAAAATAAGCCGTGAGCTGACAGTACTTAATAAATCTTTAATGTTTCTGCTTAAGTTGTCAGGAAACGAGAAAATGGATTCTCTTATTCTCAGGACACTAGAGCAGTGACACGGACTGCCCCTTCTCTGCAGGAATCCAAGGTGCCCCAATTGGATTCCCACCAGCCATTTTGTTCTGCTTCCCCTAAAAGACACTCCTGAGCTGGTAAGGGAATGGGAAAAAACATCCATTATTTATGAACTAATGATGTAGAGTAATGAAACTTCACCGGGTTAGATTTCGGTTTTAAAATATGCAAAATTTAAACAAAGCAGCGACACAGGAAGCCCTCTATTAGCATTAGCGTAATTTCACAGGTCAAGTACTATCAAAACACAGGAGTATAAACTGGCATAGCAACACAATCCAGCTACAGATTGGCTGCCCTGAAAAATAAAGTGCTGTTTCGTGTGAAAGGTGTAATTCAGCCAATGTTTTTCCAGTTTGTGGTTGCAGGAGGGACATCTCACGGGGAACCAGAAGAATTGGGTAGAGTAATAAATAGTACTGCGAGTGCTGCCCGGTGGACGAGTGGTTAAGTCACAGCACATGTATGCCAGGCTCCAAGTGCAGCCGGCTGAAGTGCCGTGAGTTCAAATCCCGACCCTGACGATTTACTGCATGTCTTGCCCTCTCGCATTCCACATTTCACCCTGTTCTCTCCTGTCTAATAAAGCCTACGGGCAACAAAATCTAAAAAAAATGTAGGTTGAAAATACTAGCTGTGAAGTGTTTGGACGAGTAACATCTGATTTATTATTAGAAGTAATGTCATTGAAAAAGACAAAAGAGGGTGACTTTTAACAAGACTTTTTTTTCATAACACCATGTCAAAGTACCCATTATTCACAAGTAATATATATTTGGGCCTTAAAACTCCTGCCATGGACATACAACAAATGGAAACAGTTACGTTTCGACTTAATTTGAATGAAACTAGACTAGTACCAACCAGGTCTGAATCAGGACTAACCCAGAATCCACAGGACTAAACCCAAGACCAAACCAGTCTACTTCTACTGCTAACCCAGAATGAAACTAGTAAACATTATTATTTTTTATTTTTTTTTCGTATTTCTTGAAGTAGGGTCGTGGGCCGGATTCAATCGCTTTGTTGTCCCCGGGCCTTGTGTTGAATAGCCCTGCACTTAAGTATTCTACAACTACAATTTAAAAAGTTACTCAAGTAAAAGTAACCGATTACTAAACACCTCTAAGGACCAGCCAAAAGATTCAGATTCAACCTGAATTGGAATGGGTTTCTTCAAGAACTGCCATAAACAATAAAGTGGAAAATGACAGAGCGGGCCACTATAGGCTCAAGTATTCATTATGTGCGCCCCCACAAGGCCGACAACGTGAATCAAGCCAATTTAAAAACAAACCATCTATGAACAATAAAGGATCACACAGTGGAAGTGGACATCTGCTATGGTGGATATTGGAGAACAAAAAAGGAAAAAAATGCACATAAAACGTTCTTCTCACTGAACAAGTGTCTCACAATAGTGCTCTCTAAAGTCAGCTTTATTCTGTTGCTTCTGCTTTCACATTCTTTTGTTTCTTTCAACTTGATTCAAGTTTGAGTATGTCATGAATGGATTTTGCATGTTTTGTCCCTGTTGTTCTGTTCTGTCCTTTTACCAGCTGATATGACCGGCTATGCGGTGAGGAAAACAGCTACAATCCAAGACATGAAGGACGCTGGAGTCAAAGAGGAAAAAGTCACGGTCTTCAGCAGCCAGATAATGAACAACACAACAAAGACATGCGTCGTGAACACGCTGACACGCCAACTACAGCAAGACATGAAAAATCACATAATCAAAATTCAATGAGTGGACCAGGAAACTGTCAGAAGGTCTTGACAGTTCAGCTCTCAGTTAAGTTCAGCTCTCATTGAAAACAAAGTGTTACTAAAACCAAATTAAAATTATAAATGGAACTGAATTCATCAAGTTACTGGCTACAGGCTGTGAAAATAAAATTCAATAATTACAATGCAATCTACATGATCTATTATGAATTTAATGCAACTGTACCAAGATATATTTTTAGAGGCATTTTATTCATATAAACTGGTTATACAGCAGATTGCCCATAATCCATAATGGACATGATAGAATATCTATTGCACACATACAATATAAGCCTCTAATCTCTTTGTTCTAATGAAGACAATGTTAAAGACTTTAGAAATGGGCTGATATCTTCAGGAGGACACTCCTGTGTTTCTAAAGCTATGTGTTTGAGCCTCAAAGCTAACTTGTGTGTATGTGTATGTGTATGTGTGTGTATATGTGTGTGTATGGTGTGTGTGTGTGTGTATGTATGTGCATGTATGTGGTGTGTGCATGTATGTGTGTGTGTGTGTGTATGTATGTGTTGTGTGTGTGTGTTGTGTGTATATGTATGTATGTATGTGTGTGTGTGTGTGTGTGTGTGTGTGTGTATGTTGTGTGTATGTTGTGTGTTATGTTGTACTATATATATATATATTATATCATATATATATATATATATATATATATATATATAAAAAACATTAAAAACTTTCAAAGTCAAATTATTTCAATTTGTGGAATTGTAATAATATTTATTGTCCTTAAAAAAAATTGCATTAGCATAGAAACAAAAAGATCTATGAAGTCCATGTCACTTCATTTTGTTGTCATCCACCAACAACTCGCCATCCACTGCATGATCTTTAAGCATTTATTAATATACAGCAGCGGAAGTAGGGGCGATAGCATTTAGCTAGCCGGGCTCCCGATGTGCACAGGGCCAATTGCATGGTCAACAGTTTTTAATTCCAGACAATCTTCTGTGAGCAAGCAAAGTGCTCAAGGAGTCTATGGCAATACTCATTACACTACGGTGCATAGTGTGTACATGAGAAGGCCAAATTACTGTGTTGATATCAGTGTTCTGTATATTGAATTGCTTGTTGTGGCAGAAAATGTCTCAACAATTGTACCCCATTATCACAGAGGGGAGGCTGCAAAAACAGTTTTCGAAAGTATAGGGTAAAATCTTTTTGGCCTTGTTTGTTGCGCCATAAGCATAATTTGTCGTAAGTGATTACTTGTCCTTATATTCATTACACATGCGCAGTGTGTTGTGTGTGCATGAACCTTAGTCTTTCCCAAATCTTTCCCAAATATTCAACAGTGTGGTGCTCTCTGCAAGGATACACATCATCTAAAAACAGAAAACTAGTGTTGAGGATGTAATTGAGCTGCCATGTATGCTTATCGTCAGTGTCAGAACTCATGCAGGTGCCCCGGGTACCTAAGGGATGGCCATTTCTCGCTTTCTTTATGAAAATTAATCGTTCGTCGAGCAGAGTAAATGACATGCCACATTTGTTTATGGGCAGCGGGTGAATTGATAGAGAGGGAACCAGGTAAGGGGAGGGAGGAGGAGGCGGGGCAAGGCTACTGACCCACACCAGTCCCCAAGTGCATTTGCATTCATTAGCTCAATCAGGAAGCCTCCTAACTCCCTCCATCATAAATGATAGATGACTGAAAAGCTCAATAGTCACTGAATCTCACTGAATAGATATTCTTTTTCCAATATAAATAGTCATAAAAAGAATAACAATGTCTGATTGATGCTTAAGGTCTAGCTGGGATACAATTATGCAAATGTTGATCAGCAATACTTGAATGTAATTGCATTGCATATATTTGTGAAGCTCTTATCAGTCATTACACCTCTTTATGATGTATTTTAACATAAGAGAGACAAGTCCCTCCAAAGCACACGAGCAGCAGACAAGAGAAACAGAAGGAATGCACTGGCTGACATTTGGTCAAGGACGAGCAGGTTATATCTGGCAGTAAATGTCTACTACATTCTGCAGAAGGGTTCATGGGTAGTACACAGGATACCAACAACGGCTTTCACAATTTTCCTATTTCAGGCTTTTGCTTTTATCTGCCCCAATCCAACCTCACCCTTTCTCACACAAAAACATATTCAGGTTTGGCCTTTTTTGTGTCCCAGTGCTAAATATTGTTGGACCTGGTTTTGTCTAGGTTTGGACAATGACTACTTCTGTTTTTAATTGTATACCAGTGGTTCCCAAAGCACTAGGGATGGGTATTGTTAAGGGTCTATCAATAGTAGTTTTCAACACGGCTTGTAAATCCGGTCTTTTAGTGGTTTTCTTATCGGAACTTTTAAAGGAAGAAATATATAATACAAATATTTATAATTTATAATAATACATTTCTCTACTCTGAAATATGTATCCATCATTAATTTCCAATGTTCAAATTAAAACATGCCCAACTACCAATAAACTATATTTTTTAGTATTTAAAAATACTTACCGGTAATAACTATAATTTAGGACATCAGAATAAGATAATTTAACAATGATTTATTGTCCTTGTTGGTGAACAAAAGTCACTTGTTTTGGCGATATGGTGCAACATAAAATAAGTCAAAAAATAGAAAAAGATAAAATAAGGCCTGCAAAAAATTTGAAATATGTCATCTCTAACCCCTCCATTGAAAGTGCATTTGAGCCAGTGTTCCATTAATCAGTCGTACAAACATTGAAGTGTCCATAGTTTCATCCTGGTTTTAGTTCAAACCTGATTTGATCCTAGATTAATTCTTGTTATTTTCAAATAAGCATTGGTTTAGTCTCAAGTCTGCTCTGGTTTAGGCTAGAAAATGTATTATTTTACAACCAGTTTTTCTACCAGTATGAACAAAGTAGGTTGATCCTGGATCAGCCCCTGTTTAGTCTCCAATTTACTTGGCTTATTTGAGTCCATTTAAGTCATTCGATACTTTGAAAGACAAATAATTTCAAATGCTGTACTCTGTGGTTAAAAATGAGAGAAAGCCGCTTAGGTTTGTGGGTTTTCATTTGATCAATAAACATAACCACAGAGTATTATAAGGACTCACTGTGGTGACCATGGCCCTGGGTCTATGTCAGCTGTCACACTCTTAAAACGGCTGTATTTGGAGGCACCAGATGTCGGGTCACAAAGTCCTTCAGTTGCACAACATACAGACAGCACCTCAATTATTACAATCGTATTCATCACAGCTGCGGAGTGGCATGAGTCCAGCTCCTGCAATGTGATGTTCTGGTACAAAGATTGCATATTGTTTCAAACAGGTTACACTAATCTGAGCCAGTGGTCCTGTACAGTTTGATGTCAATGTTCAAAAGATATCCTCACTAACTGCAGCTATAATTTTCAGCCCAGTGATTGTTTGAACAGATGTGATCCCTGAAGTAGTCATTCTGAGTATTGCATGATTTTCCCAATAAGGTGACATATTTTTTATTTTTTTGGAATTATTATTTGCACATTGCCATTCCTAAAAGAACATTTCCAAACTTGGGACTGGAACAAGAGATTCATAACCCACATTTTACACACATATGTTTTCTATGGCAAATATTGCATTATTTCACATCCATTTGAAAATGTGTAAATGTTTATAAATTATTAGTGCAATCATTTCTTTTTTTATTATTATTATACTTTTTATCTCTTTTTTCACTTTTTAAATAACAGAATAGAAACTAAGGCACATCTCATTTTGTACATTTTCAAATTACTTACGAATTAGATTTTTTCCCCCCATTTTATTATTGTTTTATGGTAATCCTTATAACCTACTCATTGTTTTGGATCATTGCAATTTCAACAGGAACTATTAAAATGTTTCTGTAGTGCAACAACATTGCCAGACCAGTCAGTCCCTTCCACATTCTCTTCGAATACAAAAGGGTCTGGAATCGGACCATAAAGGGGCATCAAAAACCTCTCCTAATTTAGGATTTAGGACCACAGCCACTTGTATCACGTGACCATCAAATGCAGCAGAAATTTCCTCTTGAATTTTCTCTTGCCCTCTGTATTTTTAAAGATTTTTTTCTTCATTAACCGCCATGTTTGTTGATCGGAACATGTGTTTCTTGGATTGGTTAATCCACCTGTCAATAACTTCCATTGTAAACCTGGGAGCTGGGAAATGATTCCAGACCAAAACGTCTTTGTAAAGTATTGTCAAAGTGTGTAGTCTTGGCTGGTCAGGCAAACAACTGCATAGTTCATTTAGACTGATGTGAATTGCTGAAATAATTTAACTTTTCTGCATTGCTCTCATTTATTTTCAAGGACCCTTGCACATTATTTCATCAGATCGAATGAGAATTGTGCACCCATGTTGTTCAAATTTAAATCACAATAAATCTTAAGCCCTCCAGACCATCAGCACTTCTCTGCCTATGCTCAGGCTCTGATCAATAGTCTTAATATAGAACTAAATAATGACACAGTCGTCGGTGTGAAACTCAAACAGGGGAAAGGCCCAGGGGCCAAAACACTGCAGCGATCAATCCTGCGCTTCCACATCGCCATCCGTTTATCCAGACCACACCAGCGCTCACACAACCTTTATATTTGAACAAGGTCATCACAAAACAGATGCTTCAAGTATGGATTTAAAGTGAATTCTGAAAATGGCACGATTAAATGACCAATTGAATGGTCAATATTTAGAGGAATAAGCTTATAGATATGCTCAGGCAGCAAAGTTGTTTTGAATGGGGTAATAACTGTATTTAGACAGACAAAACAACAAAAAACTTTATTCAGACATATTTTCTTGAATTTGTGTTGAATAACACAAAACAGTACCATGGACTTTTGCCCATGAAAATAACATTTGTCACTGGATAAAAGCCAGAAACGAATTAACCAACTCCGGATACAAATTAACCAACACTTTTTCTGTGTCGCTGCATCTTCATTTTTTATAGCTTTAGCATTTCAGCAATAAAAGATACATACATTCATACATAAAAAGTTTTTAAATACAGCATTTACATATGTGAGGACCATTTTGTTAAACACTTTCCAAGTTTGCATGGGATTTGTGTTATAATTACTCACTCCTCATTTGCATATAAACAGAAGCTTCAAACAGCAAATTTTAACAGTCAGAAAAAAGTCAAAGCTTCACACAATGAAACATTTTACTGATCGAAAATGCTAATACAGCTCTGTTTGAAGAGACCTATTTTGCATTACAAATAGGATTCACAAACTCCCAGCGTACAAGAAAAAAAACAACATTATTGTGCATTATGCAGTGGTTGTTACAGTAAATAGGGGCTGTAGATAATGTATGTATCCTGCTCATGTCAAATGTTCACACAATACCATGTTGCTATGCCATTTCTGAGCATAAAAGATTAAATCCCACTGGACTTTGAGTGACTACACTGGTCCCAAAACACATCCATATTCACCAGGCCATTGTACTTTGTTGTTGCCTTTGTTGAGCAAATGTTACGTTTCCAACTCCGAAGTACACGATGTACACAAAATGATGACAGTTCTCTCACATCAAAGTGAAGGAGAGACGGCACATGTGGGAACAAGACGAACCTGTGACCAAGCTACCTCCAAGAATCCAAAGAGAAGATAAAAGGGAACGCATTTTATTTTAGGGTGTATTTATTATATTCATTCTGTCAACTGGACACAAGTTTTAAGAGTGCAGATGTTTTGCTACTGATCCAAGTAGCTTCTTCAGCTCTTTCTTTTGCTATGAAACCTACCAGGACGACTGAAGGACTTCTCACATATATTTATCATGGTTATGATGTTGTGATGCATGTAGAGATTTTCAACTATTCAAGTAAAACCACAATGAAGTTTCAAAATAAGACATCTACAGTATTTGACATGTGCCTGGTAAATATAAACCACCTTTTTGACATATGCCCTTTTTGAAAAACATAGCCTCAATATAGTAGCTGTTGTTGTGTTCTTCCATGAGCAAGACACTTGGCACATCTCTCCTGTGTATGAATGTGGGTTGTGGTCCATGAGGGCAATGGCACAGATTGATCTGATTGACACAATCATAATGACACATGGACGGTCATCAAAGGGGAAATATGATGCATTAGTATTGTTTAGCGTTTAAACATGCACCTGAGTACCTTTAGTTTTGCATCTCATGTTTTAGAACTAAAAAAGAAAATATTCATAACAAACAAAACTACATTTACTGTTTTCCCACGGGACTAACTGTGTAATTCTCCCTTGTAGCCAGTAGATACCGCCAACCCTCAACAGTTAAGATAAACATGTCACCGCATACGCTTGCCGGTTTATTCCCGGGTCTCAGCACGCAGTTGTACTAATCGAGATTAGGCAGCAGAAATGCACAGAGCGAGTCTGGCGATGATTTATGGACTTAAAAACTGTAGAGAAGATTCTCAGAGCGACAGTTATTGAAAAAATGTCAGTTCTCGAGTGTTTTAGACTGTTGGAGGGGAAAGGATTTTCTAACCAGGATGCATCAAACTAGCATGAATGAAGCTACTCCAGGAATGTTTTTGATGAGGAAATAGTGTTTGAACATGTGTCCTTTAAGAAATAAATATATTTAAATAATATATAACACATTTCAGTATGTTCATCGGCAGCAATGTTTCCACCAATCTGGCCCAGGGCAGTTGCGGCTTCAGAGGAAGCTTACTGTCATTGAGTTTAGAGAGTGATAAAGTAATGGATTCATATTGTCCCTTATAAGTTTTCAAAGCACTGCAGCCCAACTCATTATGAATAGAAATACGGTGTTACTTTACTCTCCTGATATTATCATTCCAACAGTTATTTACTATCTGGCATTCCCAGTATTGTCCTTGCTATAAAAGAGATTGAGTCCTTTCCTCACACAAACCAAAGCTGTAAAATGATCTGGCTGGCAGGGCTCACCTTCTCTTCCAATCACAGATGAAGACATAACAAGTTTGATGAGGAGCTCAGAGGTCAAGCCGGACCACCTGCTGCAGCTGAGCAAAGCGCCAGACACATTTTAAAAAGACGTAACCACCACTGCAGAGGTACATGGAGAAGCATTAGAACTAAAACGCCAGTCTTAAAAGTATCAATCTGCTGTAAAATGTGGTTTGATGAAAGTCTAAAAAAAAAAATCACAGAGATAGAATTGTTAACATTTTTTCAATGCATTGAACTTTTTCAAGATCAAGAGGTCCAAAGAGTATTTTCTATTAAAGTAAATTCATCATGATTTGTGCACAAACATGATCAACAACATACTTAAGATTAAAACAGCACAGTCGAGACAAAATGTGCCATTTGAATTTTTTGCCATTTCTCCAGAAGCAAATTGCAAAGTTTGCACAATTTCTGTTTCCCATCTTATTATGTAAAAATACAGCTAACCCAGAAAAATACAAACAAAGATCAATCAGGTGTTTCTTAACAGTCACCACATATAGTCGATTTTTCAAGAATGCTATAAATTGCACACTGATGTAACAGATGTTCCTAATACAACAGGTCTAGCACACGTTTGTCTACAATACCTAAATAGTTCCTTTGAAATGTTTTCCAATCCGCAAAAATGACAAGTAAGGCCAAAACAAAAAAGTCATTTAAGGACTCGCCCAGGGTGGTCACAATGCAGTCCTAAAATTGTATCTTATATAGTGCATCCTTCACTCTGACAGAGGCTGACAGACCAGAGCAACTCAGAGGCACTTTCCAAACCCTCTCAAGAGCCTCATTCCTGGAGACATTGAATCGAGCCACACTTGTTTAGATGTTAAATGTTTTTTTTGGGCTTTCACTAAAGTGCTGCTGCTGCTGCTGCTAAGGACTTCCTCATGCATTGATAATCCAGTGGCCTTTCAATGATTCAGACATGCAGCCGAAAGCTCTCTGAATCTGTTTAACATTTGACAAACCGGAGGAGGACATGGAATTTCGAGACCCAGGCACAAGAGCACTACGTTAACCTCTCCGGCCTGATCTCCTCAAACGAACAGAGGGTCATGCACCAAGTTCAAGTTGCAGATATAGGGCTGGAAGTCACAGCTAGAATCTGCATAAACAGACACTAGTTTTGACAAATATAAAAAATACATAATATTTTCCCTCATCAAATCAAAAGCAAAAGCAAATTGAATAAGTCATAGATTTCTGACAACCGAACGCGCCAAATTTGGTTCAACGTTTGATCACATGTCAGCTGTTTCAACGTTACAGTGCATGATTGCTTTTCAGAATTATTTTCGTTGACGTTTTTAGAGGTCTTATTTTGTTTTCTTGTCGCAGGCACATCCAGAATAACATTCAAACTGATTAAAGCAGTCGTAATAAATAACCACAAGCCAATATTTTCTGTTCTAAGTTATGTAGACAGATTGAGCAAGACTAACACTGCTTTTACCAGGGAAGCAAAGGTGGGTATCATCACAATCTGTTGCTGTCCTGCCATTTAGGTAAATATACACCAAGCAGGCAAATCATTATGACTATTTTGCAGTGTTTGCACCATTTTCAGACACAAATTCTGTACAGTGTAGATCCTCCAAACCTAAAGATCTGCCACTGGTTGAAGGTTAGGTCAAATGCAATGGGGGATTTCTCAAAAAGATAAAAAAAATAAAAAATAATAATGTATGTCAAAGAGTTTTGTCACAGACTAGGTTCAAATAACATTTATAGAAAACAAAAAAAAATCACGACATTTGACGATTTGCACCAGCTGCACTTCTTTTGTTTTATTGTTTCTTTCTCTATGCCTTTTGTGTGTGTGTGTGTGTGTGTGTGTGCGTGCGTGCGCGTGTGTTTGCCCGTGAGTGTGTGTAAGAGCTGCGTAATATATCGCAATAAAATCAATATAACAATTTGAGTTGGCGGAATTATCAAATCTCAAAGGCTGCAATTGTTTACATAATAGACTGTCCACAGAGAACAAAGTATCCAGTATTTTTAGAGACACATTTTGTTGTAGCAGTAGTTTAGACCACTACCAACATGTTCTGAAATACCTATGATTCTTGGATTTGTTTAAAGGTAACATTTCAGCCTCGCTCAGATGTTAATGCTCCTTTGGTTGTTTACAGAGGGAACAGAATCCTACTTTATAAACATAGATCGCAAATCTAAACATAAATGTCAGAAAAAATTCTATTTTTATTCCCCCTCAAATCTTGTGCAGCCCTAGTGTATGTCTACAAATAAATAAATACATAAATAAACGTATGTAAAATAGATTATTGGACAAGAAATGCTATTTTGCTCAGCCAATTGTTAAACTTGGGCCTTTCTTCTAATTCTATTACTTTTAAACAAAAGCAGATGTAAACAATGATGCAAGTAATATTATCCATGCGTTTTAGAATGATAACAAAATGCACGGTTATACCATAGTAGTTAACAATAAAAATAAATAAATAAGTACTTAAAATGTCTCCTAAACAGGAAGCCCCAGTACCTTCAGAGAGTCACTGAAAATTTGGCGAAAACTTTTGAAGTTGAGAATTCCAATCACTTTAAATTTTATTGCAGGACATTTTGGATTGTGCTGATAAAATAATGGATGCCGGCGGACGATTCATCACAAACTTGTTTACCATATTGGGAGCTCTCTCTTCATTAGTCTAGTGATGCGCTGGAGAGGACTGCAGAAAACCGCAGGAGAGCAGATCCATCTCCACACCGCGGGCGACATCCGGAGATTTACGAGCGAGCAGGCACACGCCACATTGTGCATCCCCCATAAGACAATAACTGCTTCATTATCAGTTTAAATGGCTCCTTTTGTTTAAGCAGAAAGGCAAACTGTGGTTCTCCCCCAAACGCCACAGTCAAATGGGTCATGACTCAATAGGAGCAGAGAATGTATCAAACCAAACAAGAGAAATCTGAATGTAGGGTGTAGGGTGCCTGGAAAAGTTTTTTAGTTTTAATTTATGACATTTTAAAGATATTGGCATTTCTTACAAAAACTATAGACCACATTTACATCAATCGGTGACATGACACAAACGCCACAGTGGTGTTTGAGGAGTAAGTAATTAAATAAAATATTCTAAATTTGTACAATGATCATGGCATGCAGATATACAGTAGATGATTGGCTATTGGTGAGATAAGACAAGACTGCAGGATTTTTATCTCATATCTCATAAACACGTTTAAGTAATGTTTAAAAGAAGGTCCTTCCTTTTTTTTTTCATAAATAAGCATTCATTATTTGTTTATAATCACTTATGAGGCATTTATCATTTGGTTATTTGAACATTGTTTAATAAGCAGCTTATTCATGCTCTTGCAAACATTCTGTACATGGTTTATAAACACTATAAACATTAGCTTATTAACATTTATAAGGTATAAGCCATTTACAAATGCAAGTAAACACCTTATAAATGCACAAAAAAGTGCAAGAAAAAAATATACATTCAAGTGCTTATTGATGCCTAATAGAGGAACCTTATTTTAATGCATTACCCCTTGTTTATTTTGGCTAGTGCACGTTTCAATAGCAAAATATCGGCCATATTGCTCAGGGGATCATCTTGACTTGATGCAAGTCAAGGGCCTTTGCTGCCTGTCAATACAGTCTACAATCGGGCCAAAAAGGTGCAACAACTTTGGGAAAATCCTTCTTAGCATATACGCTTATCAAAACACATTCACAATAGGCACAGTCCTCCAAACCAAGCCTGTAGAGCAAGATCTAGAGATGGTTCTCAGGGGGCCCATTGCTCGAGACACGTCCATCATCATTTCACTCATCGATACATGCACTAAAATGCAACAAACAAAAATACTGTCAAACAATGGAGCTGTGGGAGATCTTGAGCTATAAATGAGTTTAATAATATAATGTACAGTAAAAGGTCATAATATAGAGGCAGAAACCTTCAAACCTTTAGAATGTATGTACAAAGCTTCATGTATAATGAATATTGAGTGCGGTACAGTGCTAAGCTGTTCCGGTGTTGCGAATGCTCCTTTTTTTAAAAGGCGAGAGAGAAAGTGCTCTTCTCTTGTCACGAGGCCAGCTGCATTGATGATCATTTTCCACAGCTCATTTCCCCACTTAGTCATTTTAACAGCACAAAGGAGCAGCAGAAGGTGCAGATTATCAAAGAGGAAAGGAAAGAATCAGGGACAGCCCGACGAACTGCACTCACACAGACACATACACACGCATGTACAGACAGTGAGCTAAGCCGCCCTGTTTGTCTAGCAGAACGGGACATTTTCCTTAGCCTAAATGGAGTTTAGCTAAAGCGTGTGTGAGCCATGAATAATTCAGGCTGGAGGTGAGTGGATCAGGATAGTATGCAGAGGGAGATTAGCCACCGGTGGCCTCTGACAGATGGCGGCCCCCCACACCAATGCGACACACAGCCCACAGCGGATCATGTGTCACCTCATTACACACTTCATAGGCTTTCTCAACTTCTAGTGTTACCTGGCCTGATTGGGCTAACTGGGACCACTCCAAAACATGTCAAAGCAGTCTGCCGCAACACAAACATGGAGACGCTTTTGATAAGAAATGAGAACTTATAGGTCCCGAAAGATTCACTGTAGAGATTCTCGGCCAGACTTGAAATAAAATGTTCTTCTTTTCACATCCAGCAGAAAATCATTAGCCAGTTGAGAATGTTTGTGCCAACTCAACAGCAAAAAATAATAAACAATAATTTTCAGGAGCTAAGATCACAACAGGATTCATGTATATTAAATTGTGTTTTGAGTTTACAGATTCATCTACTTTAATAACGTACCATTTTAGAATGTCCTAAGCCACTTCCTAACCAAAAGAGAAGAAAAAAAAAAGTATTTAATACCACTTTCATTCTAAATTGTATGATTTGGTAATTGTTAAGAAGGTTGCATGCCATAAAGTATTTTAAACCAAAAAAGTGTGCCATAAAAAAAAAAATAATCACAAAAGTTGGAAAGACACTGCTCCAGACAAGGCTGGCGTGCCGTGGTGTGAGTTCAGGGCGGAAAATTGTAGAGTTGAATAGAATTTTTAGAACAAAGACAAATGAACATATGTAACTATTGATTCATGAAATACTAGTTGTAAACTATTCAATAGAATGCTATTGAAGTTGTCTTTGATACAATTTATCAGAGGAGCAAGATTGAAACGTTTTTGACTCTTTATTTGATGTCAAACACCGCAGGAACCACAGAAATACAATCTGCAATATTCTTAATCCGAGTTAAAGTCTTAATAATCAGAATCAGAAAAGGTTTATTGCCATCGTCAATGAAGAAAATTCACAAACATAGGAACTTGCTTAGGTGATTCGGTGCAACATACAACGATGAACAATATTAAAAACAACATATATTGGTATGGGCAATATATATCCTTACCAAATGAAAATAGCTTGACTAACAAAATTCTAAACTGGTTTACTAAAAATGACACAAAACAAAAATTGTGTCAATGAAATTCTATATATGTGATTTACAACTTACACAAGATTTAAATGTATTCAAAATGAACTGGACTAATTTAATCACCATACAGGAGGCCAAAAATAAATGCTTTAAAACCAGGAACCTATAAAGCAGTGGCATGCGGTCATGGCAATCAAGGAAAGCAGTGATTGACCGATAAAATCTAAAGTTTCCGTGTGTCACAGTTATATATAAATTGTTCTGAAATATATCCAAATATGTCGTTATCCCGTCACGCTGCTGAAGCTTGGCTGAAGTCATGGCGTCTTTTAGTGGCCACTACAGGCCGCTGGCCAATACTGCGTGGGAAGCTAGTTTCTTCTTCTCCCACAGCGGCTCAGTCTGTGGCCGTGTTCAGAGGCCCGTTCATGCTCCGCTCTCTAACACGAGCTTTTAGAACCAGAGCGGACAGCAGCTTCTTTCAGAGATTTGTGCAAGTGCTCTGAGGACAACACAGCTTCAAACCCATGGATCTATGCTCAAGACACGCTGAATAACCCTGTGTGGGAATCATGTGGGAATAACTGTACATGTGCGAGGAGAAGCGACGCACCAGCAGCGCCAAGTTACAACAAACTGACTTAAAAACGATCTTTTAGAGACAAATCTTTGTTTGTAGCTAAGGCTCTGTTCATGTTTCCAATGATTAGACGTTAGTTAGAAATACAGGCAGTCATCTAACAACACAGAGCGCTAATTTGCGTATTGAATTGCCCCGTGATGTTGGCTTATTTAATCCATTTAGCACTTAGATAAGGTATGCTCAGTAGGATAGATGTTCGCCCTTCATGCGGGACACCCAGTTTCAAATCCCATCCTTGCATGATGCATTTTTTTAATTCACTTTTGTGTTATCTACTAAATATTAATGAACACCCCAGGTCTTCTTGCACATCCATAAAAGCCACCACATGCTACTGCAATAAACGGAAATTTAACACTAAAATTAGGGGTACCTCGGCTTAGGAAAGTACTTATAGGAGTGCCCCAGAGCTGAACAGTTTGAGAACCACTGCTCTAGACCATCTTGTAGCAGCTAACTACTGATTCTGTAATTGGTTGAATCCACCTGTTACTCACCCAGAGCATGATGGAGACGGACCAAGAGGAGAAATGAGCAGAACAATTTACGACTCAGATCACAATCTTATTTTTGTCATATCACTCATTCCGAGTTTTACATGCTTTTGAGGTGGATGCCCTTTCTTTTAGTCCTTTAAACACTTACACACTTGGAAACCACAAACAATAGTACAATAATATTATGTTTTTATGTCAATTGTTTTGCACCAGATTTTGTTCAATTGCATAAAAATGTGCATTCACAATTATTGTCAGTGTCAGCCAAGAACCTTTTCACAGTTGGATCGGTACTTGCCAAATGATATAGCTTACAGTGCCTCCTACACATCGATCTGATCGGAGTAGCGCTTTAGGCACATTTTACTATGGCCTGCTAACCCAGAAAGAAAATGTGCATGTAAAGGGCATTTAAAAACATAGACATAGCTTTCCAGTGGCTTTTAAAGTAGAATTGAACGATGTTTAGTATTTAGTCCGTTTACCTCAAGGCTGAGAGCAGTGATTTCAAGGTAAGTAAGCACCAGCTGCGATAAAAATTGGGAACATTTATACCAAACAGTGTTAGCGGGAAAGTAACAAAGTAGGACAATGAGAAAATCCAGGGTGAAAAGACAGTATGAATTGAGTTCTGGCCCTGAAGATATAGTGAATGGTCTATATTACAGGATTGCCGTGTTTATACATGACAATAACATTAGAAATGGCAAACTGTAGAAGAAAAGAGGAGTATTTGTGGTCACTTTAAACATATTTTTCCTCAACACACAATTTGCAACAATTACTACTACTACTCTAACAATTGAGTGACTAATTACAATCGACAATTCATAAGATACCATACTTTATCCGGACAAAACATTGACTTCAAAATGCCATATGCTGAGAAGGTCTGATCACTTAAACAACGCCATTATTGAATCAAAACGAATAAAACACTACAAGATATAGAATTTGTAGCAAAAACTTTGAAATGGCAGTCAATAACTAAGGACTAAGTTTAAAGCTTGAATTTTTTGAGGAACAGCAGAGCAATTACAGACTTTTTGAGATGTTGAAAAAAAATGTTGAAAAAAAAAAAAAAAAAACATACACATGTTCAGTTGGAATATATAATAATTCTAATTAATTCGAATACTGTGTAAAAAATATATATTTTCAGTGAAAAACTAAAAAGACGTTAGCTGCAGCCTTAACCACCCTTGTAAGCACTCACTTTACCTAACAGTAACTTTCCACTTTCATGAAAAACAAATTCTCTGAGTAAATTGCAGCATTTTCATGAAATTTCAAAGCCACTTGTGATTCCTGTCTGCTATTGAAGCAGTCTTCCATAAACCGCTAACAGGCTAATTACATGTCACTTTAACTTTCTCTTTAATTGTTTTGGAAATGGTGACTGATCACTGACAGGCTGAAAGGACGAGATGTGCTTCGAGTGAGAATAACTCGCCTCGGCAAAATAACAAGTCCTGTTGAGACGGACAGGGTCTTCAGCAGCCATTGTGAACAAGACGTAATTTTGTTTCTAAGCTGCCATCTTCTCGCTATGGAAATGAAACACATTACTTCTGTATACAGGCAAAAGAAAAGAATGAACCTGTTATATATGGAGAGGGATAATAGAGTTTTGGCTGGATTTGATCAAAGAAATACGAGTCGCGATTGGATTTCAAGGTTTTGTCCTTTGATACAGCTGAGGCTACAAGCTTCGCTGTATTAACCATGTCATAAAATAAACAAAACAAGTGGATTCATAAATTATACACACACTGTGGACTGTGATTTATAAATGAACCACAGAGACACCAAATTTTAAGTAGAAGTAGTAACAAAATGAAGTAACAAAATGAAGATATAAACGTAGTAACAGTCAAGGGAATTGTCCAGAAATGTCAAATGTCAAACTATCAATACTCTGTTATCTTCTGGATCAGTTACTCAATATAATACTTTTAGCACAAGTTCTAGTTTGACTGTTTGGTTGAAAAGCTATGCCAAATAGTTCAGCAAATAAATAAACTCTCGGATAAAGATAATTTAGTGCAGTTTCTTGAGAAGGGACAGTCCTTATCATAATGAATAAAATAACACAAAAACAATTGTATTATTCAGTACAAGAAAATCAATCAATTGGCACTCAAGACAGAAAGCAGGCGGCCCGTAGTGAAAATACATGATGTGCTTGGATGTAAACATTGAGAAGAGAGTCCCTTTGCATTGGAAATCAGACACTTGAAAGAACTAATCAGGCCACAGGCAGCACTCAGAGCTTTAGGTCTGTTCCACAAAAACCTCTTTGAACCGTTCTGATAAAGAAACACACCAAATCACTTTAGCATCTATTCTATACTAGCCTGAAGAGGGAACAATAGATAGCACATTTTGAATATATTGATGTCTATGGGCCTGGTTTAAATAATGAAGGAGCAGAAGACCTTGAGTGAACTCGGAAACTCATTAAAGCTTCCTGCCATCGGAAAATGCCATTAATCAAAACCATTATACTTGTCTAATAGAAATGTTATCATGACACTTATCTGAGCAAAGTGTGTGGGAGAAATGTGCAGAGGTGGATACTAATGAGTAATTGTGATTATATTTTTTCATAATGTAAACTTGCCAGTGGTTTCAGTAGTCCAGTCTTGACCCTCCAAATGCAGTGGTAAACATACCACTGGCCAGTTCACTGAATCTACTTATAGGCCTTTGTTTCATAATAAATGTTCCGGTATCTGGAGGGCCACGTCACCCGTGAAACCAGACTTCTGAACATCTTCCATGGCGATAGAGTGGTTTTATGTCATACTGTGGAATATTAGAGCCAAAAGAGGCTATAGTTAAATTAAAATGTAAATTATAGCCTTTTTAAAAATATATATATATATATATATATATTTGTGTTCGGATTCCCAATGCAAATAGTTATTATCAGGGTTGAAAAACATTGTTGACAATAATATCATGCTAGAACAGGCTTATGTCTTATTTATATATATTTTAAGACTCTATAAAAGAGTCCTATGAGACCCGAGGTTACTGGCTGAGGAGGAATGGGAGAACAAAGAAAGGATCATACATTTTTACTATTGGCTAATCTTCTCTTTTATTTTGACTGCATATGGTTTCAAAAGCTTTATCTTTAGGAAACATTACAAGATTGCATATTTGCTTTTTAAGTTTGTAACTTTTTGAATGACAACTTATTTATTAGTTCTGTTATTTCAGAATGAATTAACTTTTGACATCGTTTATGCAAAACATTTGATATATTCACTGTTTTGATGATTCAAATGTGTATATTTCATTTTATGTTTTTAACTAAGAAAAACTTTGATAAACTGTATTGGGTTCTTTAAAAATAGTGATGTATTGTAGAATATCATAAGCAATACATTGAATATGACATATACTGCAATAGCGTGATATTAGAGTATCGTGAGCCATGTATCGTGTATCGCATTGAATCGTGAGGCAGCCCAAGATTCCCAGGGCTAGGGTTGAGTTTGGTTTATTCAACATACGACTGCATCTGAGTGACAAAAGTAAAAGAAAGTCAATCCGTCATCGGGCATCTGCTGTATCTGTCCAGTAAACTGTGGCTGACCCCAGCAGCCGGACAGTGGGAGAGCAGGACTACAATATGGTCGCTGTGCCTACCTGTCTGTCTATTTCTGCTGTGTCGGCCTCTGAGCTGCCACTGGGGGCTCTGACAGACAAAAGCCCCACAGGGTGGAGGGGTTAAGGGGTGGAGAGGAGGTGAGTGATGGGTACCCCATCCATCACAGCAGCCCGCGATGGTGGGCTAAGGAGCCAAGTGAGCGAGGGAGAAAAGGTGGTCAGTGAGGAGTCAGCACTCTTTGATGACTCCAGATCCATCATCCGGAGAAGAGTTGCACCGATTCTGTCTATGTGGGGTGACAGCGGCCAGAATGGGCTCTTCCAGTCGGGTAAAAAACTATGCGCTGACCAAGACGAAATGGGTGAAAAAGACTCCGGGATGATGATGTTTTCTGAAGGATTGGGGCCAATCAGCTCAATCAGCAAAGTGTTTTGGAGCTGGACACTGGGACTGAAATGCAATAAGAAAGAGGTTTGGGACATATCTTGATTCAGGGCCGTGGTCAAGAAGACAACCTTAACCTTAACACAAACGTGTCACAGCTGAAGTGAAAGCTGAACCGTCTCCCCTATTTGAGTCATTTACCGAATTTGAGCCAATCATGTCAGACGTTAGTCGTTTTCAGTCTAAAAACTTAAACTGAAAACTTAAACTTTGCTAAATGTTTTAATAACTTTGTTTAGAAAGTTTCAAAAACCAATTCCAAATAAAATGATAGGTCTTGTGCTCATTACTTAACACTTAGCGGATTAGCCCTGAGCAAGCTTTCAAACAAACAACAGCCCATTATGACAGAATTTCTGAACAAGGAATTTTAAAACTGGTGCTATATGATCTCTTAATTCATATTTTCAAAAGGTTGAAAGTATAGTGAATACAGAGTAAAAGGATCAGTACTTAATAAAACAGGGTTGGAATACGAGGCAGTTTAAATTTACAGTGTGCCTCCTTGGACTGACTAGATGTGTTACATTTTATATGTAATTGTTTGACCAAGTGTCATGATGGAGGGGAAAATGCCACAGGGAGGCTCTAAGAAAAGAGTTATTGATCTGAGAGCCAGAGAGGAGAGCGGAGAGAGGCAGGTGGGCGGCAGGACGTGTGTGAAACAAAGTTCAGATGCACTGTTGAGGTCGCAGCGGGAGCAGACTCCTGGAGATGTGGAGAATTAAGAGTCATAGCAAACAGGCAGCAGGGGCCCAAACGCAGGGCTTGTTGTATAATGCATCACTGTTGGAAAGATACATTTTGGTCTACTCATGCGATACAACCCAAAATGATATTGCAAAGCAGCGGTTCTTAAGCTGGGGTACTAGCACAAATGCAAGTACAGGGGTTTTGGTAGCACTGGAAAAACTATAATATGTTGAGAGTTTTTTTCGCTGGAGCTGGTTGGATGTTTATTTTGTTCTAGTTTGGACCTGATGTGTTGATTTGTTGCTGGTTTAAAGGTGCACCATGTAACTGTTCTGACTATCAATTTGAAATATCTTGTGTAGTTTACTAACATAAATGCAAGAACAAATGTATTACAAGTTTTTCATCATGTCACGTTCACAAAAAATGTATGTAAAAATGGCCAAACATTTTGTTGACATGTTTGGATATATTATTTAATATCCGAGTAAAAGAGATGTGACTGTAAATTGTCTTAAACATTCAAATGTTGCTACTTTAAGGGCTGATGTCTCTATGGATAAAAAAAATGGCATTTGGAGAAAATAATCTTTGAAGTTACAACGTCCCATATAAATCTATGGACTTGAGTAGATTAAATAATAAATCATCGTTAAGTGCAGATTGAATGTTGTCGTTTCCAGGTGAAAGCTTATATCTTGAGCAATCTGATTCTTACTTTACGCTGGATCACCTCTCCACTGATCTGATCTGTGACGTGGCCTGGTGGCACCACTCGCTTGTCTTCATAGAGTATTGATGTTTGAGGCCCTACTGTGGAAAATTCCAGGAAAAGCAACAACAGCTTCCTGGAGACAAGCAGGTGGCAGAACCTAAACCAGAAAAATGTCATATTGCACCTTTAAAGTTTAAAGTTGCACCTATTGCCTTTTTTTGTCAAGGTTTAGCCACAATTTAGACCATAAATTTGTACTGGTGCGGTCTTGAGCTTTGCAAGTCTGTTGGCTGATGAAAACTGACACTTGGAAAACCAAAAAAGAAGTGTGAAAAGTTTCAGGACAGATCTAAAGAAGCTAAACAAAGCAAACTCACACCATGCTAATCCTCTGCAGACCGGGCAACCTCTTTCAGTCACGTTATAATTACTTGTCAACAGCGATGGCTTTCATCAGTTATTTTGAGAGTAATGTGTGTTAATGTGGATTCCCCTGATGTAGTCCTGACCCTGCAGCGCTTCAGCAGTTTGCTCTATCTATTCTATTCTATGCACCGCCTTGTGAATGTAACACACAGAGAATGCTAAATGCAACAAAACACACCGGCCAAACGGCAAAATTAATCAAATTATAATAACAGATTTACGTATATAGTGCTTTTTGGACACTCAAAGATGCTTAACATAAAGGGTACAGTACAGATTGTGTTTTCTCAGTAGTCAGTAGTTTAGTATTAAACTACAACATACATGGATCATCATTTTACACTTGCAATATTGATTAAAAAAAAAAACGCTTGATAGTAGAAACAGATTAATTAAGTTCCTGTTCAAAACTGCAGAACTGATCATTAATAGTGTAGTGTCACCGGCGCAGATTTTTATGTGACTTTTTTAAATAATTGCAAGTAAATACAGGAAAGTGGGAGGTGAAAACAGCAATTTTCTGAGCACTCGAGCCTCAGTTGCAGGACAATACAGCCCTGCATTTGATACAGTTAATTATGGATGGAGAGACTAGAACATTGGGCAGAGCTTACTGAATGTTCAAAGTTGATTCAAATTGTACTTTCAAGAGAGGGAATATATGCGTCTGTAACGATAACAAAGATCACATGTGGTGCACCACAGGGATCCATTTGAGGCTCACTTAAAAAAAATATTTATATGTTGCCCGGGGCGCAGATTATGGAATATTATAATATCTCATACCAAACATATGCAGATACTATAGTATGTATCATCTCATGAATTGTGTCCATTACAAACAAGTATGAATGAATCAATCAATCAATCAAATACTACTTTTAGTAAGGCGTTACTAGTCATAAAAGTCTATTTTATAAAATATGCCCTCTTTAAAGAAAACGTTTATAAACAAGAACATCCCCTTACAGATTTTGGAAAATGCTATTTGGAATAATGATTTTAAGTTCTGTAGTGAGTCAAATTTCCTCGCGGGCTGTCGGAGTGAGTTCCACAGATTGTTGGACGGAGGCACCGAAAGCTCAGTACCCCAAGGTCCGATTTGATTTCAAACAGGTCCATTTGGAAATAGATAAACACCAGTACAAAAATTGAAGATGCTTAATTAAATTCAACAGGTTTGTCCCCTTGAAACTTCCACGTCAAGGCCGCAACTAGCCAGATATCATTCATTTCATTCAACTTTTATTCCAGACAGGTCCATTTTAAAATAGACAAAAAACATTCACAACTAAGCCACGCCAAGAAGCACCAGCAATTTGCTCTCTCTATTCTGCATGCACTGCCTTGTGAGTGCACATGCAGAGAATCCTTAACGCAACAAAACGATGGGGTCAGGTGACGGGAAGGAGTTGTGCACCCCTGACCTTCTCTGGCAGGACTCAGATAAAGTCCTCTTCAGTGGGTACAGGCCGGACACAGCGGGCTCCAGATTTAATGGATGGGACTTACATTGGCGCAGCTGCACAAAGGAAATGTACTTCTGTTCTCTTCAGCCTATGTGGTACACAACATCACTGACACGCTGGTGAACTCTGCTGGAGTACAAAGAGCTTTGAGGCTCTGTGAAAAAATAAGTAAAACAATACAGTTATTTTTTGTGTTATGCTTTTTAATGTAATCTAATGCTTTGAGATAATGATTTTATTTATGTTTTTATGTATGAAATGTGACTAGCCTTGTTCTTGTTATTAACTTCTACATTAACATCAACTCAAAACATGCACCAGGTGAAATCCTCCAGTGAAGTTAGTCCTGACCAAGCCTAGCACAAAGATCTGGAGATGGGTCCCCGGGCGACCACTGCTCCTGAGGAGATGCCACATTGGAATTGAAGGATGGGTCAAATGCAGAGGACAAATGTCCCTACGTAGACAATAAATTGTACCTTAACTTAATTATGTAATTATGACATCATTAATATTACATTGTAATGTTTTTAACAGTACATCTGGTTTTATCCAATGTATTATTTTGTTTTTGTGCAGACATTCTACTTTTATTTAGAACTTGGAATGATAGTCACAGGTCTCAGAACATTTAAGATTACCTATGAAAATAAGCCATTAACAAAATTTAAACTTCTAACCTAAACAACCCTTGTCAAAATACAAAATGTAAATCTGGCAGGTTTTTGGACATAGTTCAACACAACATTTCAAATTGACTTTGGAGGGTTTCTCTACAAATTCCATACCTGACATTTTACATTCTGGGGTCATACCACAATTTATGGCTCCAAGTAGTCTAATGTCCATTATTCAGATAGAATGCAGGTAGAATGGAGGCATTCACAAATATGAATTTATTTGAAGATTACTTCTTTGTCTGACAAGTGACACTGTTAATTTCCTGGCTAAGCAGGGGCAAGACAAGCCATAAAACGTAAGAAAAATAAGCCTAGTTTTTATTTTGGATCTGTCACTGTTTGCCTCCATTTCCAGTGGTCTGCAAAAAATCTTTTCGTCTGTGACTTTGTAACCGTTCTTCACAAAATTGTCAAACTTGCCCCGCACGTTGGGTAATGATACTCCCTTTTTGACTACTTGCATTTTCTCTTTTATCTGTGGAACCGTCAAAGGTTCTTTGGGAATGGTTGGGGTTTTGGACGACTTGCCCTTGCCTTTTGGAGTCTTTACCTCATTTTTGACAGGAGTGGACGGTTTAGGGCTTTTGCCATTATGTGATGTAGCTTTTGGTTTTGCAGCCACTGCACTTCATCGTCATCTTCATCATCCCCCTCATCATCATCCTCCTCCTCCATCTTCATGTTTTTCTTTGATTTAGTACCAGGTCTTTTCTTCTGATATTTTTACATCTATTACATCTTCTTCCTGCTCATCGTCCTTTCCATCTATACTGCCGTCATCTCCCATAACAAGATGTTGTCCACTCAAATGAACCAGTCCAGAACCAGCCTTTAGACGAAAGGCCAATGGAGGTGTTACACCAGGGGTGTCCAAACTTTTTTCACTGAGGGCCGCATTTTGAAACTTAAACGGAGCAGAGGGCCACAGACAACCCGACAATGAAGTGAATCATTTGAAATGTTGCATTTGACATTGTTTTGATGGGCCTCCACACCTTTAATAAGACTTGGAGCATAAATATTAGGTTGGAATAACATTAAAATGCTTAAAATTGGTCTGAGGGCCGCATTTGGCCCCCAGGCCTTAGTTTGGTGAACCCACAAAGGCAGATGCTAGGAAGTGCAGACGGATTGAGTGATATTAAAACAGCTTTCATTTTCTGACCCTCAACGTCCTGTCCTTCAACCTCCATCATGTGAAACTCATCTTTTGTGCTCGGATCCACACATGCCATTCTGAGGTTCAACTGATGTTCGAAGTCCTCATCTTCAGGGTTGAAAACCTCATCTTTACCAGGTTCCAGTGTACATTCTTTGTGGATGTACACTGGAACCTGGGGGGGCCGGCCATGGATTCTTCCTCTAAACCACATGTGTCAAACGCAAGGCCCGCGGGCCAGATGTGGCCCGCCAGATGTTTTCATCTGGCCCGCCGAACATTTCTAGTTTATAATTATTCATTTCCAATAGATATATCGCGTTTTTATCGCTAAGAACTACAATTCCCACAATCCTTTGCAGCCCTTTGTTTTATTTTTTACATTTTGTTCGGCCCGCGACCCAGCCTGAGCGTCGAAAAGTGGCCCCTGGCCCAAATGAGTTTGACACCTGCTCTAAAACTGTCTTGTGTGGTAAATGTGCAGGTGATCGCAGCGTCTTCAGTGTCCACAGAACTGACTACAAACCAAACGTCCCAATGTAATTTCTATGTAAATAAATAGGCCTAAATAAACCAGGAATATAGTCAGTGGTTCTCACACTTTACCAAGGAAAACATTTGATTTTCGAGTACCACTAGATCAAAAATCTGGTCTATA
Organism: Chaenogobius annularis; assembly: GCA_015082035.1. Taxonomy (NCBI): domain Eukaryota; kingdom Metazoa; phylum Chordata; class Actinopteri; order Gobiiformes; family Gobiidae; genus Chaenogobius; species Chaenogobius annularis. The sequence goes on along the minus strand of BJKM01000008.1, from coordinate 301,412 downwards.
ACAGGAATATTTCTGGTATAAATTGGGGCTAAGCCAGGTCTTAAGTGGGAATACAACATTGCCAGAATTTTAACAAAGAAAATAATCAAGGATTAGCAAAAATGATGAATAATATACTCTAAATGAAGTAAACACAGGAACTGCGTACTACCAGAAGACATACCACAATCTGAGAAACACTGATCTAGGTTGTAAGAGATGTCATCAGGAAGACTGTTTGCGATGACTAATGTGATATAGACAGAATACATTTGCTTGAATTACAATATTTTTTATAAATATACATGTGTTTACTCAATCTTGTTTAATATTAAAGCGTTACAATTATGTAAAAATTAAAGTTTAAATGTTTCCTGTGCTGGCCCTCATTGTGGTCATGTGATAATCTCGAATGGGGTCTAAAAAGTTCCTTCACCTTCATTTAAACCCAATGGACAGAGACAGCAGATGGACAGAATCAGCCCGAGAGAGACCCAACATTAAGCAAATAGCTAAAGCTGTGTCCACTGTGTCCACTGGGAAGACTAGAGGCAGAGCTAATAGCTTACAAGATATTCAGTTGATGGATGGACGTGCTCTAACTGTTCATAGCAACTTCAGGGCAATGCAATGTCCAATTTAGCAAAGGTTTGTGCTGCAATGCAATGAAAAAGTCATTAAATCACATCATCACACGGCCACAAAGAGTTTGGATTCACAGAGTAAAGGGAAAAGTTATATTCGTGCAAAGAACATAACTGTAAATGTTTTGGCTAACAGTATTAAAGGTGAACGAAAGTCAGTACGGCACATATTGACCAACATAAATGCCCCATCTACAATTGTGTCAAATTGGTCAATTTTCAAATTAAGTCAGGAGGATTTATAAAAAAAAAAAAAAAAAAATCTAATTTCAATTACACGTACTATGACAGTCCAGTCCTTGATTGTTGATTCAGTTTGTGTTGTCGATTTATTCGTGATGGCCTTTTTTCCCGCTAGAACTATAATCCAAAAGTATCCATTCACTGTGTCCATGCCGGGAGGTTGGAGGCCTTAATACAGTTCTGAAGTCCAATGGGATGCCAATGTCGAAAAACAATCCGCAGAACTCTATTGATGACCAATATCGTTGAGCAGTTGTATGACTTGAATTTTGGGGAAAATGAAACTGACAATCATTTAAATGGATAGTAAACTGTAAATAAATAATTCTAAACAACATCGTTCATGAAGACTTGCATTCCCTTGTAAGTAAATAGTACAGACAGCATTCTATGAACCAACCTACTGTAGATCACGTGCACATGAAACATTGTATGAACGCTTTAAAAATTAACATTAAAGACATATGACGCGGTCTCTATCATTGAAATAACAAGGTCCTTTTGTATGTCAGCTCAATAACCAAAGTGCCAGGCTCAGATAAGTACTCCTAAAGACACTCTACTGTTGCGAAAGAGCAGACCACAGAGAATATGGCCGTGATTGCAACAGTCTGACATGACAGGAGGAGATAAAGAGGCCTGTAACATTACATTCATTAGAACAGCGAGGAAGCCACAGGAAAGAAAAAGGGATATGGTTGCTTTATGCTGCGTCACGGTACCACAGAAAATACATAATAGGGCTGTCCAGGAGGATTCAGTTATTCGATAGTCATGATTATTCAGGTCACAATATAATAAGAAGTGAAACATAATAATCGTGACAGTTTTAGAAGCAAAATGGAGTAAATCTATACTCCAAAAATGTAAACATAAATGTATCGTGCTGTTTATGTCACATTCAATTTACTCTATCGTTCAGAAAGTTTGATTTCATAAATACTGCAGAACTCGTGATCTATTAGACAATGTGAGCAGAGTTCATTGTTGTTTGGCTATGATGTCAACAATCGTAACATTAATATTTGATTATGTCACCCCCTTCGGTCATATTTCAGTGTAGAGATAAGACAAACAGTAAGACACTTATGTCCCTCTGCAGAAAAAAGACAAGCTGTACATGGCACCCTTTGACAAAAAGGATAACCAAAAACCCACCCAAAGGAATCTGTATCTAAGAAAAGGCAGCAGGGCTCACAAATCCAGCATGTATAACGTCCAACAGGGAGACTGACAAAGTGCAAAACACAAGTTTTAGGAAGTTGAGACTAATGATGTCACAAAATGAAATGTTAGTGCCATTATCACTGGCACTATGACTAAACAACTGTGTAATCCTTAATTTGCCTACTTTCATAAATTTTGCGTTATGAAATCAAACTTTCTGAATGAAAAATTATGATATTGTCACATAAACATCCAGATAAAAAAGTACTTTCCGCATAGATGACTTATTTGAAATTACTGCCTATAATGTTCTTACGATTATATAATAATAATCACGATCATCAATGAATCAAATAATCTTGACATCCCTAGTAGAGACATGGGTTTCCTTTTGCATGTAAGTGAAACGAAATAACGAAATAAAAAAGGCTGCAATAATAGCTGGTTAAAAATAAAAAGCAATATGTACGGTGACATTTTACCCCATATGCCCTTTTTCTTCTTGTAAATCTTGTACAATCACCTAAAATACCTTCAGGCCTTAGTTACAATAAAATGTGCAAAGGTGAAGCATGGTAATTACGTTACAACATGCAGGGATTATTACAATATGACAGATTAAAACATGCACAAACTAAACCAAACACAAGGTATAATTTTGATGATGACAAAACATTAAAAGTAAGGATGTCACAATATCAAATTCTCGAGTTAAGATTATCAGGAGGGGAAATATTGTGGTTTTATGATTACGGTAATCACGATTATCGGCAAGAAGAAATGAAATATTGATATTGTATTTTTTCATGTTTCAACTTGTGCGTTTATTATAACAATTAACCTATCTACCATTTAATACAGCAGATACATTTGAAAACAAAATATAATGTCCACAAATTGATTAAATAACAAACTTCAGCTCATCGGAACCTCATTGTAGCTCTCTGTGTGTAATAGACTGGTCGTTCAGCGGGTTTATCCACAGTCACGTGTACGCCAGACAATCATTATAAACAGATGGGGCTTGTTGACACGCTGGTCTTCATCCAACACACATACACATATGCGCACGCCGCCCGTGACTCGTGTTGCGCCTGGAGACATTTCTGCGGTGCATCATAGGTTCCAAAAACCGTTGAAACATTGAAAAAATGCTTAATCTTGACATCCGTTGACATATGTACAAGTAAATGTTGCATCATAAAGGCAATTTAATATAGTGTTTCTAGTAGCGACATTACACGCTGTACTTTTAGTATTTGGGTGCATGGGACTGCATTGACATGGCCCCTAAAGCTGGATACATAGCCATGTTGTACTTCTCTGACCGTATGTGTGCGTAACATCGAGGAGAACCCGAGGCTAAACCTACAAATAAATGAGTTGGCTCACGCTAATTGAGCAGTGATTGTGACGTGCCATTTGTTTCCCGCTGAAGAAACATCATTTGCTGATAAACATTTTTCTAATCACAGCTGCTGCAGGCTCCGTTTCCCTGTTCAGAGCCAAGGTGACCCGAACAAAACACGGAATAATGTGACATGAAATAGGGACGCCGCCAGGAGCAGCGCGTCGGTTTGTCACACTTTTGCATTACGAGGGAATGATGAGCGTTGTTTTGAAAATAAATCTGGCAACACTACTATTAAAACAGCATGAGCCAATCAATAGTTTTCTCATTATGCGTTTATGTCGCAGTTAACAGGGGATTGGTTTGTGAAAGGAAGGATGACGCGTCTCTGCTAACTGTTTTCCATTGTGTGATTATGAGGGGGCACCGCTCATAAAACTTGTCTTGACAACTTAATTGATCACAGCAGGTGGTGTAATGGATGCTTTACACAAACTGGGAGGTATATCAAGGGGCCAGTGCATTATGGCTTGATTTAATTACAAAGTATAATCAAATTAGACCTGCAGAAGTAACCCGTCTTATTAGAATACCCCCTCCATGACAACTTTGCTAATGGCGTACTCAAGAAACTTATGGAAGCGTTCTGGGGATCCACATGGTGCCACCCACTTCACCGTGTGGACACTTCCTCCCCCACATGGTGAAAAATCACTAGAACAAAAGTATGCCCTCAACAAATGTATTACATTTGAATTTTTAAATATGAGTATTTATTCACACTAGCAATAAAACACACCAGCTAGTTCAAAGGACTGGATTAAAAAGCAGTGTGCATCTTTGATTAATGCAAAAAAGTTATCTTTTATCTAGTAACTACTATTTATCCAGCACATGACTAGACTTCTATGGTCTGTCAGTTGGAACTATTATTAACTATGAACTATTAAACTGGACTTTGAACGGAACATATCATGCAAAATCAACTCTAATGAACTTTTAACCTTATTACAACAATGCTTCAACATCATTAACATACTTAAAGTTGTATTGATTCCTGCCGGTTTGAGTGTAATCTTGTATTATCTTACCAGTAAATTTGTTAATTTTAATTATTTGCTAAAAGTAAGACTGCAAGTAATACATGTGTATTGTTCTAAGAATACGGTCTCATTTTCAAGAGCACCCTGTCAATACAATATATATAAAAACTTAATAAACAAGAAATAAACCAAAACACCCTACATGTTTGTATGGGGCCAGTCGCTCCAGTCTGAGTGTGTCCTGGAGCCTATTCCACCTGTTGGGAGCATAAAAGTGGAGGGCAGTGTTTCCAATTACAGTCTTATGCACATTTGTGAGTGCATCTGATCTCATACATTTAATATTTAACAGCGAGGAGAAATAGCTGGGAGGTTTTCCACATATAGACTACACTATCCAATTCATCAGGACAAATAGTGTAGTTTTAAGTTAAATGTTGTTTTTCCAACTGCTCTGGGGAGGGGTTCCTTAGACATAATGAGGAATGTGGAAATTAAAGGTGGTCTTTTGGATTCTGGGGTCATGGTCAAAATTTGATTTCACTAAATCCAATTTCTAGACTCTTCCACTTCCTGAATCCATTCATACTGCCTTCCCCAGCCTTCATCTGTCCACCTGCTGTGTTTACCTCTTTGAATAACCAGATTACGGGTGACTTTATTGGCTGAAATCCTGTCCAAACAAGCAAGAGGTGCAGAAGCCAGTCAGTGCACAGCATCAGACGTTTCCATTATGGAAGCGATTGGGGCCTCGCTGTTCTCCGAGCACGTCGGCTTTAGTTCACAGCCAAATGAGAACTGTCGTTAAGTGTGTTTTTCTCTCCACACACACACACATTCTGACGTACAGAGACTTTACTGTACCTAACAGGATGCACTTCGACAGGCAGTAATGAAAGTGTCTCATTCGAAAGTCCAATCAAAAGCTCATCAATCACGCAGCTTGCATCTAAAAAACCTTCACGCATCCAGCATTTTGTAGAAAGTGAGGTAGGAGCTGGCACAGAAAATGTAATCATGCGCTATCAAAGGCTAACAGGCTGACAGGCTAAAGAGACACTAAGCAAGTGAAGTTTATCATTATGGCATTGTATTGGACGTGTTAAAAGAAAAAAGAGGTGAGACTGAGAAGAGAGACGGCTGCGGGCGACAACAGGAAAAGAAGTAAACAACAAAGATAGGAGAGATTGAAATTGCTCATTAAACATGGCCTCACCACAAATGAGAATAAACGCAGGTAAAAGAAGCACAAGGCTAAAACAAACATGAAATAACAAGTCGTATTTTAGCGAAACAAAAATATCCCACAGCACTTTTTTGTGTGTTTTAAAAATATATTTCATTATTAGCAAACGACTTTTTTTTTTAGATTTTAGTTAGCATTCATTTTGTAGTATTTAGTTATTTATGGATCTTGCACATTTTTATAGCACTTTACATTATTATGCAGTGTCTGATGCTCTTCAAAAATATTGTTCTATAGAGATGACAATGACAATTAAGTATGCAATAGCTTCATCACTGATAAAAGTATAATATCACAATTATGCACGTTAAAGGCACACTACGTAACCTTTCTGGTGGAGGGAGGTTGTCTGATTGTCTCAATGAAGGTGTTATTCAGATGTGGTAAGTTGCAGGTCATATCTGTAGAAAGACAAGCTTGTAATTGAATAAATGCAAGATATATAAGTTTAATGCTAGGCAACTGGATAACAACTTCATGGATTCAGTGGTAAAAGGACTGTCTGAGGCACAATACTCTGAATTTAAAAATAATAATTCTGAATGTAGACATAACTCCAGATTCACCACAAAAAGTAATTGTTTCTTATTGGTTCAGTTCCATTTATTTCAAGCACATTTCCCATTAACAATTTAAAAAAAATGTGCTCCATACAACAGTGACTGAAAAGGCAAAAAAATAAAGAAAAGCTTATTGACGCTCACCTAATTTACACTAACAGACTTTATTAGTATGAAAAAAAAAAGTTAAAAGACCAACAAGGTAGAGCTATTCTCGACTACATTTTTGGCTTCCTTACCCAGTATGATCAGTGTTTACGATAACACTTTTTACTAACCATCTTGGAGAAAACCTGGCTGCGACGCTAACTCATAACTTCATGTGCAGAGCCCGCTTCTGCTGATTTCACACCAGCGAAAGTGTAAAAAAATGGGAGGCAACTGTAACTAACGCACCATTCAGCAGAACTAACAACATTGTATTGGCTGCAATAAAAGGAGCAACAAAGTGAGAAAAGTAACAAGAAGATAAAAGAAGAAAAAAATACTTCTGACTAATCACAGCTGGTCCGACAGAGGGAAATATAGTGTGTATTATTACTGCATTCATTCATGCAATGTCAACTTCTAGACACATTTTTCATTTGTGGTATGCTTTTATTTTAAATGCGGCTCTTGACTGCGTAGGACTTTTTTTTATAGAACATATATTAGATCTAGTTAAGCGTAGGACTTTTTTTGATAGAACATATTTTAGATCTAGTTAAATGTAGATGGATATGACTTGAACTCTGTCCATTTACAATATAACAATCGCTGTATTCAGTTCATCAAAGAAAACACTGCTGTATTAGGCCGTAGTTTACTCTTTTAAAACGTCATTGAGTTTGGCTGCTGCAACTTCAGAGAAAGAACGTGGGGAAAAAAAACTGTACAAAGAGTATAGACAAACAAGACAATGTAGTCCATTTAGGAAAACAAGCAAACAAGGAGTACTAAGATGTATATAAGATCATAATATATAAATCCCTAATATGAAGTTACGGTATGTCAGGAAGACCAATTTAACATTAGGAATTTGTCAAAGTTATCTTGTAAAAATGTTTTACCTATGATAATGTATACTTTTAACTCCCATAGTTCCTGATGGGAAATGTCAGACAATGATTTCTATTGTACATTTAGACTTTTGAAATACAGGATCAACCAAAGAAATATGGTGACTGAAGGCTTCTAGACAGAATATTTACCCCAAAAAGAGGGAATTTATTCCATCAGAAATCAGAAATTGTTTATTATTTTTTGACATCTTTATTTAATAATACAGCTGCCTTGTTCATAAAAACGTATTTTCATATGTTTTAGAGTCTGAATAGGCCAAATACGATTATCAAAACAGGACTACAATAATTCTTTATAGTCATCATTGTAGCTCTACTCATTACATCTCAAATCAATATCAATACCACTTTTTCTTTTTGGACAGTGAATTATTGGCATACACCGAACAAAAATATAAATGCAACACTTTTATTTTTGCTTCAATTTTTCATGAGCTGACCTGAAAAATGAGCTGTTTTTGTATTGAAATGTAGAAGGCTCCTCATACATTAAGTATAGCCTCACTGAAATAGCCCGTTATGGTCCAGAGGTGCAGAAATAGCTGCTCTGTGAAGCATCTCTTATACCTGAAATAGGGATCACTCACCTTGACCAGTTCCTTCCCACTAATCCATGTTTTTATATTTATGGCATTGTGCATATCCTTGCCCCTCTCGAGCTGCAGGCCCAGTGATAAGGCAGCTTAGCCAAACATCACCTGCTGCCTAGTTTGTGCCGCACAGTGCAGTGTCTAAAAGAGGAGAAAAACTCCCTCTGCAATACCAGGGGATGCTGAAATTGCTCTTATTAATCAGAGCAGTGATAATGAGTGGTGAATAATAACTATGTGTGGAGGCCTATGAGATACAATCACTGGGAAAAGATGAAGAGAAAACGCAGACTCCTCCAGAGATGAGCTTGTTTGAGATTTAGAGATTTTAATGCTCCCAAGGTGCGTCCCCAGAGAAATACTGTGGGTATTTCAGCCACTGACCTTATCCCTCACCACAGAACTGCCATCTGCTGTAGCCACTAGAATATCTAAAGCAGTCTAAAGCGCAAAAAGGGTGAAAGAAAAAGCAATGGTGCTTTTGGTGAGAATACAGCTTTATTAGCAATAGAAAATGTTGGTACACTTCATAAATGAGACTGATGTGTGACAGGGAAGTATGCCGTAATCACAAACAAGTAGATAAGAATCCATCCTTTTTACACCCTTATACACATTTCTTTGGCAACACTATGACTATGAATATTTTGATTTCCCTTCCTTTACCCTCCACCAGAAAAGCTTTAGAATCAACTGTGAAGCAGGAATTGATCACCATAATATTATCTTAAGGCAATGACAAACAATGCATGCCAAAACAAGCGCGGTGCTCGGAAAGGGGGATTTCTGATGAGACGTACAGTCCCAGTCAGCAGCGGATGTTCCCATGAAAAAGTCAAAGACCAAACATTGTGCTTCCCAAAGGAGTGACTTACAAAACAGCCTGCATCGCTACAGGCCACACTGGAAACGAACAGAATGATTCAGCTCAACCTTGTACTCAGACGCCTTTTAAAAGCGCTGATGACATTAGACTGCTGAAGTGTTGTTGATTGTTTAAATGTGCATACTGTCATGGTCAAGTAGTAATAGTCATTCTTTACACATCAATATCTTGCATCAGCGCTTAAGGGGAGCAAGTCAGATTTAAATGATTCACTACAGTATAGCTGATGATGACGAAGATAAGCAGTCCTCTTTAAGTCTTAACGCACAATTTATTCCTTCCTTCACCTCGTCAGGCAATGATGATCAGATAAGACGGTGAGAATTAACAGCGCCAAGGTACTCGAGATATTGAGGCACAAGGATCAAGTGCATCACAAAGCTTTACATCAAAGACAACACAGTTTATTTGTGCAATGCCTCGTAGTTTAGTCTGCCGAAGGAACCAAAGCAGCACATTTGATATTTCTTTTAGGCATTTGAGGCGAGGTGTCAAAAGAAAACTTGCAGTTAAGTCACCTTCAAAGAAATGCCCCAGTGCCAAGGAATTACAAAAGCTAAAATAGTTTCTCAGAAGAGGAGGCCGTGGTTCTATTATTCTTTAAAATGCAGCGCAACAGCTTTTTATGAGTGTGGAAAAGCGGGTCAGGGGGAGAGAGCGTAGTGGCCCTGAGCGCATTGTGTCTTATCCCTCTCCATTTCCAACCACCTTGTCCCCGAATAATGGGCAGAGCTCGTCGCTGCCCCCGGAGGCTAATGGCTTCTCACGGTGGAGAAATCAACACAGAAATACCTCCACGGGTAATCCTGCTTCTGTAAACGGCTACATGCGACGTGCCCAATCCCACTGCGTTCAAAATACAGAAATGAATGATTTGGCCCCTGTGGGAGGCCCGCCTTAATATTCACAAGAGAAATGAAATCTTCCCACACAGGAAATATTCCAAGATGAATACTATGCATTTTTATTGTAGCCATTCTGTGTGTGAGAAATCGCCAGGGCTACATGGATGTCATGGAGACTACATAAAATCTAAGCGTATATTATTGGCACATCTTAAGGCCAAACATAGTTCAAACTTGCCATTATGCAAAGCAGAGCACTACATTAGGAATAAAACAATACCAAATTGTATTTTTATATCCTAATTTTCCAGTTGTAATAAATGGCAGTAGAAGATATTGAGGTGAGGAAAAAGTGCAATATCAAGAAGGAGCAGGGTGCATTGGACGCATGAATAAATGAACGTATAATTGGCTTAAAATAGAGCTCTGAAACCACATGGGCCTGCCTTTGTATTGTTCAGATGAAATTTCCTGCACTTATGCATAAGGAAACATGAAAAGTGTATAAACTGGATTCTAACCCCTGCTTCAAACACTTTTCAGATCATGAATTATTAAAGTGCCTCTGGTGAAACTCTCAGACACTCATGAGTAGAGCCGCAACCTCTTATAACAAAATGTTCCTTTAAAAAGAACATTAGAGATACTTTTAAACACATAAGTGGAATGTAATGTGGCAGATTTGCTAAAAAGGTCAATAACGTCTAATTAGCGCCTGATAAATATCAGGAGCAATCAGCGCTGAGATTGGAGGAGATATGCAAAAGGGTCTCAGGGGACGAGGATGCCATATTGATTTATTTTTACATACAGTGTATTCTTATTTATTTATTATGTTTCTTCAGTTTTATTTTTATCATGGGACCTATTTGAAGGCGAGTAAACAGATGACGTATACACAACAGGAAGAGTGTATAAGTTACAGCGGCATTTTGATATTTATAGAGCTGGGGGATATGTATTGATTATTTACTAGTTTCTATTCAGTTTTCATTTATTTTTCAATGTTCAGTTCATGAATATAAAGAAGACAAACTTATAGTCAGCGGGCTTGACATACATTGACAGTTAACAACAATTGCGCCTCGATTCGATTACAATTCGACTGATTGCACAGCCCTATATTTATCAAATGTAGTTACTCTACACCAAATTGCTGACAAAGTTAATGCTGGCGTGGAAAGGAAATTGAAAATACATTGCCACTCGCTGCGTAACAGGGTTGGACAAGGACAAGATTCAGCCTCCTCATGAAACAGCTTTGATATTATTTATTCGTTTTGAAAGCGGTTTCAGACAAACAAAACCGTCTGAGGCCTCGTAAATGTTGTAGAAGTTCCTGAAAGCGGTGGTGGTTGACTATAGATGTAAAAATGGCTTGACACTTTGTTGGACTAAAACTACACCCAAATTAATCATTATTCAAAAGTGTAGACCAAACGGTGAATGAAAATGTATTGCCAACACGATGTATCACTGTTCCAAAATTAAATGTGCTATTAAAGTCTTCTCACCATTTGTATTTGTTTTATGATCTACAATTTTCTACAGCCGGTCTTATGTGTGTGACGCTACGTATCGACTCCTCCAGCAGTGGGCTTCAGAGTGGGCAGGATGTCACAAATCAGACAGAACGCATTTAATTCCACTTAGGAACCCTTTTGACATGTAATTCAGCTGCGCCACATCTGCCAATCCAGATTACACACAACTGTTCACATGAAAGCAATCAATGGGATGAAACACTTCTTCCTTGAGCTAGTTCCAAAATAAAACCCCATATGGGAACAAAGAAGGGTCAAACAGGTAATTTTGCACCAGGTTTATTTTTACGCGTCTCCACGGAGTTGATTCTGTGAGTAGCGAGGATTCAAAGCGATCGTGATTTAGCTAATTCATTACTGAGTCGAACCATTGCTTCATTAGCGAGGCGTTTGAATCATAAGAGAAGGAGAGGCAAGAGAATAGCATGTGATCCCAAAACAACCCCGTTTCAGAGAAATTATGACGATGTTCCATTTTAGCTTCCCCTCAGAAATTCATAATTAATAGACGGCAAGAAATCAAAAGTTCCGAATAGTCTGTCTGTATGCGCCGCTTTATATATGCCAAATTTAAGGGGAATTATGTAAAGACGACAGGTGCTATTTAAATGCAAAGTCATGTGCAATGACCATGTGACAGATATGATAATGATAAAGGCAGAAGATGTCAGAATGTTCACACTATTCCCTACATACTGCACTATTTAGGGTCGACACCATTTTTAGTGCTGTTCCAATGTCCAGCAGGTGAAAGTAGTGCCCTCAAAATTTCCCACAATCCACTATGAAAAGTAGTGTCCAGTGCTGGTCATTAGACTGGTAAATATAGACCACAATGCACTGGACGAGTTGGAAAAACAACAACGAACAATGACAGGTCTTGAAGTGGACACAACATGACCAAATGAAAGCAGATAGAAGAGCTGTTGAAACGCACTGTTGGCCCAAGATTATGAATTAAACTACTCTGAAATAAACCGCCACGCATTTTATTTTAGCTAGAGCTATTAATAGATCACCATCACAAGAAAAAAGTCGTGAGTGCACTGTATAGTCCGTTAAAGAGAGTGGGACTATGTAGTGAATGAGGAGTTAGGGACAAGGTTGAATGGCCGGAAAACTAAAACGATAAAATACACTTTGGCTAAGTTATACAAATACTAATCATTATTGCTGCCTGCTTTTCTGCATGGAGGTGTTATTGCTTTGCTTTGGCATGTTCCACAGTCTGGCATTAAACATATCTCATATACTCAATTACCAATGTTTTATTAATAAATAATTTATTAAAATAGTTTGGATGGATTTTACCGTGACATGTTTAATATACTGTGGAATATTCAAGGCAAAGAAATTATATTTCCATGGAGACAAGCAGGTGGTGGACCCTCTACCAGAAATGTTATGCCGAAAACTGAGATGGTTATGTGGGCATGTGCATTATTGCTTTTAACTTCAACTGATAACACAATAAAAAATACTTCATTGCAGTGATGATTTCACTTTCCGTACCTCCTCTTATTGGAGGCTTTAATAAAACACAAGAATTCCCTTCCATGTGGTTACTGCGGCCCCTTACGAAAGTGCCGCTGGAACAATAATAGGCTAATAGCATGGTGAATGTGTTTGGATTGAAACTGAAACGTCTAATTTTGCAATCTGCCGTTCACTGGTGTGTGGGTGGTCATTTCTCTGGGGCCAAATAATCCAACTACGGTAAGCTTGTGGGGTCAATTCCACACTCATGCCTGCTCTAATGTCCACAAACGCATACAAATTCACACAGAGCCTAAGCCCACACTTACCGACTTGGAGCGAAACAGGTGGATTTAATGCCCACCATCTCATCTTTCACAGCGACCGCACAACGAGAAGACTGGGAAAAGATATTGCTTTCATATAATTCCTTTGATAATACAATAAAACTGAGCGGAAATGAAATAAAAGTTCCAGAGAAGTGCTTCTAACAGCAATAATGTTGATCCCCCATCCACCTGGTTTACTAAAGAGGGTAATGTCCCAGCTAAACGACTGAAAAATCGTGCCAAGCATTTTAGATGACAAAACCTGCAGGTTGTTTACTGCTGGTTTAATGGACTTCACCTGCTTTATTGCCCTATATCGTCTATACAAATCTATACAGATGTAGGAATGGCAGCATACCAGGATTTGATGAAGTGGGTGTAGAATAACTGGCAAGCTATCAAGTCACAAATTAGACTTGATCGATACATTTTGGATTTTCATGAGGCTGAACAAATTAAACTACCTCTGGATGAAATTGGGAAGACATGCAACCAATTGACTAAGAAGAAACAATTGGAGACCATATAAAAACATACAATCTGCAAAAACAAGTATGTCGCAGAAATTGATAGAAAAACAAAACACAGAACAAGATCAGAGAGAGCAACGGACGAAACAAAAAGAACAGAACATCCACAGAAACAAACAGATCTCAGTTTCAAACCTCTCTCTCTTTAATCAGACAATGTTTTCATAAAATTGCCATAATTACTTATATTTAGGACATATTAATCTGAAAAATGAATAGGTCGACATGTCTTGCTTCATTGTGAGGAGATTGTTGATATTTTATTTTTGAGTAAACTAGATATGGAAAAATCTAATTTTGCCAATTTTTTTGGGAGTTAAAACTTTAAGAAATCAGATTTTGAATCAGAACAACAAATGATTATGTACGATTCGTCAAAATCTGGTTAAGTACAAGACACTAAATGATGCTACTTTAAGGGCTGACTTGGAGAAATCCGCCTTTGAAGTACAATCTATGGATGTAAGTGGATTCAATGGAATAATAAAACGTCCTTAGTTGTTGTTTCCAGGTGGAAGCAAAATAAAGATTTGAATGTTTAGTTCTGGAAATATGTTTGGACAAATTCAACAAAACCATATCAACTTTTTAATGTCTCTTTTTTTGAATGTAGGGATCTTGCAATACATCACAGAAAATGGCCCAAGCACCCATATTTCTTCTCTTTAGCATCTGTAACCTCCTGCAAGTATTCTCTATGGGCACATATACTGCAAACTAATGATTCTTCTTCTCTCTTGTTATGAGCGTCTCCTCTGTCAGAGCCAAGCTACTGTGTGCGAATGAGGCGATTATGAAACCCTGGTGGATTTCATATCACTGGATACATTGAAATGACATCGCGCGGCACAGACCAGACATCATCCCACATCAAAGTGCGCCGCAGCCACGGGACCATCTGCCTTCCCATGTACTTACTGCATATGCAAGCCTCCAATGTGCTGCTGCTAAATATTTCAACCTTCAACAAAGATATAATGGATACTTTTTTTGAGTTGAACACAAAAATATCAAACAAATTAAAATGTTGTCCTTGTCAAAACATGCATGCATGCAAAACATGATATTCTTGTCATTTTGTGTGTTGGTAATAACAGCATTGCTCACTGATGCAAAAGAGCAGGTTTCCAGTTGATCCAATCAAGAGCCTCGCTTTCACAGTGCAAAACAATCTAGTTGAGTTAGTTAAGTTCAAACTCATGTTCATTTACTTTCAAATCAGTTTTGATTCAGTATGCATTTAAAGCCGAAGCATTTCCTGCCTAAGGACACAATGTCAATATGCAGCTGTGGAATTAAACCTCTATTTTATATTATCCACAATGTTATGCTTATAGTCTATTTCATTTCACACAAATGCTTGCTGTTTTGGATTGTTTGGAGAAAAAAAAAAAAAACTTTCTATACAGTTTTTCATCTGGCTCCGGCCTAACTTGTGTTACCATCTCTAAGGACACTGTTTCCTCTCTTAATAACCGCTGTACATCACTAGGCTGAAACTTTGCTGACTTTAAAAGCCTGGTTCTGAGCCTGCGGTTCAGCTAAAAATGCTAATGCAGCCATTACTGTGAAGTCTGACAGAAACAATGTTCCCTGGATGATGAATTAAACAATGTCTTCTTTTTCTCTTGTCGCTGGAGTTGAGCTGGCCCCAGAAACGTTACAACAGAGCCACGGGGTCAAATGTTCATTTCCAGTTCAATTTCTCTGCCTCTTTTCATAAAGATGGGTGAAATGTCGGGTTACGTTTTAATCTTAATGAAACGACGACTGCTTAATGTAGCCTGGCAAAAGGCAATCTGGGTGTTTTTTAATTGTAGAAGGGTGAAAGTAATTTCCTTTTTAATTTTGAGAGATTTGGATGATTCGTCATGTGAATAAAACGTATTCCACTTAAGAATTGTTTAATCATCACTTTGGATAATACAATGCCCATCCTATAATAACATTGTGTATGAACATAACTCACGCACCATATAAGGTTAAGATTTACTTATAAAAAAACCCTAACTAAACATCATATCTAGTCTTTTTAAAACCAACCCTGCAAAACACAAATCTCAAATCTAAATGAACCGTGTTTTTATTCAAGTGCTTCCCTAATTTAGAGGAATAAATAAGTGCATTATTGCACTGACACCGGATTGGCAGAGGTGGTAACAGGGGAAGAAACGAGGCCTTGAAACTTGCAGCATGAAATCCTGCACTGATCGCTATGTTATTGGATCAAAATGAATTTTAAAGTAGTCCAGGCTTTACCAAAATCCCACAACTGCTTACATTTAAATCTCTTTTTTCCTCCAAAACAATATTATGACCCGACTTCTTCCGCTGCAGCACTTTGCGTTATTATACCCATTATTCACTGCCTGTACATCCGATGGGAGCTGATAAAAAACATGAGAAATCAAGTGAGCAACTTCTTATAAAGTCTTTTATCTGAATATATTCACTCTCACTGCAAACTCACTTGTTAAGACACAACTAGGCTTAATACTATAATCCATGTTATTATTATGATTTTAGCAAGACAACTAACAAACCATGAAATATGAACAATCAGTAATTGGACCAAAGAACATTAAAACAAAAGAAGAAGACTGCTGTGATCAGACAAACGTTACTTTGGTGTTGGCTGTCAGGGTGAAGACGACATCATGTACCTTCTGGTGCAGGGTCCGCCACCTGTCATAAAGATGTAGTTGCCTTTCATCTTGCATAAATTCAATTAAAGGTCTTTTCATTGCTCAAAAATATGCATTCTTGCTGTGACCAGGGTTGCCTCTCCAATGACCTGACTTGTAACTTGGCTTGTTGTGGTGTCACCTTATTGTCTTCACGGAGAAGTTTGATTCCATACTGTGAAACATTATAGGCAGAGCAATAACATACCAATAGATGCAAGCGGACCAGTCACCAGAAAAGTTGCATAGTGCACCTTTAAGTTATGATCATAATGTATTTTAGCGGAATCTTCAGTCAAGACGTTATCCATTTCTTGTGCAGATCTAGACATGAATCAAAGGAATATTGGACCATTTCTCTCTTTCTGTCATTTTATGAACATTACGGTCGTGTATTGATAAAAAGTACAAATTATATTAGATCATTGATCACTGCTGGGAAGTGTGCCATAGCGAGACAAGGTCAGTTTTTAGTTCCCCCCCAGTTTTTTCTTTCTTTCTTCATTTCTTTCATTTTATCAAGGTTACAGTTGTTCATTGATTAAAAACAAAAGTACAAATCATATTAGATCAAATACTTGTTATTACTGAGAAGATTACCATTGGGAGAAAGGGTGACAAAGTGTGATTAGAGAGCGCTACAATCACAATTCATTCTCCGTAGTTCTTTTTTTTAGGAAAACTTTTAGGAAAAGTCTCCAAAGGCAAACAAAGAAAAAAGAAGAAAAAAGAAAAAAAAACAGTTGCTTAAGTCTTTTAAACATGCACTAAATTAAAACATTTGGGGGTTTTACTTGACGTAAACATCTGTAACAAGATTGTACCTCTCGCGCCACAGCTCTTTTGCTCCTTCGCTCGCATTAGCCATTCCCGGTCCATCCTCTGATGCTCCTGGGCCGAGTGGGCGTGTAGGGGTGACAGGATCCCAGCAAAAACCACAAAAATAATTGGAAGGTCAGATTTGATAATGGCCACTCCAGTGAGAAGCCGGCCCTTAATTGGTGCAGGAACCGTTTGGTGAGTTTTTGTAGGTATAAGGTATAAAAAAAACAAAACTATGAAGACAGCCATTAGTGCTACACAAGCTGACACTGTCCTGAACGCAGAGACAGCTTCCACTTTTGTTTGCATCATGACACAAACAGATTTAAGTTGAACCTGGATTTCCCTCTAATGAGCCAATAACATAAACATGAATGTCTTGAATGTTGGATGGAAATATTTTACGATATCCTGCAGGGGTTAGAGATCGCAGCTGTCAGGGCAATTAGAACATTCTCGCATCCAACAAGTTGCAACTAGTTTGTAAAGGTTCAAAATGTTTCTTTCTGGATAATGCTCAATGACAAAACTTCAGCAATAAACAAATCAACTGCGAGCCATATTATAATTGATAGCAGAGGGCATGATGGCAGAGTGGCTAACATTTGTGGCTCGGATTTCACGATCAACCAAAACATGCTCAATACATTTGTTGTTTTATTTATTCAAACTTTATTCAGCCTCACCACCATTGAAGAATGACTAAAAAGCAATAGACACATTTTCATATGTGATTAACAAAGTATACCTTGCCTTACATAGGTGATTAGTTCCAATAACTTCTTCCTGTTTATTTGTAATAGAGATTCAAGTTTCAAAGTTCAAAAACAGACCCACAGAACAGCAAATGTAAAATGGGGAGAGAGAGGGAATAAGCGTCTGGCAAAAGCTGGGAATGGAACCCACGATGCCGCAGTGGTGGCAACCACAGCACCACTGGCGAGCACTAAAAATGTTCAGAGCTAACACAGATAACTTTGTCTAAACTCATCAGATTGCATCACAGGCGAAGATAAAGGGGATCCTCGGTGCAGTGGTAAATCCCCCCAAAGTCCTGTGATCACCTCAGAGAGAGGAGGGTGTATGTGGGAGTGGGAGAGTGTCACCCCAGTGGGACGGCTGCTTTCATCAGCGCAGCCCCGCTCTGACCCTGCCTACTGGGACATACATGAGTCTAATGAGGGGTGGCTCCATGTCTCCTGGTGCTACACACTGCTCCCATTGTGCAGCACTGTCCTGGGTCACCACACCTCCTGGGAGGACAGGACGCCATCCTCATAATGCATGCAGGCTTACGGGCCAAGACACTGGAATTTAACAAGTAGCCAACAGGTTGTTTTATATGCTGAAAATACATTGGCAGTTTAATGGATTGATGCAATCTCTCACCTCCCAATAAGACAGGATTCTCGAGCAAATGTGCAGATAAAGAATTCAACAGGTAGACACTAGATAAGGAGGCTAATTATACTCAAAATGCATTCTCTAACCACACATTAAAAAGGTTCATGGGCCAGTTGGGTCTGAGTTTGCACATTTCATCTGACTATGTTTTCCGATCAACCTAAAACACGTCCAATGAGATAATCTAAATCGTCTGGACAAAACCTATCTTAACATCTGGCTCTGAGACTTTGGGATGGACGGACCTTCGGAACGCCAGACCGGCACAAAGACAGTCCCCTCTTCAGTGTGTGTGGGCGTACTCATCACCTCACAATGAACCAACCAATCACATTTACAGAAAAAAAATTATACAAGCATTCTGTTATGCATTGTGACCAAGTAAAAAAAACGAATAATTCTATTCCATTTGTTTTTGTAGAGTCCAAAACGTCCTTGCAGGGCTTTACAAAGAAAATTAGAAAATCAAATGCGATACTTTTACAGGGCCAGATAACCCAATAATTAGATCTGATTTTTAGTGCACAAAAGAAATGTGATCATAAAAAACGCCGGAAAATTAACCAGCAATCATAGGAAATAAGATAAGTGTCTCCTTCTCGGTAAGAAAAAACAAATACACAGTGGGGAAAAAGAGAAGTTTCGAACAGAACCACAGTGAAGAACAGATCTCCCATGGATGGACAGGCTGTAGAAGTGATCAGGACTAATGCACATCCATTTGCAGATGGGGTTCAAGTGCGTCGAGCCAGAGTTCAGTCAAGACAGAGGAATAGAGAGCAACTCATCCCTAAGAAGGTTCACCCTAGACATGAACTGCACAGCCGCAACGTTCCCAATGCAAAACTATTCATGCAACAACCACATAATGACAGTGAATAAGTGTGCAAAGGCAGCGGGGGGCTACTTGCCGCTTGAATTGCTTTATGTGAAACCTGGGAAGAAGTAACCTCAGTGCGATGCCAGGGTCAGACAAGGCTAATTAGTCTGCAGCGGCCCCTCAAATTTCTGCCCTCGGATATTAATGAAGTGATCCATAGGAAAGCAGCACCTCTACCGCCACCACCACCACCAACACTCTCCACCACCCCCCCCGCTGCGCCTGGGGAAGGGCAGCAGCGAGTGTGCCAGGCTGGGAGCCCGCGCGGTCCCCCCCTGAGAGGCTGACAGGCTCGATGGATGGCCGGGGCAGTGGGCGGATGAGGGCAGCAGCTGTGCATGTGTCGCGGTGCCAGGAGAGGGTGACAGTGGCCCGGTGCCGTGTCCTACATTAACACAAAAATAATGTTTGTACAGGGGAGAGGCGAGTGATGTGAGGAATGGATGTCCGCGCCGCCATATTTCATCTATTTCTGCTGGATTGTCACTGAGGTGAAGCGGAGAGAGCTTATTAAGAGTCCGTTGGGGTACATGTGGGGTTACTGTCAAGAGTCTTATGTGTTACGACACCAATATGGAACATGGCCTTCTGTCATCCACAAACAAAACTTTTTACTTGTAGAATGTGTTTAAACAGCCAAGCTTCTTCATCATCTACTTCATATTTCCGTTCGCACCCATGAACTAAAATCTAAATGTATGCGAGTAATAGTTTGAATAATCAGTATTTCAATTATGATTCAATAAATGGTTAATTAATGTCACTTTTTAAACACAAAACTTTAATAATAGCTCATAACAGATTAGGAAACCTGGGACTGTAGTTTTATGTAGTCGATTTAAAATATTGCATTGGATTTGTTAATGATAAATACAAATGTAAAATGACTGAAGCAATAATAGCTTACATTAATACGGTAAAACACATTTCACATTTTACATAGTGCATTTATAGCCTTACTGATTAGACGTTTGCAAACGGTTTTCCTCCAAAGTAATATAGCCATTCTTTTATGTTTTCTGTAAAGAATATTTGTGTAACATGCTGCTTTGAATCAACAGACAAAAAGGAATAGGAAAAAAAAATGCTTGGACATGTTTAATCAAGATTTGTCATCTCTCACCTTCAAAACATTCACTCCAGCAATGAGTGGGCAAAAGGTACAAAGCAATGTGAAAATCAGATTCTATTTTTAAACTTGCTATTTTAAATGGGTTGTTGTATGTGCCGTTTGAAATGGAAAAGAGGGGGTTGCAGTTTGAAGACATTCGTAAAATAAATTAGTTTTCTCTCCCATTCTGGCTCAGAAATGAGAAAACTTGCACTCTGAATAGTATTAAAATGATCTATTCTGACAGATAAGAGAAGGAACATTCATTTTTAATTTCAAAGGTGTTCATGTCATAGTATTTTATAGAAAAAGTGGTGTCGAAATTATAGAGGCATAAATTCAACACTCATATAAATTGTATTACTACGAGCAAACAGTGATATACATAAACAGTAA
This sequence comes from Chaenogobius annularis, assembly GCA_015082035.1. Lineage (NCBI taxonomy): Eukaryota > Metazoa > Chordata > Actinopteri > Gobiiformes > Gobiidae > Chaenogobius > Chaenogobius annularis. Next base: position 280,621 of record BJKM01000008.1, on the reverse strand, counting down.
TTCTGCTTAGTTTACACTTTTAGCCCTTATTTGTGCCCTTTTTTTGTTCTGTTTTGTATGCTGTTTGTGGAAAGATTTTGATGATGACAAACATTTTGACAAAACTATTTTCCAAAGTGCTCACTTAAAAGTTTACATTCAATATATCAAATGAAACTATAAAACATTATACAGGAAAATTATATTATTGGCATTGATGCGACGTTTTGTTTTACAGTTTAATTGCCCGCGTTTGCCCCGGCTGCGCCAAATGTCTCGGAGCCGTGGAGGTTTACGGCCTCCTCAGACAGAAGGATGTGCTGCTTCATCAGGCTGTTAAAGTGACGACTCTGTGTCACGACTTTAACACAGGGGCGGAAGAGAAACCCTACAAGTACCCCGCGATTCATCACTTATCGTTCAATAACAGAACGGGAAACTTTTTCTTAAATGTATTGTGGTATATTAACATTTAAGCCGAGGAGCACAGAATAATTAACATCTACGTTTCATTTATGATACAATGATACAATTCAATACCATTCAGCTTGTGTTTTTTTAAGAAATAGGTCACTTAGAAATGGGTTTACTGGTATTATCGTGCTTTAAAGTTATTGTGTCAGTGATGTAAAGTAGTGATCAACAATATATCACACTTCACAAATGTACTTGGGTTAGACCTGTCACTATAACAGATTTTGAAGTATATTTAGGGTTAATTTTAGGTCAAGTTAAAAAGGTACCACTTTATAATAACTACACCTTAACTAGCAGAAATAAAATGTGAATGGAAAAATTGCTTAACACCTCATTCCGAGGGGTTCGGAATGAGGTGTTAATCAATAAGCATATTTGTTCAATTTGAATGAAGTCTTTGTTCATGCTTTATTAAGGCAAGTGTAGTTCTTATAAAGTGTTACTTGATATGTTTGCGTTCACTTGCAAAAGAACGGCTTCATGCTCAGCGTTAACATCCTTGTTTTTGGCACAATGTATTGGATATGCAATTAGCTGAAGCGTATAAATGTATCTGTGTGTAAAATAACAATTTAAGAGCCAAAACTAAAAGATATTTGGTCTGGCACATAGTTAAAGTACTGATAATTTGATTCACGAGTACTTTCACTTTATATTATACTGAATATATATACATATATTATATAGAAATAATCTGACTTCATATTATTATTATTATTATTATTATTATTATTATTATTATTATTATTATTATTATTATCTTCATCATCATCATCATCATCACTATTATTATTATGAAGCCAATTTGATAAAGAGGACATTGGTTGAAGGCTACTAGTACAACGCAATTGACAGTGAGCGAAAAAGAAAATAAAGTACATTGGACAGTAGGCTAGAGTTCAAAACGCTGACGGTATGAAAGTGTTTAGTGAGAGACTCTCTAATGGGCTTATTTTCCGGTTCAACAATTAATGAGCATCGTCTTTATAAAGCCTATTTATCTCTCAAATTCACTGCTACATGCAATACCGCACTGATTTGATGTGCAGGCTTTAAATGCAACGCTTATAAGAAGCCCGGTTATATAAAATGCCCAGAAGAAAAGAAAAGGAAGCCATGGTCAATGTGGCAGGACAAAGTGCATTACTGGAAACTGACATGTTGCCAAGAGCATGTGGGAGATGAACTGTAAGAATTCTATATCAAGGTAAATTGATTCAAACCAGTTTTGCCTCTATATAAAAGCCGTACATTTTGTTGAAAAGTGAACAATATTGACATACTTTCTATTATACAGCCATTTTATTTCATTCATTAAGCCATAGTCTATTTCCAAACAACACGTTAATATGTAAATTATGCTAGTATGCTACTGTCATTTTGAACCAATTTTCAACATGGACTTTCAACATGGATGGACAATATTGACAAAAATGAAAACTCCCGATAATGACCTGGTATCGTAAATCCACCAGAAATGTACTAAAACATGTCTTGAAAAGTATTAGTTGAGGCTTAATTAAACAAATTTGAAATGGCGGTTAAATTAATCGGAAAAGTGAAGCTTATACCCTTATTTGAAAGTTTACAACATAACGCTTTTTTCATGTTTCATGCTTTTAGCATTAATAATTATAAACGATATACTTGATATTCTATCTTTGCATATATTCAAAACAACATACGTGATATTGTTACATTTTCTATATATAACCCACCGGGCAAGGTAAAACTTTGTCATTTGAATTTTCCATGTAATGTAAAAGAAGTATTGAATTATAATGATCTTATTAAATCTCCAATGTTCTGAAAGCTGTCATGGCGTTTGATTTAGCAGCTAAATCTATAACAAGGTGCTTTCATTATTGCTTCTGATACTGGTGAATAATGAAGTCCGTACAGTTTTAATTTTTGCTTTACACAACGCCCTTGAATGAGGTACGTCGGGTTAATATTCCCTGTATGCAGTTGTCCCCTAAAGGCACCGGCATCATTTAGCTTTTGTGGGCCTTCAGAGATACACTTAGCACAGTGAATTGTCTTATTACGGCGCTGACAGCTTATTCTGCACACATCTCGGAGCGTGCACAGGGACCAGACGCAGCTGAAGGCCAGTGCAGCGGTGTCAGCCGGAGCACCTCTGCCTCTGGGGGTGAGCTGTTTTCAGGGGTCACTGTATGAATACTCGATGAGCGCGTCAGTCCACGAGCACCGGACACGCTTTGGCTTTGAACACGCACATGCACAGCGATAAAGAATAATGACATTCTGATACCTTTTTATCTGTTGAGCAATAGTTAAAAGAATTTCAGATGTGAGAAGTGCTCATTACAAGGGATGAATAATTTAGTAGAGAAGAAAAATACAATTATGTTTTTATCATGTTTCTCCTAAAGTCTGTACTCTCAAGTGTCAAAAAAAAGAAAAAAAAGAAAAGGTGCTAATTCGTAGTTTTGTGTAAATCATTTGATTTTTAAAATTGCCAAAAATGTGGAGGTGGGGAAAATCAGTTATAAAGCTGAATATTGTCAGTACGACTAAACGTGCCTTATTACATTGTGTGCCAAACAGTGAGCACTTCACCCAACACAGATAATGATACAGCATCTAATCAAAATAGCAAAATAATAAAATAATAGTCAAAAAATAAATAAGGAATATGAATATTTTCAAAATTTTTACTTGTAATACTCTTGGGCCTGTCACAATAACACATTTAACAAAAATGTTAAATGTGTCATCAGAATCAGAAAAAGGTTTATTGCCATTGTTAGTGAACAAAATTCACAAACTAGGAACTTACTTTGGCGTTAAGGTGCAACATACAACAACGAATTAAAGCAAAATACATAAAGCATGCATACAATTGAGAATTTAAAAATAAAATAATAATATACAGTCTGAGTATATACAAAAAATTTAAAGTTGGTCAGCAGGGACACAACAAAAGCAGAATAAAGCAGAAACTTTTTTTCCAATGAGAAAGAATCAGAATCAGAATCAGAATCAGAATCAGAATCAGAATCAGAAAGAGTTTATTGCCATTGTCAATGAACAAAATTCAAAAACGTAGGAACTTGTTCGGCTTAAGGTGCAACATAAAACACTGAGTAAATATAAAAAACATATATTCATCAAAAGGGCATGCATTAGAACAATTTAAAATTACTATACACATAAAAATAAAAATAGGGCATTTCTATGTACAAGCAAGGTTTTTTACAGTATGTTAAAAGTTATAGTGGCAGAAAGTGACAGTGCAGTGAGTTGATGAATATCTGCAGTTAAAGTGACAGGTGTTTTCAAGTGTTCATGTGAGTCAACGCAGAGGGAAAGAAATATTCTTCGTGGCGGAGGTTCTGGTCCGGATGGACCGTAGCCTCCTGCCTGAGGGAGTGGTTCAAACAGCCATGTCCAGGGTGAGAAGGGTCAGCTGTGATCCGACCTGCTCGGTCCCAGAGCCCTGGAGACGTACAGGTCCTGCAGAGATGAAGTCTGCAAGCCGATCACCTTCTCAGCAGAGCGCACAATGCGCTGTAGTCTCTGTTTGTCCCTGGCTGTGGCTCCAGCGTACCACACGGTGATGGAGGAGGTGAGGATGGAACTCAATGATGGCCGTGTAGAAACTGCACCATCATCTGCGCTGGCAGCTTGGCTTTCCTCAACTGCCGCAGAAAGTACATCCTTGCTGGCCTTCTTGATGAGGAGCTGATGGAGGGCTCCACTGAGGTCCTGGGTGATGGTGGTGCCCAGGAAGCGGAAAGGAGTCCACGGTGGTGATGGGGGAAGTCTGTCATGATGAGGGGGGTGGGGGCTGTGCTTTCCTGAAGTCCACGATCATCTCCACTGTCTTCTGGGCGTTGAACTCCAGATTGTTACCGCTGCCACCAGGACACCAGCCGGTCCACCTCCCTCCTGTAAGACGGACTCACCCCGTCCGGAATGAGCCCGATGAGGTGGTGTCGTCCGCAAACTTGATGAGTTTTACGGAGTCGTGGCTGGAGTGCAGCAGTTGTGTACAGGGAGAAGACAGAGGAGAAAGACAAACAGCCCTGTGAGCTCCTGTGCTGATAGTCCGAGTGTCTCTAGACATTCTTCCCCAGCCGCACGCACTGCCTCCGATCCTCAGAAGTCAGTGATCCACCTGCAGGTGGAGGTCAGCACGTTGCTGGAAGATGCTTGTCCTGGCAGGCAGAATGCAGGGCAGGATGGTGTTGATCCGTACTTCGTTTCTTCTCACAGAGCTGATTTAGTCCACCAACCAGGATCCTACTCCGCAGGAGGCTCAATCACCAGGGGGGGAGTCTTGGTACCCAGAATGCTATGACAGGATGAAGGTGGAAGTGCCAGGCTCTGCTGAGGCGACAGGTGCTCGCTACACTTCATCCCAGTAGCCTGGATTGGCTCTGGTAGGACTGCCCGACGCTGCGAGACGGGGTCCAGCAGGGAGGAGGTGAAGGTAACTCTGGATGGATGGGAGTACAGGTGAATGATGGCGTGACAAAATCGTATCTTAGCCTATCGCAGACAGCCACGCGTCATTGCAGCACACCAACGGCCAGAGAGATACTATCTACAGTCAGCTCGACCTCCCGGGTGCGGTCTCTGGACAGGTCGACAAGGACTTGATAGCGTGAGACTTGAAGCAGGCTGGCGACCATATGCGTGCAATAGCACCCTCGACGCGCGATGGGTGAATTCAATAACAATGTCCTGTGAAGCACGGGGGTTAACTCTCGTTTGCTGCAATGTTCTTAATGTAGCGGCAAGAGACGCCGTCTGGTCCAGGCAGCTTTTCGGGGGTTTTTTTTGGGGTAATTTTTCCCGAAAAATATGCCTGTGAAACATCTCTGTTTTGCAGCTAACTGATCGAGGTGGTGAGGTGGTAAGGTTGCGGCCTGTGTGACGAGAGGGCTGTCGATGGTGCCGCACTGGTGGGAAAGGAGAGTGGGTTCCACTACAGACAAACCTGGAGTAAAGGTGTTATAGTTGCCTCGCGCAACTACCTACGATTCTTACCGGAGTCTCCTGCTAGTCAGCTAGGTGGGCTATCGCGGTCGTCCCTGCTTTCGTGTGTCTTTCGGTAAGCTGTAGACGCCGGAGCCCCTCTCGACACTGGGAGGCCAGCGGCGTTGTTTCTCGTCAGGATCACGAAACTGCTGCTCTGAGATCAGCGTATTAGAACTCATACTTGTGTAACGTCGTTTCTCGCCGAGGGACGAAACCTCTTTGTGATAACACACTCCATACTTCCTCGCGCTCTCTTTGTAGCCGCCCTGGCTACAAAGTCCTCGTGTAGCACGCTGCGTGCACTTCTTGCTGCGCTTAACTGCCTCAGATATATCATAAAAACTAGGCACTGCTATAAATAGAATAAATGGCAAAATGAGACACATATTTAGTTAGTATCATTAATAAGTAATTGGTTTTAATCATTTGACCCTGTATAGCTAAATGTTAATTAAGCACAAAAAATAAATACAAAGTTTCTCGTTAATGCAAAGAAAAGTTACGATGAATATTGAGTTCATCAAATTTTCTTTTAGGGCACGACAGATTGGTCACTTTTCATAATCTATTATATTAATCATTTCATGCCATACCAGTCTTTGTCAGCCCCACAACATTCACACTGATTATTTAAAGTACATGATCCTGCTCATGAACACTTGAGCCACCGCTGCCAACTGCTGTGTGCTCAAGTCAGACACCTGATGAGGGAGTTAACCCTTGGGTGGCGCAGACTTCCGACTAAGTAGTTCTGTGCTGCTGGTTCATGAGTAATTGAACACTATTGATTTTTTGGGACTGGGGGTGACAATAATGAGGTCAGATATCAGCCTAGTGCAAACAACAGCTGTGAGGGACCCTTCACTGTCATTACCGCGCGCAGACACAAGCATGCACACACCACAAGGCTTTCATTTCACCTCCACTTCAGCACCGCGCCGTCAGAGCTGTCTCTGGCACCGAAGGCCTGGTATCTGCTTCTCTGTCGATACATACAGCCCCGCGCTCCACAGAGGGCAGGAGGCACTATTGACATTCAGCTCAAACCTACAGCTCTGAGGAGTGGAGTCCAGGGTGTCGCTCATGAATTATGCATGTCTCGACGCCAGGGTGCTGAGCAACACCAGTGCCATCATAATTGAAACAATTGAAAAGACAATACCAGATGGGTCAATAATTAGACAGCGGGAGGAGGAAAGTTGATCCGGACGCTCCCCTGCCTGCCCTGCCAACCCCCGGCACCGTGTTTATGCAGGAGACCTTCACAGAGCAGAGCGTCTGAGCAGCTCCTCTTCAAACCAGAGAGGTGTGCAACGACAACCTGCGAGTTTGTTTTGTCTTGTAGGCTATACCTTACGTTTGATTATTCTTTTACAAAGTGTGGGATTGTGTTGTCATTCTCATATATGTCGCAGTTAGCCTTGAAAATGAGACAAATTCAAAAGACTTGGGACAGATATGCCGGACTAAACATATAGAACTATTTGGATGTGTTTATGTAAATTGTATGTTTCCGCTCTGTGTCATGTCTTTGTATTGTTCTGTTTATATGTTAAATAATAATAATAATAATAATAATCATTTGCGCTTAGCCTATTGTGAAACCGATGGAGATTTCATGACACTAATTAACTAAACGTAGTGTTCATTAAAATGTATTCTGACAGTTTTGTAATTAATATTTTCATCCGTAGTGACCAAGAAGCTTATCTGGTTGTTCCACGACTCTTTTGTTCACGTAAAATGTTGCCTTGACTACTGTATCTCAACATTATGCACACTTATGCAAATGTTGCTAATAACTCATTTTTTTGGACATGTAATCCCAAACTCGATATAGAAACAAAAGAAATACTAGAAATAAAGCTACAAAAATGTGTAATTCTTGGCCCACCTGATGGAAACAATCAAGTACATGTTTAAATGTAGGCGTTATGAGTTTCTATATTTCAGTGTGAAGCACTCTTTACATCTGACATTCCTTTAAACCAGGGGTCGGCAACTCGCGGCTCCGGAGCCGCATGCTGCTCTTTAGCACCCTCCTAGTGGCTCTGTGGAGCTTTTTCAAAAATGTATGGAAATATATGGGGGGATACATTTGTTGTTTTAATATGTCTCTGTAGGAGGACAAACATGACGCAAACATTCTTAACGTTTTCCAATGCAGTTAAATTTTTTACAATAAATATTAAATTTCAACATTTCTGTCACTGAAGATATGCGTCCTAGCCTGCGACACACGTTTCAGCGCGGTGCACATAGGGAATCAGGAATGCTCATTATGTACTTGTAGCCTAGTCATTTTGACAGTAGGCTAATATAGCTACAGCCTGTGTTCCCCTTATATAAAGCTTATATAAGGCTTTTAATTTTTTGCGGCTTCAGACAGATTTGTTTTTTGGTCCGAAATGGCTCTTTGAACATTTTGGGTTGTCGACACCTGCTTTAAAACACTAATAATTGGTGCATTCATTTGCAAAATACCTAGACCAGCCATCAATCCTTCACAATACAAAGATTATTTACTTTGGTTTTCTTTTTCCCAACTGCTACTAGATTAATCATTAAGTCGGAGTAAAAATATGGGCACACATATTCATCATTATCCTTGGTGAATGTGCCAGGAGTGCAAAGTGCGATCAAAATGCTAAATTATTCTATCTAAATATATTTATCTTCACTGCATTTTAGTTCAGTGAATCGTCCAACTTGTCATAGGCACTTTAAAGTCAGTCTAAAACTTCGCCACAGTCTTGTGCGCTTGGCAGCAGAGCGGTTTGTGGCAGATTGTAACAGTTGTGAACTTGCTGAAAGTGCTTACTGTTAAAACTACCGCTATTGGAACAGCAGGCAGAAACATTTGCTGTGTATTGTTTGTCAAAGCCGCGTTGACTTGGATTATGTTCCCGCCGTTATTCATTGGTGTCTTTTCTTGTTGCGTGTAGAAAAACAGAAGAAAAACAAAAGAAGGTGACTGATACTTTGCTGTTCGCGGGCCTCTCCATAAATCCAGACTGAGAGCTCCCAGCAGATCCATTACATTCACTGGTCTCATGGCCCCAACCGCGACTCAAGGTGATCACCATAAAACACACCACACAAAGTCATCCTTCAAACTCGCACTTTAAAACAAGCCTGAGAACAGAGGAGACGTGACAACAACAATGCATCCCCACACACATGCAAAGACCTTTGTCATCCAAACTGATGCAAGTTTGGGAATTCACATTTGTTTTTTCCTTTTTATTAATATTAAGGATTTGAATGGGTTTGAACTTTCTGTTATATGCAACATTTTGAGGACTATTTCACATTTAAAAAGACATGTTTTATTTCAAACAGTTAATCGCAAAGGCAGCGGTCCTAATTTTGTATCATTCTGAATTTTGCGTTGCTCCCTCTCCTCCAACACACCTGACAATGAGTGCTAGAATAAATGCAGCTACATTGGAGAGTTGGAAAAGTTATCCACAAATTTATGGCCAGGATTACTGCAGACTACTCCATTTTAAAGTTAGGTAAATACCTTCTCCAAATACGGTGATTTAATGTTATAAAAATCTTATAGGCTACGACTAAGCTTTACAAAAGACATAAAGCTGCGCGGATATAAGGCATACATTTTATTGCGAGGTGGCAGTCAAAGTAATATGATAAGCGAGGTTAGGAATTCAAACAGCCTTGAGCTATAAAGTCAACTCAAAGGGCGCTATGGGCAAACACATTTCTTGGCAAAATATTGATCGAGAAAGCACTTAACCCAAGTTGGTCTCGGAATTTGAAAAACTTAAAAGTGTTATTATGTTATCAAAAGAGGTGCTTTCATTTTTTATGGGTTCATTTCCTGATTTCTTAAAGTTGGTCACTCTGAGCTCACACACGCTGGAGGCTGTGTGTACGGGTCCTTATCCCATTCAACTTTTATAGGCTGCCATATGCACTTTTATGAGAAGGTTAATGGTTTTTAAGGAGCACTTCACTTCACAGTCCTAAAACGGTGACTGCAGTTCTGCTCATAGGCCACAGCATGTTTAATCAAGACGACAAAATGCACTAATCTTGGTGAAATCAATAATAATAAGCAACAGCTTTATTAAGGCATTAAATATAATAAGCAATGACTTTGCAATGACTTTTTAAATCAAATGGTGAATGTTGAATTTTATTTGGGTGAGGGTGACATAAAGGAAATACCACAGAACTAGAGGAATAATAATGACTATGGGTTAAGATGCACTGTGTACCTTTTCTGATGGAGAGTCTGCCACTTGCTTTGCCTGGAATGCTCCACAGTATGGCATTAAACGTATCTGTCTGGTATTTATTTCGATACCGATGTTTCAGCAGGCTCCCATCCAAGTACTAATCAGGCCCTGTCCTGCTTAGCTTCTGAGAGCTCACGACATCAGACATTGGCAAACTGGTATGGCCATTTTCAAACTGAGATTGAAAAGTAAAGTGAAACGTCTTGATTTTTAAAACATTGTTCAGGTTACTACCTTTGAGACTTCTTCTCAGACAGATCACTCCTGGGGAATAAGGGATTGCACGGACTCCTATAAATTGTGTTCACGTTCTAGCATTCAATAATCCCATAATCTCAGATGGTGGGCAAGGTCAAATATAACGATTACTGTTTTTGAGAGAAATATCCAAAACAGAGATCCAAAAATGTTGAAGTTTATCATTATTTGTTAGAGATTGGCTCCACAAACTTGTCATATTACTTGCATTCTTTAAAGTTCCTTCAACTGAGAAAAATCAGAATGTTGGGGTTGAATAATGCAACCACTTAGATGAAAAAATATATATATATTTTTTTGTGTATGTAGACCGACAGAGAAGACATTGAACTTGTGGCTTGGCCCAGTAGAAGCCAACAGCTCCACAGAATCCTTTTACTAAAACATATCATCACATAGATAACACAATCATAATACTTGATTGTGACACAATCACAATCAGATCTTTCTCCCCAAATCGTGCAGCCCTAATTCTTACTGTGAGTGGTGTCGCCTCTCCACAGATCTGCCCTGGTGTCACCTTCTTTCCTCGATGGAGATAGGTTTGATGCCATACAGTGGGATATTCCAGGCATTTCATGGAGACAAGAGTTAAAAATATCTTTAAATCCATGTCGTGGCACCCTTACTTTATGACATCTCCTCAACTTGACATACACATTTTCATTTTCAATTAAGTATTGTTTGTTTTCACTGTTGTCAATATCATAATTTCACAGTGCACTATATAATGTAAGCAAGAAGGAACAAAAGCTGTCAGAATTTACCATCCTAAAATCCTAATGAGCAGAAGTAACCATAGCAATTTGGTAAAAAAAGCACATCAAAGCGCAGGGAGCAAGAAGGCAGGCTGTATTCATGCATAATTTGCAGTGAAAATGGCACTACAGGAGTCTGCTTGTGCCTCTGCTTAATTAGTTCTTATCCTTGGTCTTGGAAGAGGGGTAAACAAAGGCGTCAGATGAAAACTTTTGCAGACAACACTTTCGACAGTAAAAGCTGGTGGGACCAAGAAGAAGGAAAAAAGAGTTTGACCTTGAGCGAAGTCACAAGACCCAAAAACTTGAACACAAAATAGTGTTTTTCAAGCTTTTCTTGGTTTGTTCTCGAGCTCAAGATTATCCAGTTAATTGGTAATTGTGATTATTCAGGTAAAGGGGAAAAAAAAGATTAATTGTGAGAATCGTAGACAGCAACAATTTTAGTATTTTGAGTTCAATCAATTCTCCCAAAAAGTAAAACTACGTGTCAAGTTCTTTTTTATTTGGCCGTTTATGCAACAATGTCATTACTTTTTCATTCAAAGCTGTTGTGTCAAAAAGAGTCATTTTGAAATAATGACGTTCCTTCTCACAATAATTGTAACACTAAAATGTGATATTACGACATCATTATGTTAGCATTTCTATATTAATCAGAGTTTTGACCTTTAACATTTAGTGTGCGACATATGTAGTGGCATTGTTGATGAAGAGGACTGTTTCTCAGCGTAGGACCTCCACAGAGTCTGACGAGCGTTTTAGAGCCATCATTAGCCCTCCTCTTCTGTCGGACAGAGGGGAGTCGTCTGTGAAAGAGGCTGGACTGCATTAGCGCCGCTGCCATGTTCCACTTCAAACCTGACCTTCCCTGGGTCTCACTTCATCTGCCACCCACGGGCCCCTCCCCACCTCACCCACACACTCACACTCACACGCTCACACTCACACACACCCCTGGAGCGTCATATCACAGACCCATGTCATTTCCATGCCTTTATCTCAGCCACACACGGACTGAAAGCACACCACACGCACACAGACTGCACTTTGAAAGGGTCTGTAGTTTCTATTTTCAGCCTTTTCGTATCAAACCACCTCACTTTTACCTCTCCCTTTCTGCAAGTGTTTATCCGATCACTCACAATGCCAGCCTCTCGCCCCCCGACCCCTGGTTTGCTGGTGATGAATGACCATTGGCTGTCTCACTGACAGCTCGGCAGCTGATGCCACATAATTACAGAATCACCGTTTAGGCAAAATTACCAAATTACCGCAGTTCTCAAGAGGCGGAGAAGACTGACAGGCCGCCCGACAAAGGAAATACAAATATCTGAGAAAGAGAGGACTTGAAGGACTTCACAGGCAGTCTGAGAAATTGTGCTACCGGAGCACTTTGCAGGGAACAAAAAGAAAGTGTATAGATGTGGTTGATGAGTTTAGAGACACTTTTCCTCTCATAAATAATGCTAAAAACATCTGGTCTCTGCTTGATATCAATCTTCCACTTCATACTCAATTTATTCATTCATTAATTCCTCTTGAAATGTTCAAGAGGCGTCAACATTTTAATATTTCATAGAATCAGCAAGGTTTGACCTTTATCTCAGCAGAAAAAATACGGCTTTTTGTCTCAGCCACTTTTCGCTGACACAGTTTGAATCTCGACACAGATCTTCATAAAACTGTAGTGTTGAGTTATGTTCTATCCTCAGATGGAGAGAGTGTGCCAGAGTGGTCTGGGAGGGTGCGCACTTGCCCCTCTTGTAAATGGAGCCTGTGTGAAGTGACAGACTGACATTTATGGCGTGGGCGCGAACAGTGAGCAGCAGGGAAGATGTTGACTTTTCCTGTGTGTGCGGCTGAAGGATGATGGCCACCAGGGTTGAGTTATGCCCAGCTAATGTATCCACGACAACAAAGGCTTTCATTCACAGCCTTGAGCCCAAATGTAAAAACACCTCGTAAGTCGCGCCGCTCGTGTTGGATCCATTATGCACCGTACAGTGTGTTCAGCTGTGTGCCATTTTCACCATTACTTTTACTGAAGGTATCGGTAACACTGTTAATAATGCATGCAGTTGCATAAAAATCTCATAAAAATGTGTTATTGCCACATTACTGCTTTGAATGGATTAGGGGCCTTCTGTGGGCTGGGTAATTCAATAAACCCATGGGATTATGGGACACCTATACAATCCACTAATAACCTTTTTTTATTTTTCAATTCATTTAGCACAATAGGGTGCCATTTCGAAGTGAGAATTAACATAGCATAAAAAGAAATTGGTGTTAAAATAACTTCTGCTAACGATCTGCATCCTTACAATGTAACTAGCATTTATTGTAAACATTCTCATGCAGAGCAATTTATTATCTATTGTGTTGTATTGTAATTAGTGTCTTTATTATGATCATGCTGGAGCTTTTAGAATCAGCGCCAGAAAAAAAATAATAATCTGTGAACACAACTCAATTGTCTTATTCCTTCTTCTTCCATTTCCTAATAAAGAGTATAACATATCCAAAAATTATTAAACTTTGTGAAAAAAAATTACCATTTACCACCAAAATCTTACCATTTGGTACATTTTCTTCTTTCCTTTAGACACAGATATGAAAACTAACGTAATTTGATTATAAGTCCACTAGGGCTGCTCGTCAGCCAATTTCTTTTTTATTAGTCGACTAGTCAAACAAGTATTTATATTGTATACTGAGACTTTTTGGATACATTTACAGCCAAATAAAGGTTCAAATATGGGGATCTAGTAAGAGAATATTTCTGAATAAAGTGTATTATTGATGAAAATGCCATAAATAACACATTTTTGATTTGCCATTTTGATGTATTATGCAGTCTTTGTGATAAAACGTCTTTTTACATACATTTATTTAGAGTCTGCATGGACCAGAAAACGATTACAAATATTATGTTTAAATAATTGAGTTGTCACGATTGTTCTACTTAATCGTTGCAACCTCATGTCAACAGATATATAAAAATAAATAATTGAAAAAAGCACTGAAATAAGCCTGAACAAAAGCCAAACCGGCTGTATGAAACACGCAGGGACTTCTCCAATAAACAAGCCCTGCTGAGTGATAATGTAGCGGAGGTAATTTAATCAGAATGAGCTATACGTCACTTAGTAATAGTGGGTGCTTTGCTTTGATTTATCTGTGTTTGTGAAGAGGAGAGAGACAGAACAGACGGCCTGGTGCAGTACAAAAAATAGGCCATGGGAAAGATTCTTCATGCTGGAATTTATCACAGGCTGATGATTAGTGATATTAGCACAGGTGCAGTTACAGTAAACACTAGAGAGTCCCATTTTAAACTCAATGTGAACGTTAGATAAAGAAGGGGGTGAAGTCGGAGCCGGGGTGCCTGTCCCTGAGGTGTTCTGTCCCGCTATGGGCCTAGATAGATCCACTGGAGCAGAACTAAATGTGTGCTACAAGGAAAAAAAAAAAAAAAAAAAAAAGAGACTACGGGTAGAAAATTACTGCAGCCATCGTTTTTCAGCATCTCACATTAAAAGCAGGGCAAAATGTGTGCCATTAAGGACGCATCATGAATTCAAAAGTGGTATTTAGTGTGAAATTGATATGGACAAAGTGGTTTGAGGACAGTTACAATACATTCAAGACAAAGTATATACAATACTTCAGTGAATTGCTGTTACGTGCTTAGTTTTAAGACTACCAATTACTCCATGAATATATGACATGTTAAAACTGCATAATATTTGTTGCATATGACTTGTATGACTTGCTTTTAAGGCGCTGTGCAGATATATACATCTTATTCCATCAAGACAACTTTTACTTTTGACTGCTACTGACCTGCGCTTTTGTTTTGGCCATTGAATTCTATTTATTTCAAAGGTTGATCTGTGTAAACTGTTCAATGTTCATGTGCCCCAACAAGTCAACAATGCACCCTTTCTCTGGGTGGAATAAAAACAGCTTTGTAGTTTTCATGCAACTTATTTGCTATCAAGATCAGCAGCTCTACACACAAAGTCAGAAAAAGGGCAGTGATTGTGGCAACTTCCTCAATAAGGGAAGTCTGGGAACTGGGACCAAGTACAGATGGGTGTGACTGACAGGGAGATTAACCAATCAGAGAAATGCATGGGGCCGTATTTTGCCCCCGGCGGTAGCGTTAACCTGGGCGCAGCAGAGCTCACTGCGTCATACCTTAAAGTCGGCACAATTGATGGCAGCACAGGGCGTGGACAAGAAGTGTGATTATCCCAAAATATGAGGTGGAGTAAAGCAACTAGAGGGCGTGGTCTGGTGCATTCTGTGAATGGCCAGAATCGTAACTAATAAACTAGCGTTAATAATAGCTTGGGGATGTTTTTGAGTTTTAGATATTTGCCTCAAGCATAAATGACCAATACTAACCTGAGTGGGTTTTATATTTGAGAAGAGGCTTTGCAGATGAGGGGAAACCTCCCTCTGTCTCCCTGATACGCAGCACACGGCGGACACGCACACACTGCGCACACGCAGCGCACACGCAGCGCACACGCAGCGCAGTGCGGACACTAGTGATGCACGGTTGTGTTTTGATGCGCAGGTTGGGCCGGGATAAGAAATTCTCATTTCATTGCGGGGCAGGTTTAGACGGTTATAAACGGCTGACCGCGTCTCGCGTGTCCGCGCTCCGCCTGTAACATTGCGTTTTGCTGCGTCTGACTTCACTTCCTGTTTCGGCTCGTTTCTCTGGGAACATGTGACTGATTGTAATAAAACACAAAGCTTTATGTAGCTTACTCCACTCCTTTCCACAATCTCTCAACTGAGCTGTCTGTGATAATAATCTCCATAGCAACAACGTGGAAACAGCTGTTGGGGCTCACGGGGGGCGGGGTCAAGATGCATTTCAATATTTCATTTTATTTATTTTATTTATTTTATTTTTTAAATTTTGGGAATTCATTGAAAAACGGTAAATCAAACCGTTTTATCGCTCTCTTCTTTCCTTGCCTGTAAATGAGGCCATGACAAACATCTCCCACACAGGAGGTGCCTTTGAATGCCACAGTTCTCAGTCATTGGATCAAACACCATCACCATATATGGACTGGCACCATCCCAATCCAGCCTCCAGAGGCCAAGTCAAGCCTCTTTATGCCAGCGCTAAGGTCGGCAAGATAGCAAAATTGCGCCCTGACTCCGCCCCCTGGAAAAGGCTCATGTCAACGTTACCACCGGGGGCAAAATACAGCACATGGTCCGTTAATGCCAAAACAAACATGGCAGTTTCTGAGTAAAAATAAGAAAAAAAACTGAATTTTTACAGTTATATTTCATTCTGAAAGATATGGATGTTTTGCACATTTGAAAGACACGTGCTTCAAATAGGAAGCTGTGATTGGATTGTCCAAAATAATTCACAGTTGTCTGATTTGAGCCACATCCCAAACGCTCCGGTATTCAAACAGAAAATAGGAGGGACTGGCTTGCCAGGTAAGGACATTGGGGTACAGTCAATTTGAATCCATGTGATAAAATATAGTTTGAAAATGATTATAATCAAAATAAAATTAAAAGGCTGTTGTATTTATTCAATATGCCATTTTTGCCTATATATATGCCTTTCAAAGTAGTAGTAGTTGTTGTTGGGTAAAGTTTCTTTACACTGACAAGGAAAAAGCTGCAACTTCCTCCTCTTTAATGCATTTGTCCATTTGCCTAAAGCCAAGAATGAGATAATGCTATGGACACAGAACCAGTACAAACTATAGGAAGTGAGTCTGTTTTTCTTTGTGCTTTAATGCACAGATAACATGGATTTATAGCTGCTGTATGTGCTAGCAGGGAAAGCAAATAAAAGGAAGAAAACAGCCTCCACTTAGAGACAAAAAGGCTTCCTGATGCTATATTTATGCTATTGTGTGGAGTGTATACATTGGTGGATTAGCTCTAGGTCAATGGCAGACATGTTTAAAAAGTGTAGGAGGTTTGCCTATAAATTGAGAAGGGAAAACTCAAATTAAGCATCAATTGTAAAAGCTAACACTGAATTTGAATTGAATGTTTGTCCACTGAATGTTGGTCCCTCACTCATGTATCAGAAAGGATTCATTATTTAAGGCACCGAGCTAAGGGAGTGAGGAGAGGAGCTAAACAATAAACAGTAAAAAGGTTTTGAACTGTCAATCTTAAATAGCCCTGGGGAGGCAAACAAAACTGAGTAAAAAGATTTGGAATAAAATCCAAGAAAGAAAACAGTCAACATTTCTCCACAAGATCCTTTGGGACATTAGGTTTTTTAAACAGACTCCAGTTTGAACTCTGAATACCTCCTAGGGCTAAAGACACGGCACCGGCTAAAATATGTGTGAGCAGATTAACCCAAACGCCTCGGCTAAATGCTATTAGTCTGGACTAGAATTACAACCAAGAGAAAGTATACTTGTAAGATCAGGGGTCAACATGTTAAGTCTGCATATTGTAAGGCCAAGAATGGCCATATGGTGGAACTAGGTTACTTTTTTAATTGTATTTATATTATAAAAAGTCTAGATTTATGATGAAATAGTTTCTTACTGTTGAATAGATAGTTGATACTACTTACTACCAACAACTACTACTAATACGCTCTACTACCAGTGTTGGGAAGAATACTTGAAAAATACTTTTAGTTACAGAATACTGAATACCTGTAGTAAAATGTATTTTGTTACAAATTCTGTTACATCTTCAATCTTAGGCACTGTATTGGAACTACTTTAAGACGTACATTATAGTGTAAAAATGGGACTATAACAACGTTAGTTAGTTGCAGCATTGGTTTTTGTGCATTTATTAGCCACAAATTTGGATACATTACACACACAAACGTGTTTTATTTATTTTTTCTCACTAACACCATGCAATTTGAAGCCAAAATTGTGTGATCAAATACTGCAATATATTTCTTTTAGACTCTTTAGACTCTTGTACCGTATCCATGAAAACTGCCCACTACAAAACAATATCCATAGAAACATAGAAACATGAATTCCGCAAGCAATCTGACCAGCCAGTGTCAGACCTGCTTAACCTGGGTTGGAATCCAGGCCAAGCAGGTACTAAAACGTAGCTGGTCCTGGTTAAGCAGGGCCGGTGGGAATGCCCAATGACTGTATTCTGAACACCACCAAATGAAAGAGTGACAGTACCCAAAATATAGTGACTCAAAATTAACATTCTGAATACATATTCAGAATGTGCATACGCCCACTATTCTTATTACTGTTACTTTCACTCCCACCACCACCACCACCACTACTAGAACCCTTTCTTACCACAAACATTACTGCAATTGCTAGAATTCAAATGCTACACTTTCTGTGAGCAACTCTCCTTTCTATGATTGCCGAGTTGACAGTTGAATTTTACCTGCGACCGAGCAATCTGAAACAGGAAAATTGTAAAATTGGTTGCAAATAAGAAGCAATTTCCTAACTTTGGTTGTAAAATTAGACCTCACATTTTCAGCCAATTATTAATCTGCCAAGGGATGAGTAACTTGTCTGGAGCGAGGGCAAACAGACCATTTCCTTGTCAGATTGGCGCAGCACAGAGCTTGGGAGTCTTTCCGCTATGCTAGGTGGGTAATTACTGTCATTGATTAATAATCCAAGAGCCAGGCCATAATAATCTGTGCCACATGTGCCTGCGCTCTTAAAGGAAACACTCATTTACCACTAGGATTCAGAGCCTAAACTGCTTAGTGACAAGTAATGGAGAGTCATTTTCTTGTCTGGAGAATGGAAGAGTTATTCCGGGCGTTTTCCATTGCCTCAGCACATCAAGTCCAAAAAGAGCAAATACAACAAGTGTTATTCAAGGACATTTGATTTCTTTGAATAGCGAAAAGTCCTAAAAACGTTGCACTTTATAGGAAGCTGAAACCAATGATTTAGGTATTTGCTTCTAAATAGACTAGAACTTTTTTTATATTGATTGATATTGATAGATTGATAGATGAAAAATGATCAAGAATAAACTATATATATACTTATACAATAAAGCTACAGTAGTTGTGCCAAGTACTGTAAGACCAGTTAGAAATTGTTAGCAAAATTGCAAAAATACTTAGTGGTTACACATTACCCTCAAACTATACAAAGTTAATTTAAAAATGGTTGGCTCCATCCATATTCTTCAGTGTCTAAATTAACTTGTTTTCAATTATATGAAACAGAATGGCTTCCAGAGAAGAGTCCCCAGAGATGAACCCTCTCTGAGAGCTAGTCTGTGTGTTTATTGCGAAAATTGTGAAAAAGCGGCCTAATCTTGAGGCGAAATTGGAAAGCAACTGTCCTTTTTATGAGTACAAGGCATTCCCAAGATGTAAATAGTCCATCTGTCAGTGAAATTCTCACTTCTCAATTGAAAATACAATCTGCCATTTGCAAAAAACACTGTTGAAATTAAAATATGAACTTCTAATATCTAAATGGATTTTAACTAATTAAAATATAATGAGGATGGGAGAGGCAAAGAGGGAAAGGTTAAGCCATAATGTAACAGTGACATTCAACAATCCTTAATAAATTAATGTAAAATTATGTCTGGGTTACCACCTCTGTCTTCTATCATGCTGTTGTTTGAATAATGGCATGCATGTTTGAATTAACCGTTTAATTACACAAGTATTAAAATTAATTTGGTGTCAATTCTAATCATTTTATGCATCTTGCTTAGTCTCTGGCAGACACTCATTTACATAGAATTAACTTTCAATTATACTCTCAGACAGCAGCATTGCATTTCAAACTTGTCTTATACCCAAAGATGTATGTTAAGAAGGCATATATTCACATTTATGGTACACAATATTCATCCTGATCTAAATTGAAGTTAAAGTTATTTATTTAAGATGTGACCCTGAACCAAAGCAGTCAAGTATTCATCATATTTGATTTATTTATCCTTATTTTCTTTATCAGCGCTGCATCATTTGTGCTATTTACATTTGTAGGGCTTTTGTTCATTTCATTTAAAATATACAATGATGCAATATTAATCATGTTCAAGTCAAAATAGCACAACACTGGGTAAATTCTATAACATATTTATGCCAAAAGGTAAAATAAAAAGGTATTTACAGAACAAAAAAAGCCTTAATCTAATGTTTATTGATATTTTCATGCGACGTGTGATTAATTATGATTAAAAATGCAAGCCTAGTAGAACCCATTATTGAATACTATTATTATTATTATTATTATTATTATTATTATAATTATAATATACTATTATTGCCCAAAATCTTCCATAGAGACGGATTGGCTAAAACAATAAAAATAAGTAAATGGTATAGAGGTGGAACAACCTGATAGGCAGCAGAGTTACTACTGGTGAATACAATACATTTATCAAACAATTATTTCAGAATACTAAAAAACACAACATTTACAAAAACACCAAATTTAAGAGCCTATTCAGCACCTTGAAATGTTTTTGTTTTAAATTCTATAATGTGTAACGATCCAGATCTCGATTGCCTACTTGAATGTCGCCCAAAGAGTTCCCAGACTACAACTACGACAAAGACAATAAAAATACATTTCACAGACCGACAATTGACCACAAAGAAATGTCACAATATAGCAGTCAATTTCCAGGGAGGGCAATCTCAGTGACAACAATCAGCACCGGTGGATATTGGCTCCGATCATGTGAGCTAAACTGACGGGAGCTACACAATCTATAGTGAGGTAGGAGCTGTGGACCTGAACATAATTACCACAACAGCAGCAGCACCCGGTGGAGACCAGATTGCTCCCAGGTGACATTGGGGGTTATTAAATTGTCACGGCGCCCCCTTCTTTGGCACTGCGTACGCGCACTTGAGCGGGCTGCCCACACGACTGACTCACAAGTTTATCTGCTCCATTTGTTTGACATCTTTACGACACACCGTATTAACACCAACCTAATTTCACTGGGACCTCAATGTCTCCCTCCCTTCTCAAAGAAATCCTTCAGGGTTAGGTTAGGGCCGCTGGGACTGCCTGTCTCCACCAAATTATTACTCCAAGTGACTTTTTTTTTACCCCCTTGTGTATTCAACTTCACAAGAAAAATCAAGTCAGAGTTCAAGGGAGACTAATAGTGAAGTAAATTAGGCTGATGATGATCTAAAAGTGTCTTAATTCTGTGCTACTGTGACACATACTTCTAAGGCTTGTAAATTTAAAAAAACATTTATTAGAACTAGTATAAGACCATAATGTTTAAGAAAGTACAATTATTTAGTGTTGAAAATGCCAATCTATTGTCTAAAACCTAAAAAAAATAATAATAATAATAAAAATAATTGCTTTCATGGTCTTATCAAAATCCGTATCACAAATCAAATACATTCCTTTGTATCAAAATCGAATTTGAACATTTAGAATTGTTTTTCTTTTTTATATAACTGTTTTATTTGTGACTTGCATCGCTTGCACTATTTAGATAAGTCAGGGATACAGATAATCAGCAAAACATGCAACTTCCTTCCAAAATAGGCAAATTAAAGACATAAAAAAACAAACAGAAAGCAAACGGGGCAATGAATTCAATTAATTTACCTCATTCAACGTAAGAGACAAAGGGAAAAAGAAACAATAGACAGACAAAGACAGGATAAATAACACAACTGGACAAGAAGACAAATAATAATGATAATATGTAAAAATTCATATATGTCGGCACTGTCTGACGTAAATCGGCCACTCGCGCATGCGCGGAGCGCTCTGCAGTCTGACAGACGCTCAGCGGGGGAGAAATCTGTTTTGAAAGTTTTGTGTCCGACAAAGTTAACGTATGTTACGTCCAACGTAAGTTTGCTGTGTGTGTCAATGGTAAAAATGTATAATGTATCTATTTATCTACTTTATGGTATTTTTATGATGCCTAGAGGTGGTACTTTCTGATGTGAGTTGGAATTTAAAATAAAATCCTTATTTTAAATTTGGACCTTTAGTGTGGAGTGACCCATATATAAGATCAAATACATTCTAAAAATTGAAGATAAAAAAAATAAAAACTGGAAGGGCATCACTCACACGCACACATTTGCCGCACTCTTTGGGCTCAAGATCTAAACAGTAAGTTTACATAAATACTATAATTACATCTACTGTTACACAGAGGAAGGAACATTTCTGATTGTATTAAATCCTTTTCAGTTTTGAGACAACAGTAGTTTAAATAACATGTCATTTAATTGCTAAATAACTCATGTCATGCTATTTTGTGCTTGACTAATCATTCACACTGGAATAAAGAATTTCCATCTCCTTTTCATCATAAACCAACAAAGGCATTTACATTTACGATAAATAATTATTGTTTTTTGTAGCAACATATCCTAGGGCTTTGTTGACACTGCAGGCAAAACGGGCATCTTTCGTGCATTCTCTGCTAATCAATTCTCGTTTGTAGCAGAATTAAATAAATAAAGACTAGAATTATGCAGTTTTCCAACTGAATAAATCAACACACAAGTTCTTGACGTGAAATTTATTTTAAAAGTAGTATTTAGTTGGGATGAATTTTGGAGATGAACCAAATGTTCCTCCTTCTATGGACTTCCAGGCAAATGTGTCAAGTACAAAAGCCTAAAAAAGCGAGCTCTTCCCACAAAATGACGCAAGAATACAGGACCGTAAACATACAGCAATGGATTAGACACAGGCCGTGCACAGTGGCGTGGTGAAGCTTCAGTGTGTTACATCTTGGTTACGCAATAATACGCAAAGAATATGTAAAGCCTGAGGGTCTTTGTCAAATTTCAGTTTATAATGAAAGCCCTAATGAAGAATATAGCACATTACTCACTGCATAAATTAAAGCAAAGTGGGTTCAGTGTAGTGTAGTAGTCAAGACTGCACTAATCGAGACAGAGTTAAGACCAATTTTTAAAACACGGCAAACTAAGACTGAGCCCAGGACTAGACAACACCCAAGTGTACGGAACCCAAAAAATAACAACATTACAAATATAATATGCATTTTATATACAGTGCTTCTCAAAGTTTTTCTGGTGCGCCCACGTATGGGATAAAATCCATGCAGTAATTTAACTGATAAAAATAAAACAATAAAGATTCAATTTTTACTAACCTATACAAAATGTATAAAACTCTGATCATTACTGTTATTTCAGGTTCATTTACACAAGTGCAATTTATTTTTAGTGTGTGATGGACACTGGTTTGTGCGTGAAGTCCTGGACTGGCAACAGAGCCTCATTGAGCCGCAAATATGCGAGTCTCTCTGAGAGCTCTCCTCCTACTCTCCCTCTGTCCCTCTCTCTCGTCTCCTCCCTCTTCCTCTCCCTCCCTCCCTCTGTCCCTCCCCTCTCCCTCTGTCCCTCCCCTCTCCCTCTGTCCCCTCCCTCTTCTCTTCCTCTACCTCTTTCCTCTGTCCCTCTGTCCCTCTCTTCGTCCTCTCCCTCTGTCCCTGTCCCTCTGTCCTCCTCCCTCTCCCTCTCTCCCTCTCTCCTCCTCCTCTCTCCTCCTCCTCTCTCCTCTTCCTCCTCCTCTTCCTCCCTCCTCTTCCTCCCCCTCTTCCTCCTCCTCTCCTCCCTCTTCCTCTCCCTCTCTTCCTCTTCCTCTCCTTCCTCTCCCTCTTCCTCTCCCTCTCCCTCTCCCTCTTCCTCTCCCTCTTCCTCTCCTCTCCCTCTCCCTCTCCCTCTTCCCTCTTCCTCTCCCTCTTCCTCTTCCTCTTCCTCTCCTCTCCTCTCCCTCTTCCTCTCCCTCTTCCTCTCCCTCTTCCTCTCTCCTCTCCCTCTCCCTCTCCCTCTTCCTCTCCCTCTTCCCTCCCTCTCCTCTTCGTTCAGCTGCATATAGAGTGGGCGGGCCAATCACCTGTATGGATACTGACAGCAGAAAACAGGCGCTTATGAAAGAAAAACTGCGGTGAGGTGAGAAAGAAGACGCACTCACGTTACTGGGTCACTACCACTTCTCCGCTCTCATTTACTGCAAAAAGTGCATGGGATCAAAGTGGGAAGGAGCCGATATAAATGTACATGCCACATACTCTTTGGAAAGGCTTTACATCGCCAAATGAGCAATCAGTTTGTGAAGTACTTTTACAACTTAGACTTGGACAGAGAGGAGACCAGAGAGAGAGACCAGAGAGGAGGCCAGAGAGGAGGCCAGAGAGAGAGGAGACCAGTGAGGAGACCAGAGAGGAGACCAGAGAGGAGACCAGAGAGGAGACCAGTGAGGAGGCCAGTGAGGAGACCAGAGAGGAGACCAGAGAGGAGACCAGTGAGAGGCCAGTGAGGAGGCCAGTGAGGAGACCAGAGAGGAGGCCAGAGCCAGGAGGAGGCCAGAGTGGGGCCAGAGAGGAGGCCAGAGAGGAGGCCAGTGAGGAGGCCAGTGAGGAGGCCAGTGGAGGCCAGGAGGAGGGGGCGGGACAGATGCACAGAGAAGTGGAGGTACGAGGAGGGAGAAAGAGCGCATATGTGCAGGCAGTGGCCAAAGCTGTGACTCGTCCCAAACCTGAGGCAAACATGTGTGAGAGGCTGTCCCGCTCCTCCACTGTTTTCTCCCATTTAGAGATTGAGCTGGTCGTTCGTCTGTTCTTTCTCAGATAGAGCTTTAAAATTGCACTCATAAAACATTATAATAAAAAATTAATAATTGATAAAAAATATCTGTCACGTTTATGTGAAAAATATCCATTTAAGTACTCAAGGTATGTTCAAGGTCAAATTCAACAAACAAGTAAAGAGATCCAGTGCAGTGCCAGCAGAGCGGAGCAGCTGGTCCGCTAGCTTTAAACAAATGACTCTTAAAAAACAAAGATTTATGTTGGATTGTGCGTGTTCTGCAGCTGTAATGTTTCACACTAAATCATATTGTTTGCCAAGTGGCAGCTAATGCAAGCCCTCAATGGAAAGTGGCTTGATTATAAAATACTCCAGTGCGAAGCAGGGGTGGGCAATATTGACATAGGTGAATATCTTATTTTATGCATTCTCAATAAAAAACAACAATAACACACAATAACAAACAACAACAACAACAAAAAGGCTGAAGTTGACTCAAGACAGACCTTGCCAATCGATTATGACTAAAAGAGATAGTGGTGCAAAACTGGCTAAAGTATCTATGATCTGACTATGTGTCTGACCCAACCTGCGCTCACAAGACTGCAACGGCAAGACAAAACAACAGTTTGTACAAAAACTATTAGGAAACAGTGTATTTATATGTGAAAAGGAACAATAAACTCACTGATTCACTACCAAATCCTCACTTCAACTCACTTCATGCTTTCTGAGATCTACTGTTGTCCTTAAGTAGGCAAGGCAAGTTTATTTGTAGAGCACAATTCATACACAAGGCAATTCAAAGTGCTTCACACAACAGGAAAAAAATGCATTAAAATCACAAAGACATGGCAGAAATCACAAAACCTTAATTTAAACGTGCCATTTTCAGGCTATCCGTCAAATAGTTCAAGACATAAAAGAGAAGAGTGCAAACAAAAGCATTTCAGTCATATGCACAGCCAAACAAAACAGATTTTAGCAGCATAAAACTGAAACGCAGATTCCCCATGTTTAGTCCTGACTCTGGGCACCAGCAGGAGGCCGGTCCCTGAGGTCCTCAGAGTCCAAGATGGTTCATATGGCACTAACATGTCCGAGATGTACTTTGGTGCTAGGCCACTGGAGAGACTTGTATACAAGCAGAGCTGCTTTGAAGTCCATTCTCTGAGCCACAGGGAGCCAGTGCAGAGACCTGAGCACAGGACTAATGTGATCGTACTCCCTGGTTCTAGTCAGGACCGACAGCAGCGTTCTGGATGTACTGCAGCTGTTTTACAGCTCGTTTGGAGAGGCCAGTGAGCAGGCCGCTTACAGTAGTCTAATCTACTAGAGACAAACGCATGGATAAGTCTCTCCAGGTCTGTTTAGACACTATACTTTTGATTTTGGCAATGTTTTTTAGATGGTAAAAAGCTGCTGATGTTATTTGATCTGACGTTGCTGTTAAAATTCAAAATCTGAGTCCATTATTACCCCCAGATTTCTAACTTGATTTGGAGGTTTAGAGCGAGACTCTGGAGGTGACTTTTAACACTTTCTCTGTTGTTCTGTGGGCCAAAGACGATGATTTCAGTCTTGTCTGAGTTCAGCTGGAGAAAGTTGTTTTGCATCCACACACTGATCTGTTGGATGCAGTGACAGAGTGAATCCACTGGTCCATATTCACCTGCCGTCAGTGAAACATAGATCTGAGTGTCGTCTGCATAATTGTGATAGGACACATTCTCGCTGGTGTATCAACTGACCTAACGGCAGCATGTAGAGGTTGAACAGAAGGGGTCCCAGGACTGACCCTTGGGGCACCCCACAGGTCAGGGGCATCTGGTCTGAGACACAGTTACCAATTTCGACAAAGAACTTCCTGTCTTCCAGATAGGACTTTAACCAGTTTAGCGCAGTCTCTGTAAAATATCCCTTGATCGACAGTGTCAAAAGCAGCACTCAGATCTAACACAAATTAAGTAGACTAAAGAAAATGATCAATTTCTTACATGTACTTGTAAAGGAGATTCAAGTAGTCTGCAAAAAGTTAATGAATAGTAAAATTGACCACAAAAGTGCTAAAGTCTTTTCTTCGCGACACTTTCTGACAGACGATACTCTCATTATTCAAACTTTCTACACTATCAAAACAAAAATTACACCTCAAAGCGTACAAGTACATCGCAGCACAAATACACCAAACACATTGCCAAATAATACTGAAGACTTGATTTACTCACATTTTGCCGGGAGGTCGTATCCACAGGTGATCTTGGCCTTGCCGGTTTCACAGCCGTTTAGTGAGTGGCACTCGTCAAACAGGCAGGACCCCGCCGCTCTGTGTATGCACCCGTCAACTGAAACAGACACACGACAGGCACAGGTATGAGGCACTGGCTGGATCAGACTAACAACAGATCACCACGCTGCGCTAAGTAGCTCTTTGTCTGCTTTATCATGTCAAAACAAGCACTCATAGAGAAACCAGAGCAAGAAAGTAGGTGTATATTATTCATAATTCTCGCGACTTTGTCCAAGCTGAAATGATCTGGCTCGGATATCGCGTGTCTCTACAGGGCGAAAGTGACAGCGCGGGCTCGTGTCTGTTGCTGGTAAATATTGACGAGCTTAGGAATGAAATTAGCCGGGCCAGGATCTAATAACGCCTCCACGCAGCAAAATGAGACTGTTCTTCCTGTAATCTCTCTCTTGAGTCAACAGCCATACGCTTCAATACAAGCTCAAATAATTAACTGTGTATAGGGCTTTGGTTTTTAATGTTTTATGGATCATTTAATCATAAACCATGTTTGTTAGATACAAGCTAGAAATATGTACTTTGTAAATACGGGTGGGCAATGTTGACAAATAGTAAACTCTCTATATTTTGGCGTATCCCACTAATAATATTCAGACAATGTTATGTCAATACTACAAAAATGTGGTAAAACGTGTATTTAAGTGTATTTGTTGGGGATTTTCTCTCCTTCTCTCTTTCTCTGCGTCTCTCCGTCCTTGTCTTTCTCCTCCCTCTTCCTCTCTCCGTGCCTCCTCCTTAAGGTTTTAATTTTACCGGGTTAAAGCTGCGATACACTTGATTGATGGCACGTCTTACTCGAGAGGGCAGAAAGATAGAAATCCACATTATCCGTCTCTGAAAGCCTGACATCCCTCCAAGAGTCTCTTATCAATCACAGCAAGACATCATAAAATCCTCCTTCAACTTGTCCTGCCGAGTCCTCCGCAGCCATTAGCCCAAACAAGAGACAGAACAAGGAACATGGACAAATATAATACTGTTTGTTGGATATCTTTGTGAGGGATCGACTAGTGAGATTGGCAAGAGCAGAATAGATCCAAAGTACCACTCACTATACACATTAGCACCACTACATTATCTACACTGCCACATGCGGCTTCTAACCCTTGATTGACGGCTGGCGTGATCACTTCTAATTTTATGACGCACAAAATATGATAAATCGGCTAAATAAATATGGTGTAAATCACACTTATAAAGACTGACAGTGGTGCATCCAGCGCATCAGCTCAAAGCAGCGCACTAGCCAAATAGCGGCATCAAACCTGAGAAAATTGATCGGTTTTGAACAAAATACAGGCGAATAGACAGAGCGTGGGAAGGACAACTGAGGATACAAATGATGAGGGATGAAATGCCCAACAAAAGTCCGCACAAAGATCCACGGCACGAGCGAAACAACAAACAGCAGGTATTCTGAGGGAAAAACAAAAAGTACAAGGCATAAAACACGAGCACAGGAGATTCCAAGATAAATGGAGAGATGAATTCTTATTTTTTATTCACGAGGCAAATATATGGTGCTTGATGTGCAAACAAAGTCGTACTGTAGTTGAAAACACTTACGCACTGTATTGGCTGTGTTGTTTTTATTATGGAAAGATAAGTTCTGAATATGCACGAAAGATTTGTGCATATTTCTTTTATATTGTCATATTATATTGTCGTTTTGCGGTTCGCTCCTTCTCTTTAATCTATCATGCACCTCTCCTAAAAAAAAAATAGTAAGGATGGTGAAAGTACCATAAAATGAATAGGAAAAGGGCTGAAATATCACTTTTTTTGTGAAACTAGACAGTTCTTCTTTCTTTTTTTTTTTAGATTATTGAAATACTTTGAATTACATAAAATACACTCCATATTCGAATTTTGCAGCTCTCCAAAACAACAATTGCAATATCATCAATATACTTCCAACGTCTAAATGTATCGTGATATATTCAAACTTGTGATCTGGTCTCAAAAGAAAATCGTAACATACATATTTTGGCATATCGTCCAGCCCTAGTAACAATGACAAAGGAAAAAGTTATTTGTTTGTTAATTTTTCCTGGGGAGAAGATAACTTTTTCCACAGATGATTCCACTGTCCAAACATTTATGTATGTAACTATTCATGCCCACTACAGGATAAATATAGAAAAACTTGTGATAGCTGTACACCATGTCCCGACACGTAAACAATGAGTCTTCTGAAATGGGGGCGTCTCTTATACAAGTTTCTTCTCCATCCCGCTCAGATAAGTCAAAGACAACAGCTGGGCGGATGATTTTCTCCTCCTATCCATCATCTTTAATGGACTGAGGGACAGGCGCTTGACAGAGACAGATCCTGATGGCTTTTCCACGCAGTAACATGAGTGTGACAGTGATGTGAAGCCAGTGAAAGCTACTTAGCGCCAAGACAGCTGTGCAGTAGTAGTATTAGTGCAAGTATAAACCTGCACGGTCCATACATTGAAATAGGTTTGTAGAGGAACCTGGTTTGTGACGATCAGACTCACTTATTTGCATCATAATTGCCTTTGCGCGCCGAGTAAACACGGAATTGTCAAATGTGTTAAGAGCTTTGGGGCCTGTACGAATCATTGTGTACGTAATGTAACACCCTCCATATAATGTTTAGTCACAGCTAACAGTTCAAATGATTTGTGTAGCGATTTGTGTAGCACTGAAGTTAATGGGGCAATGTATACTATGGAGATTTAGGGAAAGCCGCCATCAGTGCTACAGGAAGCAGACACAAGTTATTAGGCGGGATTGTTGAGTCATCTTTTAAATAATCAAAAGGAAAGTAAAAATTTTATGGAAAGGGGGAAAGCACTGCTAGAAAATATAACAGAAAGCAGTCGTACAAACAAACTGACAGTAAAATACCAAAAATACTGACAGAAAAATCCATGGCAAACAAACCTTTTCTTCCTTTCTTTCTTTTTTTCCCCCTTTTGAGTTTCCAAAAATCGCAATCCATGAGAACAGAAAATTCTCAAAACAAAGAAATCAAAAATGATTTACAAGTTTCATAGATGTTTTGCAAGTACAAATCCATCCGAGCCCTGCTGTATAAAGGTGGTTTTAGTCCAGGGAAACTGCTAAAGGTTAAAGGAGTCAGAGTGCGACAATAACGTTATAATATTATGTATTATTTATTTGAATGCCAAGCAAAAGAAACATACACAAATAGCTTACTTCTAAACCCAGGAACCTGCCCCATCACCGAGCATGAGTGTAAAACGACAAAGAAAATAAACTAGACCGCTGCAAATACATCCCAGAATACTTTTAGAATGAAAATGAGTTCAACATTTCAAACTTCAGACAAACCTGCAAACCTTTTCATAACCTATATGTACATTTTTCTAGTCGACGTTATCGTTTGGTCTGGAATCCTCCACAGTACGGCATTAAACGTATCTTCTATCTTGCATTTATGTCTGTCTTATTACTGGTGCTTCTACTTTCTCAAACCTTGGAAAACGTGCAACTCTCCAAAGATCTGACCTGTAACCTGTACCTGGTGCGTCACCCGCTCGTCTCTATGGAGACAGATATAGTTAATGCCACACTATGGAACATTCCAGGCAAAGGAATAACATATCCACGGAGACAAGCAGGTCCACACCAGAGAAATTACACAGTGCAGTATATAGTACGTATATGAAATGTGTTAAAAACTAAATGTAGAGTTTGTGTGTAAAAAAAAGGGTCTAGTTTTGTGCTGTAAATTATTCAATTGTACATTTCTCGCAGAACAGTCAGAGGCACACAGTTCACACAAGGGTTACACTGAGGCCTGCTGAGACAAAGAGCACAGTATTTTCAACAGCCATCACATCTGTAGTACATGTGTTTAAGCTTTCATGGTGTGACTGGAAAAGAGCATTTGACCAACTGTGCTATAATGGAATAAGCGCTTTATGAACAGCCTTGAATATGTGATAATGTGTGTACCTTCAGTTTATCTCTTACCAATTCTATACAAAATGTTAAATGTGCGAAAACCTGTTTACGTCCACTGAAAACTGTACAGAGGCGAAGTGAAATGGAATTACTGTACCAAAACGTAGATTTAGTCTGTGCAAAGACTTTTCTTTTCTTTGCTTCTAGAAGTCATGATATAAACTTTAATAAAACACACTTTACAACTCCAAAAAAGCAGCTTAAAGAGTTAAAGGAGTTGCTTAGCACAAAAGAATAAAGTAAACTGTGATCTCTTCTCAGTCGTTTTTCGTCCATGGTAGGAACGTTTAATAATGCCTTCTCCAGTTTCCATGGATCCCAGAGGACTCCCCCTCCCCAGACACCTCCCTCTCATCGCCGCGATGAGTACCTTGGGATCACAGTGAGGAAAGACATATGGGCTTCTGCTTTTCATCTCACCATCTCAAGAACGAGATTGTGGATAATAGTTTTCAGTTTCCATTCTCATTCTGTTACGGTTGTAAGTTTCAAAGCTCTTTTTCTGCGGCTTTTTGCTGCTTAGATGTTGTTCAAAACTTGGAGAATACTAGTGAAAAAGTGTGTGTAACGTCATAGTCACAAATGTTGTTATTTCAATTTTTAAGGTTCTGCAAAGACACTATTTTCATTCAATGTCCTCTTTCATTCTCATTAAAACAAGCATAAAAGTGTGCTGCAAAAAGAATGAATAAATGTGTTATGAATTATCAAAATTAGGCAATAGTACCCATGCTTATTATTTATATACAGCCTTAAAGTCAGTGAAAACTTCCAACTTTTTGCACATTATTGTTGTTTATTCGTGATATTTCTGCATAATTCATAACCATTACCTGATTGTTTACCATACATTTTACAGATAATGAACTATGATTTATGAGTCCTTAAATTAAACTGACTGACGCCACTAACAGGACAGCAATATTCAAGACACTGGTGCTAAATTTCTCATTCATTTATGCCTCATTTGCGGCTGCTTTACATTTGAATTGCTCTATGCATGGATGTAATTACGCCACATTCACATGCTAAATAAACATAATGATGATGCACCTGTACAGCTGGATCTAAAAGCCTGTATCTGTCGCTCACAAACACGCATCTGTATCACACATACAAGAGCCTTAAAAAGAACATGACTTGAGAGTATTGCACAATCAGCAGATCAAAGCGCTTAATTCAGCTCTTACAAAGTAAGTATGAAGTTACACCTGCTCCTGTCCACTGTTACTGTGTCTTCTTAGGCTGGAAATACGAGTGAATACTAGAGATAGACTGATATCCCGGTTGATATTCAATCTCCAGGACAGGCCGATATTTAGTTTGTACCAACTAACAGCTTAAAGGGTAGAGATAAAGCTTTATTATAACGTATCCCTTCAAAGCGGGCACTGCAAAATGTGATTACACGGCTCCATAACAGATTAGTGGTAAAACATGGTTGTGCATGTCTAAAAAATTATTTATAATTTTGTTCTTATTATGCGTTTATTATGTAGTGAGTGCACTGTATAGAGAGCAACTGAGTTTGCAGTCATTTCATATTATATAGTTTGTGGAAAATTATGAAAACCGGCCACGTATATTGGCAAAATAATATTGTCAGAGCTAATCAGTCATCTAAAATATCGACATCGGCCATGGAAAAAACCCATAGTGAATACTAAATGAATCTCTTCCTATAGCTTGTTATTACAGATAAAATCACATTAATTACCATAAACGTGTAGTATGTATCTTTGTGTCTCCATGAAGATGCCACTGCACAGTCTAAAATGTTCCACAGTATGGCAAAAAAGTATCTATCTTGTGCAAACAATTATGTAGCACCACCAGGCCACGTTACAGGTCATATCTGTGAAGAGGGAGCCGCATCACAGTACGAATTTGTTTGTTGTTGTTTGTTTGTTTATTTATTTCAGGGACAGTGCACATTAATAAACATTTCTGTAAATATGCCATGACAGCTGTTACAGTCAGCCTAAAACAGGGAAGTAAAAACAAGAAAGCAAATATTTCACATAGATGTTAGAAATATATACACTAAGATACATCGAGTTACAGACCAACAGACACATAAAAGAGCAGATACATACACACCATATAGAAAACAAAAACACAGAAGCAGACAAGTACTGGGCAGGTGGCCTGCAGGGGGCAGCAAAGAGAGCAGGTATCGTTAGTGTTGACAGGACTGGTTTTCAATGAGTCATCGTTTTAACAGTAATTTGAAGGTGTGATAGTTTGCATTTCTGATCGTTGTGGGTGTGAGGTTACAATCAGAGGCAGCGCGGACAGAAAAAGCTGTTTGACTGAAGGTACTTTTCCTGAAGGGGATAATGCAGTCCCCTCTCGCTGCTCCTCTGGTTCTGCTGTGGCTGGTGGCTTGATTGCAGAGGCTTCAAGCATTGTGGCATTGGCCAGTGACCAGGCGGGTAGACAGTATTTAGTTAGTTTTGTTTTTTTAAATATTTGAACATTGTGACTGTGACACTATATCTTAAAGTGCATATGACAGGTTAAACTCCTCACTTAGTAACAATACTTATATTTAAGATTTTACAATAAAAATAGATTTTTGCGAAGTTTATAATTGTACTTCCTGGTTGGACATACCTGGTAATTCCATAGTTATTACCTAGCAACCATACAGTAAACAAGGGCCAAATCTCGCCTAAATTACACAATAGTTATGTTTGGTTGAATTCATGTTTAAACTGTCTCCCTTGAGCATAAATTTATCCATTTTGCGTGGAATTTTGTGTATTGCTGACACATATGTCTTTTTTTTTAGAACTCAGTGCTTCTACTTCTTCTCTTCAACTTATTTTCCCCCAAACGCTGCCACATGACTGATGTAAAAACCATGATAATATGACCACAGGAACTATCCCACCAGACCAAGACATAATTAGAAAACAAAGAAAACCTGTTTGAGTAATACTAACTTTCACAAAAAATAATTTCAACAGAATAAATGTACTAAAATAAAAAGTTATACGCTAATTATCATCGTCATCATTAGCTTTATTTTGGACATTTATTTGGTCCATAAAATAAAAGACAGCACATGGACAAACATACCACAAAGACAAAAGCTACATTCATTTCTGTTGAGAAAAGTACCACACCGAACTTTGTGTCAAATCGGTCAGCGTAAAAATGCAGCATTTCAGGACAGGTGGGCACATCCGCAGTTACAAAACTGCATGTCATCATTATAAGCCACATTCGGTCTGTGCGTGCTACTCTTTTTGCAATGCCTCCATAAGTGTGCAGTATACATGGGGGTACAGTATGCTTTGAAAAGTCTGGTCTTGACGGGTGGTGAGCATGTACAAAACCTTGGGATCAGCATATTAGTTTGTCCATAGAGCATTCAGCACAGATGTAATGTCCCAAATATTTACATTCCTCCATAATATTCAGTCTACTGCCAGAAAGATAGGGTGAGAGAGTTTAGAGTCCTCCCTGCTCTGGACTAGGGCTAGGTATTGTCTAGTACCTCACGATATATTACCTATTCCGATACAGGGTCCACAATACGATACAAATCCTGATACACAGAACTTGATATGATATGGATTTCTCTTAAAACCGGTGTAAAAAAATTACTAAAATTATGTTTTGATTAATTCGAATAACAAAATGCATAAGAATTTCATGTTGACAGTGTCCTCAATAGCAGAATACAACTTTTCTATGATTAAGTCACATTCTCAGCTCGTTAGATTCAGCCTTGATGCATCAGTCTGTAGGTTAAGAAGTGTAGAACTCGGCACTTTTCAATGACTTTTTGTTGTTAAAAAGTATCACGATGTGCATCTCTCTTTCGATACACGTATGGCCAAGAAGTCCGTCACGATATATCATGATCTCGATATATTGAGCACAGCCCTACTCTGGACAATCATGTTACTTTTCTCAGAATCGTATTGAATGTCAAACTCTGATACATATTGGGAGCAAGCCTGTAACATCTCTTGTAATCCAGCACTATATGGATGGAGAATCATCAGCATAAATTAAATGGTTGATTTTGTTACCAACTTGACATCACCCTTCTTCAATCATTTAAAAGCATTGACAGATTGTCCATACAATTTTTAAACAATTATACGCTTCACTAATTATGAATGATGTGCTTGCTACCTTCTAGCAAGGTGCACTTTGCCACTGAAAAGTAAAAGCCAAATCATAACCAACCGTCTCTACTTGCTCGTTTTGAAGTGTTGTGAGCACTTTTGACTCTCTCACTCCCCCTCATGCCACTTTTAAAGCAGAGCCCCCTCCACGTCCCACCTCTATGATTTACCACCCCATTTTCTCCTGCACTCATTTCACTGGAGAAGATAATGACACGGATTAGCAGCTAATCAAGTGCCAATCAGAAATCTGGCTGAGCTAAATGTCAGGCGGAATACGTGGGAGCCAATGCGGTGCATCCCTTGTGATTCGGGATTATGTGTCCTAATCACTGCAATTTTAGATGCAACAGGAGCCAACCCGGACCACTCTGCACTGTAACCAGGCTGAGGAAGAATAATAATCTTCATTTACATATAATAGCCAGGTAAACATGGGGATTGGCTGTGATATAATGGCAGAGAGATAGTCACAGACGTTAGTTTCCAAAGTTACATAAAGCAGCTGAGGCTTACACGCATTATACTCCCCAGACGCTGCGGTGCAAGCACAACAAGACAACAAAACCAGGTTCCACTACAATGTGCCAGGCTGTCATTATACGAGTGTATTATATGGTGCATGTTAACGTCGCCTCAGAGATGGGAGTCACTGTATTAGAGATGCCATTTTAACTTCCTTCATGGCATTATCTGCACATTATACTACATCTATTGTAAAATAAGAAAGTATAAGCATGCTTTGAGAACAAGTAGGAGGGCTTCATTCCAAAGGGCAGTGGGGGGTTAGGGTTCTGAAAATGTGTACTCAAGTAAAACTACAGGTACAAGGCTAGAATTATACTGAATAGAGCTTGGATTATACTTCCCGCACGTAAAGTCTGTGCAGAAATGAGACGTGCGGAGGGCAGCGGAGAAGACGTTGGCAGTAGTCTGCGCGGTTTTCAAGCGGTTTCAAGAGTAGAAATCTGAGCTAGCTGCTATGAAATCCCAATCATGTCCGCGCGGGAGGGGGCTTGTCGGCCAAAATGAAGTCATTTCGCCGCACGGATCTCGCAAATGCGTCAGGCATAAACCTACCTTTACTGCTCCCAAATTTGTACTTAAAGGGGTTGTACCCGATAGTTGTCATAAAAGTAATAAAGTAAAATCTGTATTCACCAAGTACAAATATAGTGTAAAGGCAGGCATTCGAATGAAAACGAGACCACTACAGTTTGTAAACTCATTAGGTAGGTGAGCAATACATGTGGACCGCTGCAAAGAGTCTAAAATGAACTAGTTCCGTTTTTCACGTTTTCAGGACAGTAAAAATCCCATAACATAATCTACTAATCTAAGTAAAAGTATTGAAGCACCGTTTGAAAATGTACTTCCACACAGATTTTGAAACCGAGTCAAATGTAAAGTAGCTCTTGATAAAAAAATTTGGCTGATTTTTCTCAAAGGGCGACTGAATTGATAACTTAATTTATTTAGATATGTGTTTGTTGGTCAGGCAGGTCATCATAATAGTGTTTAAAACTAAGAAAAATACTTTAAAACAATTCAAAAACATATTGGAGTAGAAAGTAAAGATACCTGCTCGTAAAAAGTATCCAATGGTAAACTTACACGAGTACAGATACCTAAAAAAATTCACTCAAATACAGCACTTTTACTTTGGTACTATTCTACCTAAAATGGCATGTATCCCATTTAGTCATTTGCTTGATAAATGAAAGCTTACTGGTGAATTTGATTGATTAAAAAGGCCCATGCAGCTTCAGCAGGTCTGGTTTCCTCGTGTGACGGTGCGTTTGGAGCCTGGGCCCAACAGCTGTGGACGCCTCGGAGCCGGCTCGCTGCGTTCACTGCTCCAGACAACTGTTATTGCTGAGTGTGACACATTAAAGATGTTGTTTTAACGGCACTGTCCTGTTGTCCTGACGTCTCACGGAGCGGAGTCACCCTGTCCTCAACT
Organism: Chaenogobius annularis; assembly: GCA_015082035.1. NCBI lineage: Eukaryota > Metazoa > Chordata > Actinopteri > Gobiiformes > Gobiidae > Chaenogobius > Chaenogobius annularis. The sequence continues at coordinate 243,937 of BJKM01000008.1, read as the reverse complement.
AAACTACTCTGTCTGCATTCTTCACGTCGCACACACCGGAGTTAGTATTCCCGTCAGGTCGGACAAAACTTTAGACTGTACAGTACTGTATTTGTTGCATTTGTTTATTACACTGCTATTTTGGAGATTGTAAGGCAATAATACCCAGATACTAATCATTGTGGGCAAAGAAAAAAAAAATATTAAAAAAAGAAAAATCACATAAATAGGACAAAATGTGACCTTTTTTTATAATAGTTTTAGAATAGTTTTGATATTTATCAGACCACATGGTAATCTTGTGCTTTCATTTTTGTTGCATCGAGTATCAACCTAGTAACGCAATAGAGTTTTACATTTTAGTATTGTGAGAACAAACAGTGAAGTGGTAATTGTGGGCAGGAGCAGAAGCACTAAATGTTTAACAGCTGGTCTTTTCTTTTTGGTAGTTAATTCTCATTCCCATACACTCCTACCACAGCGCTTTAACCATTTACCACAATAAAATAACATATATTTCATTTTAATAGCTCTAAATTACCAAAGGAAAAAACTTCAAACTTTAAGTGTTACCAAAAGAAGTTGAACAAAGCAGAGTGTATTAGGGCAGCTATAAAGCTACACCATTACCTTGTGTGCAGGTGATCTCAAAATGTGATGACACTGGGACAAGTTCTTCAATTATTGGCAGTTTTTGGACTGGAAATGTGTTACAGCAAAGAAGAAACATAAAAACTCAAGAATAGTACAAGTTCAGAGCAGATTCTACAAAATGTTCAGAGTTTGCGACAGTGACAAAGAATCCATTAAAATGTAACATGTTAAATTTCTCATAAAAAGTTTGCATCGAATAAGAGATTTGGATCCAAACGTACAATAGTAATGACCCGTAGATTCTTTAGACTAGCATTTGTCAACAACCACTATAACCTTTGCACTGTCTTCAAAGTGTCGACAAAAGTGACAGTTTTTTTTAGCAGGTAGTCATCAGAAAAGCCACAACAGTAGACATTCTTTCTGGCTCCTGTCTCACTGAAGCCACTGTATTTACACCACAAACTCAGCTGCTCACCAAATGGTCTTCCTGCTTCGGAATGTTACCATTTGTGTATCTTTTGAACCTCGAGGCTCCGAACTTTCATTTCAGAGAGTGAGACATTAATCCAAGATAAACAAAAACCTCGTCCATCTTCAATATAACACTCATTTTTCACCTCTGACCTTTCATCTGGCCCGTTATTATAAACAAACACTCTGTCAATGTGGCTATTATCACTGCGTCTCCGAGGTTAGATTACCTTTTGGCGCGCCGCTTTACTGCTACTGCCAGAGGACAAGTGAAGAGTGAATGAAGGAGAATGTAGACAGTATCTTATGGGCTCCTCCAGCAATCTGAAGAACATTGTGTGCTGAAGCCGGTGGACACAACACAAGTTATGATTTGGTCTTGGAGAACAACAACATGAAGTAAATTTACAGATTGACAGACTTTTTTGTGTTTGTTCAGCTTAATAGCATAAAATATGAACAGTTATACAGGGTTGGATAATGAAAACCACTCGGATACATGTGAGTGATATCTGAGCCTGGTTTCAAGACATGTACAATTTTGTTTTACATTATTTGTTTATTTAGAAAGAAGATTAGGGCAGATACTGAGCATTTTTGTCAAATGCAGAGTTGTATGTTTTACTGGACAAATACTTAAGAGAAACGTTGACCCCTCAATAGCTTTTAATTCTATCTACGGATATATTCCATACTACCACAAATTATGTTTTTGTGAAGCTCAAATACAATTTTGAGCCAAAAAAATACAATTTTTTCCAGCCTTTTTAATAGAGAAGCAACTGGCATTCCTACCTTGGAGATTCAACATTTCAGCTTTAAGAGAAATAATTTGCATTTAGATCCGATGTAAAAATGGCACCTGGTAAAACCTATGCCAAACTACAACTGACTTGGAAGCAGATCATTTTCAGTTATAACTCCAAAAAGGAAAGCGGTGTCTTGAAATAACACTTGGTTTACTTCATCTGGACCTTGAAACGCCCTAGTTCTGGGTGGAAAAAAAAAAATCAATAAAAATACAAATTCAACTCATTATTCATGTGCACGATAATATGTCTATAACGTTAAGAGTAGGAATAGGAATAAATCAGGGTTTAGAAACAGCGATTTCCCTTCCATAAAACGAATAAAGTCTAATGCTTTTGACACATATACTGTAGAGTTGTTTATTGAAAGAAATGCATATTTCATTGGCTCTCTTCACACAGGAAATCAAAGCGGTGGAAACGCACTGTAACATAATTAACATGAACTGCATAACGCGCGGATAATTCCTCTTGGTGAGGTTGGGACATCAAAAGGGGCTCATGGCAGGGGTTTAAGGCCGGCATACATTTGTGCCGTGGAGGTATTCGACATGTAGTGCAGGAGCTCGGGGAGGCACATCTTCTCAAAGAGGCAACCACCTCCCCAGCAGGAGACGAGCTGATCACGGCGCTGCCAGCAATCATCAAATAAAAGCCTCAAAAAGAATTTCCGTTCTGGCGTGTAATCCAGTTGCTGACCACCCTGGGTTCTCCTCCGAGTTCAAGAAGTCAGGTCCAATGTACATTATTCATTGGTTGCATGATGTTTTTATCTGACACGCGTTGTTCTTGTTTTTCAATTATGGTAATGAAAGCTAATGCTAACAAAATCTGTGCCAATGTTTATTTAAAATGGACCCAAGAAGTGTTGAATGCTTAGATGGAATAAAATTGGATAATTACACTAACTAATCTAAGACAGGGGGAGTGCTTTTGGACATGACATTTGGCTTCCTGTTTGTAAGATACAGCTGTAATTTGGATTTGTGCCAATTTAATTCACAGACAATGGCTTTATTCTATACAATTAGGCTACACATTGTTATATGTTGCTTTAATCTATTTTGTATTTCGAATTGTTTTTATTGACCGAGGCTTTGCTATTTAACCACAAAGATAAAACCGCCTTTTTTTCCAGCCTTTTGGGAAGTATGTGACATGTTTTCAAAGCTCATATCATACAGATCATTTCATTGTTGTGATGCTGATGTTCTTTAGTTTTTCTTGCAGCTTTTACACAGTTTTTTTTCACCAGATGCCTTTATGTTGAATAAAGCATGATTACATAAAACGTCTAAAATGACTGACTTTAACAAAGCTCTCACAATAGACTTTTGTTTCCAAACGACTGGAGCTCAGGTGTTTTCCTCCCTGCATAATTAAACACCAGCACCTTTAGAAATTGCCCTCTTTGTGGAGCTAGGCTAATAAGGGACACGCTAATGTTGAGAAAACACGGTTTGAAAACACAACCCCCAGTGCGGATCCTGACCAATTTCATCATAAATTACTTCCACAGCACAAAGAGTTCACCGCAGAGCTGCCCAAGAGAGGCTGCCTCTGCTACTGCCTGATGGTAAAAGATGGTTTTCTAAGAACAACCTGGAGAGAGGTGAGAGTTGAAACACAAGCACTTTGTTCAATGCAACAGGAAGACAAGGAGAGACAAATGCGTGCAATTAATGGGAAATCTGAATAGTTTTAAAACCGGGAAAGGAGAAAAAGGCAGGGATTTCTGCGACTTCAGAATAGGGCGACTACTGAAAAATACTTAAGTGCGATTTGACAAGAATTGTGATTGCAATTTGAATAGGTTGTGAGGCCAATTCACTTTATGGGAAATATTTACCAAAATATCCTCACAGAAACCTCACAAAAATAATCAAATATTTGCCACTATCTTTTGTTTATTTCCACTGACAGAAGACATTGACTTTCAGCTCAATTTTTGTCAGTCTTTGTTGTGATGTCATACAAACGCAACCAATTTATGTAAAAATATATACATATCTGTGCATATTTTGCGCTCATCCAGGAGTATATACATTTTAAATTAAACTTGAAACAATTCTTCTTTTTGGTATTGTGACCATTCAGATCATAGTTTTTATTCAACTGTGGCAAATCCTGCAGCCTAGTTTGTAATGTGGTACATGTGCTCTCCAAACTTGTGTAATTGTGGAGATGAATAGAAATATAGCCACTGAAGAAAAGGCAGTGCACAGGGATTAAAATGCATGAACAGCTGTTACTATTATGTATGCTTCTGTGCGTTCGCCAGAGGAAAGCGCCTCTTCAGCATGGCCTTCAGCCCTCCGAAAATACATTAACATTTGTAAAGCCACACTGAACACATGCCAACACCAAAGAGAACTAAACAATTAAAAGGTCATCATACTGAATCGAGAATTTATGTTACACTACCCACACAGGGAAAATATATTCAAGTTTAGAAATGGTTGAAACGAACACCACCAATAGTTTGCGTTCACGGATGATGTCGATTTCATAATTTCTTACAGAGATCCAAAACACACACAAGAGCGAGTCTGGTACGGTCCAATCAGATGTGCTTATTTACATGATGCAGATATGATTGGGAACAAAAATCAAACTTCTCACAGCTCAGATTAACTCTCATTGATTCTGCATAAATCGTTGTTGTTTTTTAGTCCCTGCTTAGTATTTTTTCCCCATAAGCAGCCATGTTTGTTTTGAGACATGTCCCTGACTGGGTAATCCACCTGTCAATCATGCCCATCTGAACTCATGGGGAGGAAAACGGGGACCAAACTGATATCGATCTGTCTGTAAATAAGTGGATATAATTCTGCAGAGGGCATATAACTCTATGGGAGATTTACTGTTTACTTTGAGTTCTGTTTTTCAACAATAATAGTAATAGTAATAGTAATAGTAATAGTAATAGTAATAATAATAATAATAATAATAATAATAATAATAACAACAATAACAACAACAACAATAGCGCCACAAAGTTTTTAAAGTTATACATTTGTCCCGTCAGCTGTCAGTGTTAAAACTACTGTAGTGAAAAGCTGGAAAGAAAATTTATTAAAAAAACAAAAACAAAAAACAGTGAGGCAGAATCTAATAGTGTGAACTTTCATTATATAACCAAGCGTGAAGCCTGTCTGCCAGAGCATATTGTGTTTCTCAAAATCAATACAATTGAAGGTGAGTTGTTTTCATTTTCTTCCCTAAATTACCACTAGAGCTTCAGATCATTATTGTTTCTATTATCGGGCAAAATTAGGCAAATTTAGTTTTGGTGAGATGATCGTTGGGGACAGTCTTTTTAATCAAGAGTCTACAACCAATCCTCTGTCAGTAAAAACATGTGGTTTGAAACGGAGTTCAGACTTTTGTGTTCGATGGAAACTATTTTAAAAGTCTGTATTGTTTACGTTAGAATTTGTTTTTAATAATACAACATTTTATCAATAATTGTGATCAATATGAGGAAATTTGCTAAAGGTATACGTGAATTAAGTTTATTGAATTTGAACGGCTCCTCTGTTTGAATTTGCAGTAAAAACATAACCATGAACAATCTCGACAGCGTGGCGTACAATTCCAATCAAAGAAACGGTTGACAAAATTTCCCATGATGCCTCGCCACGGTAAAATCATTAGTCTATTGTAACTCAAAGCAAACAGTGGGCTGCATACCAAAAAGGCGCCGCGGTCTGGTTCAGTCTGTGTGGAAATCCTCTGCAGTGATTTATCTGATGGCCGGTGACAACTTTCTTGCCGGACTCCGAAGTGTGCGATCTATTAATTGAGCCGTGTCAGAGCAGAGGAGATTAAGCGTGTGCAGCTGCCCACCAGAGGTCCTCCCCCTGGCCCAGCTGTGAGGCACAAATCAAAGGGCCATGGCACCACCGCCATCCTCTGCATTTACCCAGAGAACAACTCTGATGAAAGTTCACGTGGTTCTTAGGCACATAAGAGGAATATAGGAAAATCATGACAGAAGCTTAATCGGATGTATTTGTAACACTGCACAAGTCGAAGTCAACCCGGACCTATATATTGTACTGTAAAAAGTCATCTATAAAAGGCAAAGATGTATTGATGTATAGATCACAAAGAAATGGAAATAAATCAGGGTGAGAAAACTTCTGGTGTTTGCAATGATAAATGTGTAGTGCTGATATAGTGCCTGCAATTTTTTTTTTTTTTGCTTAAGGATGAATTATTATCATTACTATTATTTTTTTTTTAAACACATATTTTTGTTCTCTCTGTTGAAATGCATGTATGCCTTTTGTTTCCTTTTCTACGCCTCCTTCATGTTGTGGTTCTTCTCCTCCCAGGTGCAGCTAGCTTTTGGCTCTCCTCACCTCTACATTTAAAAGCCCTGATGCCCTCCCACTGCCAGTCCTCGAGAAGAACCGGTGTTGACCATACTTGTGCCCTGGATCCGCGACACAAAGCAGCAGAGACAAGGATAAACCGAAGTGATCCTTTTATAATTATACAGCCATGTTTCCAGCCCTCTCCTGTGCTGGTCCTTTTAATTAAACCGATCATTTGTCTCTGGGGATCGCACGCTTTGGAATACTTACCGGCTATTTCAAAAGTGGAAATTTGGTTTGAAGAACGTTAGAGAAGATTTTCTTGTCGGAAACACACATGTGAAAGTAATGTTTGGAGGTAATGCAATGACTATTTACTGGTGTGTTGATGTCTTTTGTTCCAGTTTAGGTGTCTCCATTCACTCGTTTGAGATATTTGACAGTCAATGGTGGTGAGTTTTCATATTTTATATTTTGCTATATTTATGTTAAAATTCCCTTTGATATGCATTTGTAATATCTGCCATTTTTCTGGAACTGGAAAAAATACTCCAAAAACGTATTGATTCTCATTTTAAATCTGCATTACCCATTTTTCAAACAACAAAAGGAGGACATTTATTTAATTATCTATTGCATTGCCAGCTCACACAAAACCCTTTAGCACATATCTAGTGTCCACATGAATTTTCAGGTGCATGCAAAGCTTTTTTCAGACAGAGAGACGCCAATGACGTCAATCTGATCTCAGCATTTGGCTCTTGCCGGGTTTGTGATTGTCGATTTTGTCTAAGTGCTGCTTTTCGAAAACAAACTTATGAAATCGCCATTAATAAAGAAATTTAGACAAACAACAATGCATTTTAAACCAGAAAGTGCATATGCATTTATTTTGGCATTTTGAATCGTGGGTCCCATCTGAAGAAAATTGGGAGCCTCTGCTACGTCTGAAAGGGCATGTTCACTTTGGCTGTTTTCCTCGAGTTGTTTCCACCCATGTTTTCTCCTGGTTTGACCTATGAGCTTTTCCTAAAATTAACTTTGCGTTAGTTGAACACACCTTGGTAGTTTTACAGGGATTTCTTAAGTAATTTTTTTCAAATACTTTTTTTTTTTTCTCTGTCACCTATAATTAGAAAACAATCAAAAGTTGCAATAAGATGCATCAACTTTCAGCTTTCTTCCCAAAATAAAATGATATATCAGGATACTGGTTGAATCTGAATGATGACATTTCAGGCATATTTAGCACATATGTGGTTGTGGTTTTAAAAACATTTTGTGACAACCAGGAGGCAAACCACTCAAACATATTAGACTGAAAATTAACAAGGCACCGTAGTGCAGACTCCTGCAATGGACACAATAAATGGATACCATCACAAATTGACAAATTGGACACTTTGGACTAAATGATTTGGTTTCTTTTAATGTTTGGTTTTACTTGTGTGTTTGTTTGTTTGAGTTTGTCGCCTTCTGTTTTGCAAAAATTCTTTAAACAATTAAATAAACAACAACCTGACAATGGAGATACCGTGCAATATTCGAGACATTCATTTTTGTCAATACAATCCTTCTCTTTTGATCTCTTCAAACAAGAGCAAGCTACAGATCAGTATTTTGGACTATGATGGAAGCCAATGACCTTTCAGCGATGATATGTGGACTTACAAGACTCTGCACTGTCAAATAAATCAACATTTCATATCAATTTTCACTTAAATCTTCTAGGTCAGCATGTATGTCATCCACGGAGAGCAGCAGTTTTGATGGATGTCCAAGAAATATCGGTCTTCCCCCATTGTTTTGCAGCGAATAGCTAATCATTTCCTCACAGCCTCTTAAGAAGGGTTACTGATAATTTTTCACATCAAGAAATCTATTTGTCATAATTGCTGATTTTGTTAAAGAGAAGATTATAGATATTATACAAATTGGATTAGGCGAGATATCAGATGACGCTACCTCCAACCAGAATAAAAAGAAATGGAAATGCTTTAAACTGCTGCCTTGCATCAGAGTGAGTGGGTAAAATGAATGCCTGTAGAAACACAACGTAATGAGGTGAAAAAGGTGACAGTATGGAGAGGTTATGTGGGAAGATCTATGGACACATCAATATAAAGTAAATAAACGGTCAGTGAAGATGGAAGGCTCAGCAGCCACTATTTGCATTGATGTTCATTCTAACATGCGAATACAACAATCTGAATTTTTTTTTTTAAATCACTTGAATTTAAAAGTATTTATCTAGAATTGAGCCAACAGAAAAGTTGAATCTCACCTAGAATAAGATTTTTTTTTATAATATCATTGGGTGGAATGACCTATGGAAAATACCCCAGACAAGACTGAGTTTTATGATAAAAGCTACCTATGACTCCATACAAACGTCATCCAATCTTTCAAGGTGGTTTGGTGCAGCACACATGTGAGGGCTGTGTGGGGCGGCTCAGGGACCTCTCAATCATCAGCTGGCTGAGCTCACCAAGTACATGAGAGTCCTGGCCAGCAGAAACCAGCATCAGCCAAAACAAGCTCTCTTTCTTCTAGTCGGACAACAATGGAAAGAACCCCAAATCCAGCACAAACCGGCAGTCCTAGCTCAGATTGGGAGGTGTTGGTGGACCTGGGAAAACAACTCACGGTCCCCTCGGCCATCATTACCATCACTCTGAGACCTGCCACTGTCTTGCAGTTGCAAAGACGTAAGCATGCTGGTCCTGCTGGTCGAACTAACAGTACCCCGGGAGGATGCTATGCAAGAGGCTTTCAAATGAAGAAAGGGGCGGTATGCTGATCTAGCTGCAGAGTGGACGGCCAACAGGTGGAGGGAAACAATCTACCCAATTGAGGTTGGATGCCATGGTTTTGCAAGTCTCCGAGCTAACCTCTTACTGAGAAATGTAGGGGAAACTGAACAACAGGGAAACTGAAGAAAGTTTTGAAAGACCTTGAAGTAGGGACTGAAAGATTAACCGATTTTTCAATTTCCGCTAGTATTTATGGCTATTGTATGTTATTTGTGGGGATTTGTGAACCTACGATACAATAGAAATGTCTCCATGCGCAACACGAGTCACGGGCAGTGTGTGCACACGTGTATGTGCGTGTATCTGACGGAGCCCAGCCCGTTAACAAGTCCTGTCGGTTTATAATGATTATCTGGCGAACACGTGACTCAGCGCTTACAACTGGTTAGTTGTTCAGGATCCAAAAAGGGGGCTACAACATTGACAGTTTTATAAAATACAGTAGGCAACCAGTTCCTTGATGATTGGAATATACATTGTAATTTGCAATGTTACAAACAAAATTGGGAACTACATATTTCTTGAACCACAAATGTAATGCGAGTAGTGTAGCATTTTTGGGAAGGTCATATTGTAATTTCTTTGTGGCGGGACCCAGGCTCTGGAACAGCCTGCCTCTGCATGTTAGAGCTGCTGAGACACTAAACAGTAAATCCTTGTTAAATACCTACATTTTCTCTCTGGCCTTTTAAACACGAACTGCGCTGAGTAATTATGTGTATTTTAATTGTTTGTATATATGTATTATTGCACTTGTCTGTACAGCACTTTGGGCTTGTAAAGTTGTGAGAGTACTTTATAAATGCACCTTGACATTTATATTGAATACAAATATATAAAGTAATTAGAGCTGAAACTAGTAATATTACAGATTACAATTTCAGAGTAATTTGCCCAAATGAGGGAGAGGCACATTGGATTTCAGTCAAATCCTTAGATACTTTCACGGTCATCAAATCAGGTTTGAAAGTAAAACAAATATCATGTTGAAAGTGTCTTCTGTGATTAGTTTGGGGGTGTCTTATGTGGTGATGCACAGTGAGACAAGAGGTCATCTTGTGTTTATAAATGATTAAAATCTGACTAATTAGATGTGTAAAATGGCATAGTTTTTTTACTGTAATGCCACCTACAAATTCAAAATGACATGAATTAGGTTCTTTAAATTTGGTTTTGCGTTCCTACATTTTTGTCTGCACTCATAACTTTAGACATTTGGGAGGGCATGTGCTAACAAGCAAATAAATTAATTTTGAGCCCTGCCATGCCCAGGAGGCGGAAAAGGCCAGCTTTTGGCTTTGCCGAGAAGAAATGATAAAGTATGGGGACTCAAAAGCTACTTGGAGGACCTTAGAGTCGAGTCAAGTCCAGCTGTAGGGGGAGGCAGGGAGACGTCCCTGTTCACTGTCTCACCATGCTGGGATGTTCTGGAGATTAAAGGGGTGAAATCTCCTTGAAGGATAGCTCCCAGGGGAAGACCCTACAGTTCCACCGGCGGAGGTGCGTCAGGCAGTTTTGCCATGCAAAAATAAGTCCCACTTGACATAAAACATAAGACTCTTGTTGCACTTAAAATGCAAAACGTATAAATGACATTTGAAATTGTTGTTTTTATGCACTTATACTCAAAAAACACCTATTGGCAAGAAAGTAGCCAAAATCTCCTCAAAGTTGGTCAAAATTTACTCAATCAAGATAGAATTCTTTGTTTAAGGCAGACAATTTTACCTTTTGCTTATTGTTTTTTTTTATGTATTTCATCGGAGTTTAGGAAGAATACACGCTATCTGATGTCTATACTTAACCACACCATTGGTTACAATCAATGTTGACAACCAAATAGCACAACTAAACACATACAAGAGCTATCAATACCACTACCACTATTAATGATCAGGGCATGTATTTGAAGTCTTGGAGTGTCTGTTTCTACCGCCTGTTGTGCCGTACAGATGGGATCATTTCACACTCTTAGCACAAGCCTGTGCCTTATATAGAACAAGATTAGCAAGAAAGAGAAGGGAATACCACAACATTTAGTGTAGTGGGTCCAATCATCTGTGTAATGCTTAATTGTGTTGACTACATCCATCACAACAGACAATCTAATGAGTCATGGGATTCAAACAGTATAAAGCGTATTGATAGATACATCAATTTTGATAGAATAGGTATTGTGATTTTGGCTCTAGAATGTGTTTCCCTTTTTGACACCCCTTACATCGGGACTCCCAGCCATTTTTAAAAGACAGAAACAGACTTTTCTACAGTACCTTTTAACAGGCGATCTGAGCTTTTGCACAATAGGTAAGCAATCTAACACAGTAGATTTGTTGCTCTGTACTATCTCTGATATCTCTTATTGGCATCAATGCTGGGGAGCAAATCATATAATCTGCAACTCTCCATTGTGCAGAAACATCCACACATTTTCTTTGGTAGTCTCTGCATATGAAACACAGCGTCCTGGAACCCCCTCAATAAACACCAAAAGAGTTGAGAAATGCCAGGTCCGTCACTCCTCTGCCCTGGAGACGCCGGGCAGAGTACACCTACACATCTACGCTTCAAAATATATTCAGTTGGCATTTTACTGTTAATATAGTTTGAGTTTTAAGTTAGCGAAAAAGGAACAGGTAGTTGGGCTTCTGCATCCACACAAAAAAAAAAATGCAATAAAAATCGTGGAGGCAATCTCAAAGTTTCTGGAAAAATGTAGGCAAACAGAAGACCTTTCCTTGTATTATAAAAGCCATTACGGCTCAGTGCTACCTGACAAAATACTTGTAAAATGTACAGATATGCCTTTAGTGGAATAATAAGTGGAAGGTAAAGCAAAGTGAGAAATAGAGATGGTTTGGCCTAAGATGTATGCTTTCCAATGTTTCTAAAAGTTTAAATACACTTAAAGAGATGTGAAAATGAAGTGAAATTAAGTATATAAAATGTATTTTAGTACCGTGATATAGTCCAAATGCAATGTCTCTGCTCTGCACTGAAAAAAGGTTATCTAAGGTTTCAAATCCTAAAACTATAGATTTGAAAGAACAGATACACAGCTGTGCTTCAGCGCTCACAGCCTGCCAACTGAACTGAACAGACAACAGATATATTGTCGAGGATTAGAGTGGCTGCTCTCCCTCTTCACTCCTCCTCAAATGGCCTCTATTTCAGAGCACCCAGTGCATGAACTTTCGGCTTGATGACCTCCAGTTCCACAATGTACATTTGCCAAAATAGGCTTAAAATAGGAATAAATAATGTTATGTAACTCCAGTTCCACTGGAAATGCATTTTTACTGTGAAGTGGAGACGCGGTATAAAAGTCGAATGTATTTTGGCTCCATGCAGGTGCTGTAAGGGCTGCTTGTTAACAGCAGGATGAATTTACTTTACTAATTACAACAGTATTTGTGGGACAGGACGCTGCGGTGGAGGGCAGCGACCAGGAGCTGACAGAGACCAGAGGCAGGACTGATTGATTTCATTTGAGGCCACCTCAGAAGTCTGACTAGTGGCCAGGTGTACAACAGCTCCATATTAATGGGAGCGTGAGGAGCACTTGGGCCAGTGGCCAGGCATTATGCTGGGTTTAAGACAGCGACAGCCGGGAAAGCTCGCCAGGTCCTCTCCAAGTCTATGCAATCTGCAATGCAAATCAATCAGCAGTGTGTGGCCCACAGAGCAGCACGCAGAGCTCCACAGAACAGGCTGCTGGAGCAGGCGCTGCTGAAATGATCTGTTTCTGTGCTCAGAGCCATCCTTCTCTGTCAGGTGCCATGACCACCTCATTGCCATTGCTCCAATTAGACTGTGCTCCCCAGAGCCGGCAGCGTGATGGAAGACAGCCCTGATACACAGCTCATCTCAATCAGAGCTGAATGGAGATACCTGAAGCCTTTGGCCTCTTTCTGTGGCTGGACAGGTTAAACAAAAAGAAATCCAATATTTAGTCAAATAAGTTACATTTTGCTTATTTCAATATTTTTTCTTGCTTAATATAAGGATGTAAGGCTAAAGGAGAGCCACATATTAGATGCAAACATTTCACAAAGGTTTCCTGAGCCCAGTGAGACGCAGTCACATCCAGGGCTCAGATCACTCCTATCAGTTTATGGAGGAATAGTGCTAAGCAGGTAATCATATCTGATGGAGATTCCTCTGTCATTTCACTACATTGTGCATTTCTCCTGACCCTGTGCTATGTTGCAGAGCTGTGAAGGGAAAACTGGGTGGCTGAGACTAAATCTTTTCATCGATCACTTGGTTTCGTTTTCATCATATCTGTTGGTTAAGATTAAATGCCTTATTGGACTGGTGCTTTCACATGCACAAGATAATATGGTTTGATAAAAAATGGTAAGCTATTATTGTTGGAAAAAGCATAAATGTGAGGATTATTCTTAAACTACAGACAAAAAAAAAAAAAATGCAAAGAAATTATTTAGTAACCTATTTATTAAATAAATGTAACACTGGCATGTATTTGTGACAGGACTGGAGGCAGACGTAATGAATGGTGCTCTGAAGTCATTTAGAAGAGATAAAAACTAGTTTAGTTTAATTAGATTTCGAGCAGGAGGGGTGTTTGTCCCAGTTCTAAAACAGAATAGGCTTTGTGAACATGCTTTTAAAGCTTGGTGCAGAGACTGCTCTAAAAAACATGATAGCACTGAATTCTAATCAGTTCGGAGAGAGTGACGGGCTGCACCCAAACAACTGTAGAAAGGTCTGCATAGCCATCATACCGGTCTCAATCTGGTGATCTTATTTATTTTATTCATTTATACCTTTATTTAAACAGGAAGTAGCAAAATATTAAATTGCAAAAACAATTGCATCTTTTAAGAAATACTTCTCTTTTTTTTTAACAATTCTCTTGATCTCATACAAGAGACTTTAAAGATTCTGATTTCATATTATTTGCAAATCATTCCAAAACACCATTCATGGTGCAGCAAAAGCGGATTTTCCGAGCCAGCTCAGTGAGGCATATTCAAAAGTAATTGTAGTACCAAAGACATTACTCCAGTATTGCTTTGTAAATGCATATGTACAATGTTGTTTTCTGCAAATTCTCTGCTAATCAACATAAAAAGTGCAGTGATGAGCAAGGGCATAGTAATAAACCGTAGTGATGCATGCATATTCAAAGTATCACGATAGTCTTTTACAGACACAAAAGGAGCCTTCATTTGCTTTGCTTTTCTTAGCACTGAAATAAAAGCAAGGTTTGTGTGGGGGAAAAAAAAGTGTAGGTTTATGTATGTTCACATTGCAGGTGCTAAGTGGTCACACAGTGCTATCTAGACAGTGTCAGCAAGTTTTCATCAATATCATCATTTCAAAATCATCAAGAACAACTCTTTCATTTGATAGAAATTGCAAAGATCAGAACGGTCACAGAATCCCAGACGAAATACTGAAATGTCTGTCCATCCTAGACAGATACAACAATAATCGTAAGTATTCAGCTTTTTCCAGAAGGTTGACTTTTCCCTGGTTTTCAACTTAAGTGAACGGAAGTGCCAATACAATGGAAGTGCTAATCCATGGCAAAAAGAGGAAAAAGTAGGTGGGGCGGAATAAGGTGAATAGCCCTACAAAGAATGAAAATAAAACTTAAATACAGCCACACGACATGCATAGTGCCATACATTATTTTATAGGCCCATCTCCTGCGTACCCCCTGACCACATTCTCCACGTCTGTTGACATCTGGACCAGAGTTAATTTGAGTTGTTTAGGGGATAAATATGGCTTATGGTCTAAATATGTCTAAATCTACGCCTGACTGAAGAGTAAAACAGCACGTTGTGTCTAAAAAAAACAAGCAGTTGATTAGACATGATCGTTAAGCGATGCCAGACCGACCTCCCTTCACCGGCTGCAGCTTGTATCAAATAGAATGAGGCAGATGTAATAGATGGCTCAAGGCTCACAGACGCTGAGTACGTCCTCATATTTTGAAATGCCCACCTGATTCAGAGCACATGTTGTTCAAGTGCCTCTCGCATGCAGCGGACAAGAGCATGACTGTGGATTGAGCTGGAAAACAAGCCCGTCATTGTACGTGGGCTTAGAGGACACTACATGCCAATCAATGGGAACAATTAATGCCCCCATGAACAGCAGGTCCCGACTGATGCTCTAATTGGATAGACCTAAAGAGGTGGGATGGATGACCCCAACGTGACCCCTCCCCAAATGAAGCCGCATCTGAAGACAACCTTATGAATGACCCCTGGTTCAAGGGTCAATCGGGACAACTCGGCTTAACCTCACAACAGCACAAGGACTTTAGTATCAACTCAATTCATATGTCAGAGGACTGCCAAGCATCTGGTCCGCATTCTTCCAATAAGATTCAAAATTATCGAATATTCAACCGTGACAAGAAGATTTCTGTTCGTTCAATCAAAAGAATATGGTAGCCTACAGGGAAAATGTTGTTAACAATTAAATCTTCTGTTGCTCTGTGGAGATGTATAGCATTAAGTGTGTCACTATACAAAATAAGTCATTTGCAAGTCCATCAATCTTCTTGTGGTTAGGCCAGCTGCACACTAAATGATTTTAAAATCAACAAAGACTTCAACCACAGATATACGGATATTTGCCTTACACTTGCATGAAAGACAGCGACATCAAGACAGATTTGGCACCCAACTCGGTAAAATATATAAAGCCATAACATGACTTTGTGGAACTCTGGATCATGTCTGTGCAATGTTTATTTTAGTTTTGCTGTATCTTATTTGTATATTTATGTTTCAGGGCACATGTTTCTTCTCTACCTACTTGTAAATAGTTCAGTATAAGTTTTAATAAGGAACTCTGTATTTGTAAACCTCTATATAAAAATAAAGAATTGAAAAAAAGAACAATTTGGCATTATAGAAGCACGACAAAACTCATGTAATCAAAAGAGGTCACCACCACTTTTCTTCCCTGAAATGCATTGAAATATTACAATTTCACAACCATCTGCCCTGGAGCAGAGCGCGACATGTGAAGCCGTCGCTGGTTGCTGCAGGTCATCGCTGCCCGTGTGTTCGATTTTAAACCTCCTGTGATGCATGTCGCTGGCCGCTGCCCTTAAGAGCGGTCACAAGACTACAAAGCCTGGTGCTGTCCGGCTGCTGTGATTGGCTGGGGTAGAGTTGATCACAAGCAAAATTTGAGATTTTAGATCTGTGACATGACAAATTATGTTCTTTTTGAGAGAGGGAGGTGCGAAGATCTTGCTATCCTTCTTTGATTTGAATGGCTTGTCAATACAAAAAAAAAACTGTCGTAAGGCTTCTTTTGACCTAACTTTTTACAAGAAAGGTGCAAACATGTTCAGGAAGACAGAAAAGGAGAGCGTAATTACTTGCACAAAGTCAAGCTGGTCTTTAAAGTCGTGCTTGACTTGGCAGGTGCTAATGGGATGTTTGAAAGCCTGGGGTTTGTAGAGTGGAAGGCGCCATCTCAGACAGTCACAGGCAGCAGCAGCAGAAGACACGCACTCATCCAGAGGAGCTCGCCTTGACAGTGACAGGAACTCTCCCTGACGCAGTGACAAGAGCTGCACCCCGGCCACCCGACTCTGCTCAACACTGCACCACAAACTGAAGAACAAGAGTCTTTCAACCAGAGGAAGGAATTAAATGTTACAGCATTAACTCTGACAGACAAGGGCGTTTAATTAGATTGTTGTTTTTGTGGGATGAGAAAATAGATGTAAGAGTGTGAAAGTGATTATTTTTTGTTTTGTCTTATTTCATTTCACACCAGGTCTGACATAGTTGAGATAGAACGAAATGTAAACAAGTAAATAGTAGTAGGCATGTATAGGGTCACAAATACTCAACACATTGTGGTAGTATTGTTCATTCAAGTCTTCCATTGTCGGGAGTATTATAAACTGTGATGACAAAGGTCAGCTAGTAGTATAGTTAGTAGTAGTAGTAGAGTAGTAGTAGTAGTAGTAGTAGTAGTAGTAGTAGTAGTAGTAGTAGTAGTAGTAGTAGTAGTAGTAGTAGGAGTAGTAGTAGTAGTAGTAGTAGTAGTAGTAGTAGTAGTAAGTAGTAGTAGTATGTAGTAGTAGTAGTAGTATTAGTATATATAGGGCTTTCAAAAAAGAACTTCTAGTTGTTTTGAGCCTTAATGTATCATTTTCAAGAGAGACACGAGATCATATAACAGTTACATACACATCCTGCTGAAACATGTTCCAGGTGGAGGGTCAGAGAAAGAGAAAGCCTTTTAACCAAGCTCATTGCATTGGAACACTGAAATGTAGTGATATCATGAGAGCGCGTGTGACATAACATGGCAGGTATGGTCTGAGATGGAGAACGGGTTTAAATGAGTGTTGTCCCGGTGCAGGAGTCGGCGCATGTGCAGTGAAGGCCAGGTTACCAAAGAGTACAGGGTTATGCTGCTGGTGATGAATCTGAGAGCTCCTATGACATATGGCGTCAACATGTATAAAGAACTGTCAGAGGCATTGATATAAATAATGCCCCCATAATCTAGAAGACTCATGAAGGTGACACACACTAGGTAAATGTCTTCTGGCATTCTATGAAAAATAAGACTCGTTTACAGTCAGTATTTTGTACATGTACCCTTACATCTGTTACCTTTCCAACAGTAAATCAAATATACAATTCTGAGTCTTGCTAAATAAATTAAGCTGCTACCAATAATTATAATTGGTAACACCACTACGACAACTGCAAAGCGTGTCCTTGTTGTCGAAAAACTGACAATAGTGTGGCACTGACATTTAGTCTCGTGCATTTCTACAACTAGCATTATTCTCCAAAGCTATTTTTCCTGTGACCATTAGGCGTGCCATGTGTTCCTCCAGCTGAAGAAACAACTGATGATGCTTAGATGAGCGAATAAATTGCCTGTATCACAATATGCATGGAGCAGAGCAGCAGGCCAGAATGGCCATGTGTAATTATTTATGGAGGGAAATGTTGCTTTCACTAACAGGTCAGGCCTCAGATGCTGCCTAAGACACTTAACATCTATGCTTGCTGCAGAACCATTAGCACCTCTTCTCTGCTTCTTCAATTAAAACAAAAAAACACAGAATAGCATTTATATTGAGCGATATTTCGGCAAAAAACAACACCTTAGTTTGTTGCAGACTGTTTGGATTACACACGTGCCACAGTTTCACAAAAGAGCACTAGCCAGATGTTGATAATTTACTACAAACATCAGGTTATCAAGGGACTAAAAGCACTGCTAAAACATCACTGCAATTTGCACAGATGCAGGCTAATTACTAGACCACTGACAGGTCAATGGAATATCCGCGAACTCCTCCTCGTTTAGGGGCAAAGTTAGCATAGTTTTCTTTTTAAATGGAGCTTGCTCATTAATCTGAATCCTTGTGGCTGCTTTTCTGCAGTGGTACAGTCAACTTTCTAAATAAAATTTTGCTCTTCTATTTTTGCCTAATAAAATAAAGATTAAAGTAGGTATTTACACAAAAAAAGGAAAAACGTTTTTTGTAACAGGTGGGCCAGTATATTCGATCAAGAGACAAAACCATAGACCATTGCGGCAGCCATAAAGAAAAAATCATACTGATTCTAAGAGAAAATTATGAGAAGTTTGTAATGATTTTGACAAGGCATATACAGTATATGCAACAAAGTGTCACAAATCATTAAAAAAAAAAAGGAAAATAAAACGATATTATATTGTATTAATATTGTCTTCGTATTTGGTTGAAAACTTGGTTTAAGTGGAAAAAATAATAGCCCAAAGTTGTGGCTCAGAATTGTGTATTGTACAAACCAAATGATCAAATCTGCAGCATCAAATCACTCCAGGTCTCTTTCTCCTGCTTCAACTATCTCAGACTATCTTGTTGGCTGAATTGTTAGTTCTGTGAAGGATTTAGAGAGACATGGTGCAATGGGTTTGGTATTGCTTCCTGCAAATTGCCAGGTTGAATAACAGTTTTTTTGTTGCTTTCTTTTGTACTTTTATGTATCCCACTGTGTTCTCCCAAAACTTGAGCAAATAAATCGCCTGCTCCAGCCGCAGAAGAGGAAAAAAATAATTTTGCTTATAGATTTTCCTGCTTTTACCATCAAGGGTTACACCTTTAACCTTAGCCTTTTGCTTCCGTATTGGCTTAGCTATTGATTACACTCCATCCACTCTTAAGCCTTGAAGGTGACCCATAACTAATACACACTTCTTCAAAAGTGGGCCAAATACTCTAGACAAGTCTAAACAACGTCACAACTAGGCCTGTCATGATAAAACATTTTGGAGTGTGATATATTGCTGCAGAAATATTACAATAAACGATAATATTGAAACTGCTTCATGCCACTGACACAAGAGTTTTGCTAATCTTGAGTCTTCCTAGAAAACCCTTTTATAAATGTACATTATAATTAAAAAAAACATGCCGCTGTACATAACTAGTAGAAGAAAATATACTTTAATTTGTATCTGTTATGAGTCGTGGAAGTTATTAATTCAACCTCTACAGCTCAAATCGTATAGTATTACAATAAAATAATACAAATGTTCCCACTAGTACAGAGAAAAGGTAAATTTTTGGTACAGATAAATACTGAAAGATAGAGGGCAAAACAAGACATTCACAAATGTGACGGGTTGAGAAAACTTAAATTCACCATTTGCATTATCAACAACTTCTGGCCAAACATCTAATACCATAGACACCAAGGGAGATTCTTTATAAAAATGTATTCAATAATTTGGTAAAGCATCAGGTTTTGTGGACAAAGTAAGCCAGCAATTACTCATGACTTGTATCTTAAATAGATCTTAGATAAACTGTATTGATCCTGAAACAAATATAATTTATGGCCAGCTGCTCTCATACATCCAACGGAGCCATTGAATAAATAAATAAAGGTCTAAAGTGCTACCATCCTATTGCACAGCATAACAAAAATTATACATGCTTTACTGCAGAAGGACAAAATGCCACAAATCCCAAACAAAATAGTGAAGAACAATTCACGTCTGCTTTATCTCCACCCTTTCCTGATACTACATCGCCCCATTAAAGCAATAGAAACTACTCCACAGCCTTCAAATCTGACTGAACAATATATTTAGATTGGAGCCGCAGTGAGTGGATAAGGAGTGCACTAGCCATTGTACTGCTCCTTCCCTATCCTGCAGGAGAGGGTCACAACGAGGAGTGTGATAAAGAGCGAACATCTGTCTCATAAGTGTTCCCCCATTATCCGCCTATTGTGAAAGATCGGCACCTGAGCAAACAAAAGCCCCCATTATGCGATATGCACCGAAGCCTGCGCCGCACCTTTACACGCTGCGAGCACCAGACACAGAAAAGAGATGTACAAAAGGGGACGATATTGTATAGGCCCTCTACATATTTTAGTCTGGTGTGCTCCTTAGACAAAACCAACAATGGCTATTAGTTATTAGGAACCTCTGGCCTTCAGTTTGACTAAAAATAGCTCTTCAGGCCGAAGCGAGACATACCTGGTGGGGCGTTTGTGTTGTTTTGCGCCTCTATGCACAAATCCCTCTTTTAAAATGAATACTTGACCTGCTTACACACATTGGAGTGTCCTTTCCACGGTAATGGCATTTTGCATAATGCCATTACTTTGCTGAAAGCATGAAAACGCTCTGCTTTGGGTCGATTTGAAAGAGTGTGTAAAAGCAGGACTGCATGGGGGGATAGGGCCGGGAATGGCGTAGAATATTTTGGTCGTGTTGAAGCTACAGTTTTTATCACAACCGAATAGTTATGAATTTTAATCAAGCAGCCGTGAACATTTGCGGTAAATTATTGTGGGGTGCAAAAACGGCTATCTTCAAGTGCACCCAGAAGATCATGTCAAAATTCAATTTGTATGCTCTAAATCATTATCATTTCTGTGCTACTTTGGGAAATGGGTTAACGGACTAACCCACAAGTCTTCATCAGATAAAAAAAAATAAAAAATACTGTCGGTCATCACCAGTACAGAAAATGATTAGTCGACCAAACTCATGCACACGAAATTGATTATTGAACCAAAGGGATGTGTGAGGGGTCTTGGAAATACATTGTGATCTACATTTTGATTGAAGAATTAGACATTAGACCTGATTTGTTGTTGCAAATACATTAAAAAATAATAACTTGTTGGTCAAAACTTCTGTGACCAATTGTATTTATTATTATTTAGAACTAAACTAATTATTATCAGTTACAAGTCATCCAGTAATAGAAAACACAAAAAGACCAGATTCTGTAATGAAAATAAACATCACCATAAAAAGATAGCAGGGAGAAGAATAGAACCCTTGGCAATGGTAAACATAGGACTACCAAAGTCCTTAACTAAACTTATATACAACAGAAAGTATGTTTTGACATCTTACTTCAAGAGTTATGGGCAAAACATTTGCTTCTTTGAATGGCTGAATGTTACTCCATTACTTCTCAAACAAAGTATTAACATGATGCTGCTGATGATATAGTAATGTTCAGGCGCAGCAGGATAGACTACACATCAATAAAACATAGCTGATTTAAGATTTGACTAAAACGCTTACCTAGTTTTTGTTGACAATTTTGGTGAAGTATTATATCGTATAATTGTACATCCACACAGAGTGGAATGCCTTTTTACAACTCAGTGCTACTGAGTATTTTCCAACTTTTCTTCACAAATTGCTTAGTGGTATAGGCTCAGAGATATATATTCATATCATAGCTTTACATCAGTAAAATGGCAAAGTTATAACTGGTAAATATGCACTTGACATGCACTTGAAACATGTGGCCTGTGTTGAAAATGATCCATGTACAGGTATAGGCAGAAATTCCATAATACAAGTATCATTTTTCCGATCTCACTCAGCCTTGGTCACTGAATGGCTTACAATAGTCCTTTAAATAACTGGCTTTGAACGCAATACTGTACCTTCATTACTACTCTCCCACTATACCTTTTCTTAACCAGGCAATGACCCATGCCTAGTGAGAAATCTCTACTGACAATATTAAAGGAAAGCTATTTGAAAAAAGGCTAAGCACTCGATCCTGTCTGTCAATATGAGGATGTATTTCTAAAGTGTTCAGTCTTTTGCCTAAGCACACCACAGGGAGCCCACAAAGAGACCCTGACCTCACCTCCCTGTGGCACTATTTGCCCTCCACCCAAGATCTTTCAGGCCAGCTGCAGCATTGATCTTCCAGGCTCGGGTTTCAAGAGCTGAAAAACTATCTCCCTGTTGGCGAACGGATGGCACAGCGTCCTGGCTAGAGGGTCAGCGGTTCAACTGGAGTGAGGCCTGGAGTGGTGTGGGCTAGTGACAGAGGACACAGATGCCTTGGCCAGGGTTTCTATCTGAGATCTTGATGGAGATGTTTTTACCCTGAGGAGGAGAGAAGTCGCTGACCAGGAGCAGGGGTCGCCCAAGTCAAATGTGTACACTGAACGGTGAGACTTTCAACAGCCAATAAGCGTATCGGATTTCAATGGGCCGAGGGGGACGTGGATAAACACTGGATTCCATTGAGTTTGTGTTCTTGTTTTCACGGTTTTCAAGTGGAAAATGTACCAGGTTTGTGAAAAGTTGCATATACGTGACAACATTCCAGTCTATATTTTAAAGGAGGGATGCAAAATTGACTTGTACCAATTTCTAACCAACTTTGTTACAATTGTTTTCCCTTCTCGTTTATTGTATTTAGATTGATTCATGTATGTTTGAGTAATATTTATTCTACTGAACTGAACGTGCCACTGCTCTGTACTTACGTCCTTCTTCGTTTTGTCTTTCTTAATCGTGTTACTTTTGGCTCAAATGAAATATGCTGCTGGCCACCGTGTACTGCAGCTTGGTCTGACAGAGCGGCAATTTGTTGTGATGCCGTTTACGTTGACATCCTATAAAGAGGCAGGCCGAAATCAGCGATGCAGTTTTCAACCAGAAGTCATCGGACTTGTTTCTTTTATCAAGTCGTTTTAAATCATTATTATTTAAAATAGTGATCCACAGGTGTCATTCATTATAAATATAAAGCAGAAAAAAGGATAAATAGTCTTCTTTCAAATTAAAGTGGTGGAAGAATTTGCAATTAAACAGTTGAAACATATCTAATTTTTGATTAATATACATTATCTTCAGTTTCTCGTAACATTGTTTCCATAACAACCTCAAATATTGGGTCATTGAGATTAATAGGGCCCCGTCATCCATCTGCAAATGTTGAAACCATTAATCTAGTTCAAAAATTAAGCCCTAACGATCATCTTTGTCTGTTCACAGTCTGCACAGTTGGTTCCAAGAAACAACCTGGAGAGGTGTGCACAAAAACGCAGTGAATTATTTGTACGTTCGATCCTGATGGAATTTGTTTTTTTCCCTGAGGACAAGTGATGGCCCACGCTGTGACCAGAAGGAGAGGTTGCCCCTGTCACATGACCTTTAACAGATTCTCATTTGTACACAGAGTGAGACTTCCAACCGCCAATAGGTCATATCAGATTTCAATGGGACCACGAGGAGCGGGACAAACACTGGATTCCCTGGAGTTGGAGATGGTTTCATTCTAAAATTTGGTGAAGTATACATCTAACTGCATACGTGTAGTTGTACAAAACAGTGTTGCATACCAAGTAGCAATGTAAAATAATGAAGGCTTCATTTTAAGTTTTACACCACCAGCAAAACTTCTTCCTCCCAATGTGCCTATTGATTCAGAAATGGTTAAATTCAATCATTGAAGTTTTAAGAGATGATAGCTTTCAGCCCAATTTAAAGGTGCACTATGAAACTTTTCTGGTGAGGGAGTCCACCACTTAGCTGTGTTGATTGGAATAAACTTCTCTCTCTAGCATGTATACAATTACGGGTATCTTTCTTGTTCAAAATACCTGAACAGGCTTTGTTATATACTCCACAGATCTGACCTGCCACTTGGCCTGGTGGAGTCTCCATGGAGTTAATGTTCCACAAACGGATCGCTACACAGAGGACCAGAAATGATTGGACTATTATATCTGGCAATTTCTGATCAAACAAATGAACTAAAAAAGTATGCTCCATGCTCCTTCTTCCTTATCTTTTCTCCCCCGGCCTTGACCTTGAGACCAGCTGGACAGCAAGCAACCCAGCAACACACACACACACACACACACACACACGCGCACAAACAGATATTTGGCCTTCATATCGCCGTCTGCACGTCTCCCTCATATCTACTTCTCCTCTTGTTTGTGACCCTGGCCCAGAACCACTGAAAAATTCCGCGCCTAACCTCGCACAAACGTATTCATTATATGTGTTGTATACTGTGTATTATTGTTAGGCTTATGCTGAACCTTTTCGCATTTTCAAAGAGTTTAAGCATTAATTAAAAACCAGCTGCCCGGGTGTCTGATGCTCTTTTTGTGCATGTCTTTCCATGTCGCATCTGTCATCAAATCAAGTTCCTATGTTGTGAATTTTGTTTATTGACAATGGCAATAAATATATCCTGATCCCTGCTTCCTGATAAAGCCCTATGGTGGAACATTCCAGACAAACAAATAACATCTCCTTTGATTCATTCATTCATTTATTCATTCATTTTCTACCGCTTGTTCCCGTAAGGGGTCGCAGGCAAATAACATCTCCTTTGAGACCAGAAAAATTGGTACATACTGAATAGTCACATTTACTTACATTTTTTTACATTTCTTTTTTATGTCAGAGCAGGATTTGAACCACCAACATTCACTCTACCTGATACTGTCACCTAGAAGTGACACAGTGCACCTTTAAATAATACTCAGACTGTAACATTGACCTGACTAAAAGTCCAAAGGTGGAGCTTGTGAAGATGTTTTCATTTTAAAACTTAATTAGAAGGCTATATCCATAAGAATGCAAAGACATCTATTTATGTCACCATCTCTGCACTCCTCTCCTCCTTCTCATATAAAAGCTCTGTATAAATGATTGACCTTTCAAGAACGGAGCAGTGGTTGCCTTGTTACGTAACACCTCTGCAGTCTGGACACAGCTTTTCGAACAGACCCAAACTTGTATTTCTGTTTTTGTTTTTTGTTTTTTAAGTCCTCAGTCTTTATCCTTTTGCTCTTCCTTTTTATCTTATATAAGCATTTTGGTGCCTTCTGATAGCCTCGTACTCCTTCTATAAATAGGTCTGCTTTATTATTCATAGAGTCACATTAAAAAGTGAATATAGAGACGTTTGAGAGGCGCACTTGGACTGAAACATTAGTAAAAGCTTGTTCGCCGCCTTAACCATGGAATACAAAAAGGGAGGTCACAATATTTATTTCATCGTTGAGCACAAATAATTGACTACACAGTTCACAAAGAATCTTTTCAACTGCTAGCTACATTTGATTAAGTATTGGAAACTAATGGTTGACACCGACACAATCAACGGTCGTGAGGTTTTATGGGAAGTGCCATTTTAGCATTTTAGCTGGATTAACAAAAGGTGTTTCTTATTTACCGTTAACACAATTCGGCCGCATGGTTTGTTTGATCATCTGTCTTTGCTTGAATTAAATTTTCAATAATATAGTTGTACTTTTAATACAATGCAATTCAGCAGCTTCCAGTATTTGGCAGTAATTTCTGATGATCCGCCTTTTAATTGAAAGAGCTGCAGCTGTTATTATGTGATAATGTTTTATCATCTCTGTTTTTATGTTTCAAATTGTCAACTATTTTGTAATTTCCCTTGTGGATCAATGTCCAGGTCTAAGTCTACGTCTGTTGTGCTGCGGCACTCTGTTTTAGTATTTTAGTACTTTAGTATTCACCTTATTCTACCCCAGTTGGAATGGAATATAGAGCTCGTCGTTATAATTCACGGTGATATAATCAATGACCATGGCCATTATAAAGCAGCTGATGAGGTCAGCTTTGCAACACAATATAAAGAAAACAATGAAATGAAATCTGGCGAGGACGCTCTGATTTCACTCCATTCTTTGACACAAACCCAATATATTCGGTCCTGTTCTTTCCCTAATGCCTTTAACCACTGCTTTCTTTCTTTCTTTATTTCAATCATTCTTTTTCAGTTTTTATTCAGCCCCCAAAGGACAGTGTCTGAGTCCGTCTTATCTCTTTTCTCAACCCCTTGGCCAGCGAAATTCCCATCCATTTGTTGAATACAAGTGTGATTGTTTGCGTTCGTGGCTCATCTGTGGCTGCTCTTCTTCACCTGGCACTCGCGTGATTAGATTTCATATCCCTTCCGCAGCAGATAAACTATCTCCATCGGCCAGGCCCTGCCACATCACTCTGCGCCGCTGATGGCGTGTTGAGGGAGCCGTGATGCAACGCTGCTTATGCATGACAATAAAAAATCCCACGTTGCACGCCTGCTTGTCATTACAGATAAAAACTAAAGAAGTTTGACTTCAGTGCAAGACATTGTGTGCCTGTTTAGCCAAAAGGGAGGTAATCAAGAGCGACTGTTCATTCAATAACATTGAAAACCTGGGCACTTGTGGTTTGCTCTGTGGTCTTTGAAAGCATATCTGAAGAAAAGACTTTGACTCATTCAACAATACAATATTCATCCATCAACAGAGTCCAGTCATTTTTGACAATATTAATCATCAAAGTTGCGTCTTGCAACCTCTCAATCTGTGACAGCACAAATGTTACAGAAAAAGAAAAACATAATAATTCATGTCAGAATAAATATTACATTGGAGTTCTATATCGCCTTATACTCGAGGGGATTTCTTTAAATAGCATATCTGCATGTCCATGTCCCAAAATTAAAATATATTGAAAACATCAACAAATAATAACAGCTGATGTGTCTTTCCCAGGGACAAAGAGAGTTGTATTCGATATTAATAGTGGCAATCAAACTGACAACCTTTGGGACAGCGAGCAAAGGTCAACCAACTGTGCAAGAGCCAACCCAATCAAACAAATCAAACATGATCCTTTTGAAATTAGCATAAGTAGTCATTTGGTTTATGCCATTATTAAAACCATTAAATCATTACCTTTTTATTTTAGTGTTCCTAAGCTGTGCTAATCAGTGTTTCACTTTGAAGGCTCGGTCAGTCAGCTTTTATTCAGGTAATTACGACAAGCATGACATTTCTTTGAAAGCAAAATTAAAAATGTAATTAATTGCACTTTCACTTTTTTATAATCTCTGTCATTGTTTCTTTGGACTTTGAAAACTAGGTTCAGTGGTATAAAGGCGTCTACTTTCCTTCTAAACTCCCAATGAATTACCATATTTTAGCTTTTATGAACAATACGACCAGTTTTAAATTAGGTAGTAGCGTTGTAAAAGCAAAGTAAAAGTACGAGTAGAGTGATAAGTATTAGGAGTACTTATTCCTTTTATCTACAACTTTTGTGTTTTAATTGTAAACTGAGTATTAATGATGTGCTTGTTTTGTTATTTGATATTCTTAATGTATTTTTGAATGTCTGTAAAGCACTTTGAATTGCATTTTGTATGAATTGTGCTCCTCAAAAACCTTTTAATAGATTGATTAAATAATGATAACAATATTGGGAGTAGCAGATAGTACTCTAAGTAACACTTCAACTGTTTGAGAATAACTTTTATAAACACGGTCCTTTTTACCAGCCTGTTTTACACCATTCCCATGTTGTACTTGAATACACACCATCACCCAGAGTCCATGATGACATGCCAGTGAATATTTACAGTATGTCCACTATGAAACCAGGAAGGGGAACAGGGCATGACAGAGCCGGGCTGTTTATTTATTGTACTCTGCTTCTTTAACGGCTCGTGACCGACTCTGGGTTTATTAAACTGGGCTTTGAGCACACACGCTGCAGCACTAAAACTTCCTGATGGCTGAGAAGGGATCAATTCCAGTCACTGCAGCCAGGAATTACTGCAAACTAATAGTACTATCACAGTTAGGCCTCGTCTGCTGCACGGGTTAAATGTTCCATTCAAATACTTTAATCAACTTCAGTATTAGCTGCACGAGGGATGTAGCAGGTGTGGGAATTTTCATGAATATCAAATAAGAAGCGAGCCGAAAAAACGTGATTGACTGTGAAAAAGAGAGTGAAAATAAAGACATTTAACATCTAGAGGTGCACTATGTAACTGTCCTGATAGAGGCGAGGCAAGTTTATTAAGTAAAGCACAAGTTGACAAAAAGAAATTCAGTGTTTTACAGAACAAGTCCATATGCATTCAAAACACAATAGAAAACAAATAAAAACATCAATAACCATTAGAAATTTGACTTTAAAAGAGGAGAGTGCAGTAGGAGGGTCTTCCACCTGTATGGAAATGTACTTGGAATGTTCCACAGTATGACTTTAAACTTATCAGCAATGCTTTTAAGTTATAAAGGTAACTTTGTAAGCAGTATAAGACATTATGTGCATTATCATCTGTTTATGCACGTATAAGGAATTTACAAGCATTTACTGATGGCACATAAAACCTTTAAAAATATATTTTACTCATTTCAGACAACTCAGGCCATTTAGAAACAGTTGGTGCTGCTAGAATGTTTCTCCACTCAATGATTCACAGGTTGAATATTGTATCACAAGTTGGCCTATACCTACTGTAATATAATATAAAAATAATATTCAAAAATACATCTAAAGGTCTTTGATAGGAAACCACTTTCATTTTATGCTTGTAATATTTTTATAAAAGTACAAGCTTTTAAACTTTGAAAACGTTAATTATGCATGCTTCATTTACAAAGTGCGACATGGATTAGCCCCATATCCCAAAGGCGTCATGACCAGGGAGACTGAGGAGCCCCCACAGAAGAACAGCTTTTGGACAAAATGCTCTCTGTATGAGGCCGGTAAGATCTGGAACAGCCTTTCTCTTGAAATAAGGGAGTGCCCTACTTTACTCAGCTTCAAAACTCAACTCAAATTGTGGTTAAAATCAAACCAATCATGTGACCACTGTTTTATTTTATAACATTTCTTTGCGTTGTACTAATCTCCTGCTTTTTCTGTGTTGTACTGTTTTGTTACCTGTCTAGGCACTGCGGATGTAAATTAGCCTTGAAGGTATAATCCGGCATATTTACATTTGTTTAATACAGATTTTCCTTACTGTGCAGTGACCCTATTAAATAAATAAATAAATAAAATACTATACCGTGTACAACATTTTGGTAAGACGCAAGTATCCATGTAATAAATGCAAGTTAATGCCTTATTAATGCTTATGAGCAAACAACTATTGCTTATTAACAGTTGTTTACTATGGAACCTTATGTTTAAGAGTTACGAACTTGTCCAGTGCACCTTTAATATAAATAAAGTGTTGCAAGTTTACTGCATAAACTGTACTATATCTACAGGCAAGTCAGAGTAGTAAGTATATTTTCTGTGACAATGTGCAGTTTTTCATTTGTACATTTGTTCCCTATTACTCTTTCTTTATTTTCTCAATGTATGCATTTAGTTTCATTTTTCCAATTTATTTTCCCCAAAACTAGCTTGAGTCCGACAATATTATTCAAATCCAAATGCACTTTTTTTATGTAGCACATTTTGTAAGTGTTTCACAGACACAAAACAATAAAAAATAACAAGGAATAAAAAAAAGTGCTCAATTTGATCTTCTAGTCCTGAAACAATAAAATCAGTCAAATCGAATCAAAGACAAACCATAAAACCATAAAATAGCAATAACAATAAAATGGAAGAAAAAAAGCACACAACATGCACGGTTAAAATCTGGAGAATAAAAGCAGGCCTTATGACGAGACTTAAAACACTCGGGCCATTTAGTAATTTAACAATTCTCTGCCCTTGTATCGGACAGACATGTTGAAGGATGGCGTATTTTATTGACAAAATCAAATCACGCTTCCTGCTACATTCAAACAATTGAATTAATATAGATTTTGTGCCTGCAATTTTTGATTGATAGCAGTTCCTCAAACCAGAAACATTATTTGAATTGACCACTTCATCATCATATCCCCACCTGTGTTTACACTCCAGGACCGTCCCACATTTTGCTTGTTGACGTGGCGGTCTCTAAAACAACAACAGCAGCTTCCCAGCAGCAACCAACATTTCGGTAAATTGCGTTTCGCGGCTTGAAGGTTACAGAGAAAGGCCCGTGTTTGCTGAGGAGGGCAGATTAGGGCTCATCAGTGGAGGCGTTTGAGACCCCACCACTGACCCCGCGGGGCAAGAAGCCAAGCCGCTTTCACACTGCAGTAAACAATGAGCCTACAGCGGCCTATTGTCACCGAAGCAAAGTCTGCAAATTGCCAAGTCAGGAACTTTAGCCCCCATGCCAATATAATACATGCCTTTTGTCACTCAGCTAACCTACTCATATAAAGGGAGCATAGACAAATAGCACGAGTATGATTAGACAGAGTGTGGTGTGTGGGTGGCTTCTGCGCAAGTTCTATGGCAGCTGCAATGAAGATTTATGTGTGATGAATATTTCAAACTCAAGCAATTCCTACACGCTGCATCTGTACCTTCTGAATAACAGGACGATAAACAGATGGCGACTATAAGGGTTGTAGCAGGATGTTTTTACTCGTTAAGTATAAACTGCACATTTTGAACCAAATAAAAATTCTGTTTGAGTCTCATTTACAGAATTTTAGGCTTTTAATAATGTCTCGCTTCGGAAGATAAATAAAACGGTGGTTAGCATGCATTTTGTGCATATACGATCTAAACGCAATATCGCTTGACTCACTAAATGTGTTAAAAGGAAATTGAATTAAATAAGATATCTTCCTAATGGAATTGCACAGGTTCAGACCATTTCACAGCCAATAGCCATGCTTGCTTACACAGTCACACTCATAATGGACTTCTGAGATTTGCTCGTCTACTTTTCCTTGCCAAAGTGCAGGTCAGCGATTTAAAATGGCTGCTAGATGACATGCATAATTAGTGTGGATTTCCTTCTCTGCCCAGTAGCCAACCATGCAAAGGTAATTAGGCATTTGTGTCTCCATGACTCTGACTGACACTAAGATTAACAGGCTTTGGGCGCACACTTGACTGGAGGTGAGAAATCTGACATTATTCACATGATGAACTGGGATCAGTAAGGTGCAACCAAAGTGAAAACACTGTTTAAATTCACAACTTGTATTTTTATCGACTAAACTAGTAGTTTTCCAACCGCCACACAGAACTACAAGGGTGGGCTCAAGTGGAAATTGGGATTTGTTAGTCCTGGTTTAGTCCTTGTTTAACGCCCATTAAATCCGAGCCTTGACTTGGGGTTAGCTCAGATTAGCTAAAATAAGAGAACTTTGTGAGACCATTAAAGTTAGTTTAGCCTTGATTGCGACCCATTTTATGCATTTAGCCTGGTTTATTTATCATTTATTTCTATTACACTTTCTTTAACCAGGTGTGTGGACTGCAGCAAACATCCTAAAAACATTTACGCATTAGAACTAAAATCAACTCATATAGGATTCTCTCTCTTTTTTTTTTAAATAAAGTAAAAACCCCTGAGAGAAACTAGATCAAAAAGTTTCAGTTCAGATTAAAAGTATTCCAAGCTGTGGGAGCAGCATATCTGAACGCTCACTTCCTCCATACATCTTGGGTTCACTTGTGTTTAATCCCAGGTTAATTGTGATTATTCATTCCTGGTTGAATCCCAGTCTATTTGTTTATGGCTTCTGACCTGGTTTAGACTTGATTCACTGTTGGTTGGATGATGTTTTGATGGATTTGGAGGAAAAAAATAAAAAAAAATAAAAACCACAAAGATAAAGAAATCTAGAGAAATGTTTTCCACAGCTTTTAGATAATCATTGCGAGAGTGAATCTGGCCACAGTGAAGCCAGGTGCATGCAGAATGGATCAGTGCCGGGTGGCGAGTTAAATTCCCTCCTGTTTTTGTGTCTTCTGAGGTGAACCCTCTCGATGCTAGTGCCTTTGATCCTTCACGGAGCGTCACCTAAGTCTGCTGCAGCATCTGGTCATTAAATCATGCATTTTATTTTACTGCGCCCTCTTACATTTCTGATGGATGTTTGTGCATTTATCACCACTGTTTAGAGCTGAACCATGTTGATCAGAAATGTGCTAAGCTCTTTTAACGAGGTACTAAAACAAAACAGGAACATCTTGTGCAAAGTAATATTTTCTCTCTGCATGCTTTGGTTTCAGGGGAGTAAAATGTTGTTTGTGTTAGTGCATTAGCATGTGAAGTTTCATTGCTGAACAAGACTTGCAGGTTCATCTTTCATGATTTAGGATGGAAAGAAAATCAAATTAGAATTAGATTTGGATTCAATTATCGTTTAAAATAAATTGTTTTGTTTTTTTTAACCAACGTACAAATTGTTATTGTTTAGATGACTGTTTGCAAATATTTTTTCCCCCCTGAAACCCCTTTGTCTGGACCGGAAACCCCAGAAAAAGCTAAATAGATTCCTAACAAGCATTTATGTTGGACAAACAACTGAATAGGTGTTTTTTTGTTCCATACCCAATCAATATCCAAATATGTCATTTCTATCATTTAATTTGCACAAATAATTACTTTGGTGGTTTGACCCTTTTACCAGACAAAGCTTTGGGGACCCCCTACAAACTCTGGTTACCCCATGTCAGGAACCACTGGATTAGATGAACTATATCACTATGATTTTAATGCATTTCATTCCAGGACTAAACCAACCAAAAATAAATTAAGAACTAGCCCAAGACTCTCTACATACTTCTAGAGATGATGTTCAGAAAACCTGTCATAAAATGCTAAAATAAGCTTTGTTATAATGCTTTCATACAGCTATTGAAACTGATTATTGAAGCACTTTGATGTTGCTGTGTATTATTAGCTCTGCATTTAGTGTAGTCCACCAGTACTAATGTTTCTAGCCATTTCCACTTGCTCCGGGAGTCCATTTATGATCAATCCACACTTAAAACAGACATCCAAAAAGAAGTGCACGCTGACGTCATCTCGTGAGCCCCAGAACAGCTGCCTCTTATCTCAACGTCTATGAGTAAATAAAAAATACATCACAGCGCAGTGTGTGGGCAGGTTGGCTGAAAAGAACTGAAAAGGCTTCACATGAAAAATGTGAAGCCAAATGTTCAAATATACTTTTAAGTTTAAGTTCAGCGGCTAGAAAAGAGGTAATAACATTTGCCAAGCTATGGTTTAAGTGATTCATCAGCCTACATTTACATAGTTTGTGTAAAATGTAAAAGTTGTATTGCTGTGACACTAAAATTACAAACTTGACTTTGATACTAAGGAAAAGACTTGATGCTAGATCTTGTGATACCAATTTTGATACCACAACATACATACAAACAAACAAACTTTACTTTTTAAAACAAAGTTTAAACAGTAACTGTCTAGTTTTACCATGTGGACTATAGTTCTATTGAACTGTAGCTCAACACCATTCTAAAGGGAATGTCCAACTTTGTTTTATCATGTTATATGAAGTATTCGGTTTTGATTGTAGTTTTAGTTTTGATTACTACTGGGTATTTGGTATTACCCTAGTAGAATCTGCAGTAAATTGTTCAAAAAGAATAATCTCCTCCATCTAGGCATTTAGCATATTCTTGTATTTAAAATGGGGTGCTTCACGTATGAGAGATTTGTTAAAGAGAACATTAACAGTAACGATATTCCTCTCTGAGGCAGAAGCAAAAACATTCTCACAGGAGCAAAACAACTATTCCTCAGGCGTTCCCTCACGCTTCACAAGTTTACTAAAAGGTGCAACAAATCTATGGGCTCTGAACACAGTCACAAAAACAGTGCTCAAAAACAAAGGCTTGCATGCAGTATTATTATTGCTACATCTTCAACTCGATTTGAGTTGAGAATTGACCCAATTCAAACAGTGCCCGTTTGTATTGTTCCCGTCATATCTAGCTTGAACATCTCCACAGAGTTTTTGGTGGAGAATGTTTAAGAATTTCAATAAATTGTCCTCGTTCATTTGATACTTTTATTTTCAAGAAATGTTTCATATTTAGTGGCTTGCCTATAGCTAAGAAATTTCCCTTAGAACCATTGGGATTTTATGTAAATGTAAACACAAAAATTACATTTAAAATGAAAGAAGATAGAGCCTCTATGGGCGCTAAGCTATAATGCAAAAGTAAATAACTCTGAAATGAACACAAACTCAAAGTTAAGGGGTATAGAAATACAATCTACGCAAAACATTATTTCACAAAGATAGGAGCACACAAAAAGCAATTGTTTTCCTGCTATGTCTCACATAAAAACACACTTTCACTCAGGTAGTTTAGACACCTGGAAGTAGTTTGAAGCTTAAAGAGGTTTCTTGTCAAAGTAAACAAACATTCTTCATCAGTGTTTGACCAATTAAAACCTGGCAAACTGTTAAGACACCCAGCAAGACCTGGCACTGCAGCTGTGTGTGCTTTAGTTTATGAACCTACTCATTCACTGGAAGCATTTAGACCACAGACACACACCAATAACCAGAGAGGTGTCAGCGTGGTGCTAAGAGAGCCAGAGGGGGGGGTCTTGTTTGGGAGATCTCATGTGAAGTTTAGCTGGTGGTGGTCTCAAAGGTCTAATCTCCCTCTGACCGACAGTAAACACAGGATCGCAGTGGTGCTGATCTGAAATGGGTGATTCCACAGGCCAGAGTTACAGAACGTCCTCTCAAAAACGCTTCATCAGTTTATTAGGCTTGTAAGCAGTTAGTCATTTAGTCCATTAATCAGTCAATTGTGTCTTAGTTTACCAACATTTTTATTAGTCGGTTAATTATGGAACCAAATCACCGAAGCAAGTTCCTATGTTTGTGAATTTTGTTCAATAACAATGGCAACATTTTCTGATTCTGATTCACAGCAGAAAGACAAAAGGGAAGGGAGACTAAAATGGAGATTTTCCTGAATTTGTTCTGCATTTTTACATACAAATATGCAATTTACAAGCACTTTCCTTGTCTTGTCAGTGCACTTTGGGTCAAATATATCATTGTATGTGAAAGATAGTTTTTAAGCTTTTCCAAATTCAATTCTTTTCAAGCATTCTCATAATGACCATCTATGACTCAGATGGCAATGTGGTTTGATTACATTTTTTATTTGGGTTTATAATGCTGTGCTATTGTCAGTGGCATGAAGTAGTTTCACTAATATGGTCGATTGTGACATTTTCTATGTTTAAATAATGGTAATAAAGACAATTGAATGGTACAGGTCAGGATGTGGTTGTCAATTATATGTCGAAAGTGTTTCTGGTGATACAGGACTGTCAGAACTAAACCAAAACCACTGCACTCGGCTTAATAAGAGCTTTCTGAAAATAATGTCTTGATACACCCCCTATAATGCCCATTATTACTGCTAAGTATGCTGCTCCATCAATTATGACATGTGCTAATGCAGGCCTCGCGGTAAGAGCCAGCATGTTCAGTGGGCACAAATAGCTTTGTTGCTCACTCCCACTCAGATATTAATCTTCCCAACAGACACCTGCAAATGGCCAAACAATGCATAGATCTGTGTAATTGGTAAACAGCCACTTATGTCATAAATACGCTCTAAATCAGCGGAGCAACAATTAGGTGGACAAAGTTGATAAAGTACAAGCTCATTAAAATATTTCACAATGTTAATTAAATATGGAATGTTTTTGCTTTTGTCCAGTGCACTATGTAGCATCTCTGGTGGGGTATGTGCCACCTGCTTGTCTCCATGAAAATGTTTGTGAAAATTCTGTGAGTTGGCTCAACTATCCTCAGGGATGTCAGGACAAGCGTGATTATTCAGGTCACAATATAAGAACTAAAAAATATTATTCAGCACGATGGCACGATGGCTAGCACTCTCGCTTCAAAGCATGGTAAAACTGACCAAGCCGAGTTCAAGATCTGGAGATGAGTCCGGAAGCACGGCACTGCAGCGGACAGCCCGGGCATTGAACCCACTGAAGGATGGGCCAAATGCAGAGGACAAATTTCCCAACAGGAACTATAAAGGCAAATCTAATTAATTTCAATGCAATCTCTACTCCCAAAAAGTCAAACTACATGTGTACTTTTTAAAACATTTTCATTCAGAAAGTTTGTTTTCATCAAACTAGACAAATTAAGGATTTCTTTGTTGTCGATCATGGCGTTTCTTCCAACATTAATCATAACACTAGCATTTGATTTAGTGACATCTCCACATATCTGACCTGCATTTAGATCATTTGCTTGTTACTATAGATGAATTGTATGCAATGAAGTGGGACGTTCCAGGCAAAGCAATAACCATGGCGACAAGCAGATGACATATCACTTGTCAAATAGTGCATACTTTAATTTGTATATTGTTGCAGTTTTTGAATTTGCGGTTGTGATACTTCATCTTCCCTTTTGTAGGAGAAATAAAGCTAATTTGATCATATCTTATTAAAGCAGGGTCAAAGCTACAAGGCAAAACCAGGTGTAGAATATGAGTAAACCATTAAGTCGTTCTGAATGAAGGCTTAAATATTCAAAGATGGGAAAAAAAGTGACTCCAGACGAAGCCAGTTTGAGAACAAGTGGTGGAAAATGAATGAAGAACAATTTCCACCATCCCATACTATGACACCTTCTCCACTTAATTCTCTGATCATTTCGCCAACCACCTTTCTCACCTTTCCCCTCTCTCTTCTCTCTCCGTTGCCCCTCTGGTCTTTTGTCTTGACCTAAATCTAGGCACAATCCACGCACAGAGATGGCAGCGGTGGCAGCAGTACGACTCATAATCAAGTGTGTGGGA
Organism: Chaenogobius annularis; assembly: GCA_015082035.1. Lineage (NCBI taxonomy): Eukaryota > Metazoa > Chordata > Actinopteri > Gobiiformes > Gobiidae > Chaenogobius > Chaenogobius annularis. Next base: position 207,190 of record BJKM01000008.1, on the reverse strand, counting down.
AAGAGGATTAGGTGAAGTGTTGGGCATCCTCCCTGCGGTACGAATGAGCGCTCATCTCTCCCTTAGGAACCAAACTGTGAGTCTTGCGCCTCCTCCCAGCCGCTATCTTAAGTGTCACTCTGCTATTGCTGCTTTGGCCCTGAGGAGGCAATGCTGAGGGGGGTCACTGGCTCCTGGGGGACGTTTGTTTCATCTCGGCATGCTGGTCTGTTTATTCTCAACTGCCAGGCTGAGGGAACTTGACAATCCTCACCAGGGGAGACACGGAAAAAGCTGGAGAGAGCATGGGAAGAGAGACGAGAAAGAGAGGGAAGGATAGACACGCTGCCTCATCCCTGTGGTATGACAAAAAGATGACAGCTCGCCTCTCTGGAAATCCTCTGCCCTCCTTGGGATAAAACTTCACTTGTCAGACATGGTTAACGAGGCGGCCCCAGGAGAGATGCAGAGAGCTTGTCAGTTTGGTACTAGTCGGCAAAAGGTCAGTGTGGCCGGCCAAAACGTGTCCAAAAATGTTCAGTCATGTGTGTTTAAGGAGGTTAAATGATGATGCCAGCACAGCCAAACAGAAGCACATCACAATCTAAACTCGGGTTGCGTGATAGAAGAAAATAATAACGAATGATCGGAGGTAAAATTCAGATTCATAATTTTGTTCGAGTCAATTCCATTTATTTTTGTAGAGCCCAAAATCACAACAGCCTCGCAGGGCTTTGCAAAATTGTTGATTTAACCAACACAAAGTTGCAAAATCAAACAATGAAACATGTTGTGAGTAACTTTGACTAGTTTGAAATGTATCTAGTTTGAAGGTCTACATTTTTGCATTTGTTTCAAAGCATTTCAGATTGGTTTCAATATTATTATTTTAGGAATAAAAAATATCAATAACATGTTGAGTGTTGATTACTGATTATGTAATTGATGTAGCAAGAGCTTGAGTAAACTAAAAGCAGCTAATCGTAATAAAAATAATATTACACTTGTTGATTTTGCAGCATTTGCAGTTGTCGTACATCAATAAGTCAATGTTTTGGTGGTATCGAAGTACAAATATCTTCCCAAAATAATCAAAAGTAAATCCAACACTACAGTAAACGGGAATCCTTTTTGTAGCAATAAACGTGGGTCTTAGTTTGAGTGCTTTGACTCGCCCCACTAACTAAATACAGTAAATTCAACTCAAATTACCCACTTTTTAAGAGAGCTACAAAATTCCTTACAGGAAAAATAAAGCGTCCCATACAAACGTACAGTAGATCTGGTATTTCCATGTGTAAAGTACAGACGTGAGAACAAGCCATTCAAACAGGCCTCAGCTGCAAAAGAACCTGGAGTCGGCTCAATTTAACATATGGTCTCACGCTACATTTACGTCCTGAAATAGCTTTGTAATTTTGTAGCTGTGGCAATTGAACAAAAGGTGGTCCGACCGCCACACCTTTTTGGCTCTAAGAATCAGCACAATGTTTCTCAGAGGTGCTCCAGCTGCGTGTGGGCTCATTACGGAAATTAGATCTGGAGTCGAAGGAAAACAGTCCAGTAGCACCAGCTCAGCACTAACCCCAGACCAGACACTGTGGTGCGGGCGAAATTAAACCAAGAATGAACGGTATTAACTAACAATCTGCTACAACAAGAGGAAGTTGGCCATTTGGACTGATTTTATTAAGGCTCCAGAATATCTTTTGCATGCCAGGCTCAAATGCTTTGTTGGAAACTTTGTGAAAAATTAACTGGAAATAGTAACTGCTGGGGAAAAAATTATAATAATAGTACATTTAGGCTAAATTAGTATTTTCGTGAGGATGAAATATTGTGGTTTTCAGAAAATAATCATTATTTTAAGAAGTGAAGAAGTGAAGTGTTGAAAATGCTTCTTTGTTCATAGTTATTCAAACCGTAACCTGGAGAATATAGCGCAGTAATTCCATAGTCTGGAGCTGCAATCAAGTAAGAAATGATTGCACTGTGCAGAAAGGGAACGTAGAAGTAGAAAAAGCTCTCAAAATATATCTTTCGGATCAGTCTATAGATATTTGACCCGAAGTATATAAGGGGCAGAACAAAATTCGCAATTCATTCCCAAATCTCCAACTAACTAATTCCACACTTTCTTCTCCGTATCATATAATATCCTTTATAACCCCAATAAAAGAATGAGTCGATTAATAAAGATTTTGGTCAACAGCATCCACCAATTAATCGACCAAATGTTTGCAGGCCAAAAACAACATTGTTCAAGATGTATTCAACTTTAACAATTTACATTTGAAAGGTCTTTTGATTTCTGGCTACTTTTTGACCCAACGTGTTATTTGCCCTGTCTCCCAAATACATGTTTTGGCAGAATTTTCCTTTGACAAATGGTGCTATTTTCTTGGCAGTTTTGCAAATAACAGGGTAGTCTGTGATTGGTATATTGGCGTGTCAGCTATCCTAAAAAAATCACTGTGCGCGTGTGGCTGAGCTCCTGATGCGTCTTTGTGGCGCAGCCAGGTTTGGTGCAGCCCTGGGACAGGGAGGTGCCGTGTCCCCATCTGTCAGGTCTCATCAGTCCACTTTACAGCGCCGAGGGGCAGAACGACCAAAACTGACCACTGAGTCAACTGACAAGTCCACTCAACGTCCAGCGGATCAACGAAGCAACCAGGAAATCAAAACAATTTCATCTTTTCTTATAAATATCATAATGTCACTGGGAATATACAGTTCATAATGTACGTTGTGTTAATAATTCTGAAAATAATAATAGATTGAATATTAGGGCTGCAAGTAACAATTATTTTAGTCGTATCTTCTTCTTTTTTTTTTTTTTGATTGGTCGACTAGTCAAACACATGTACATTGACACGTTTAAAAATACCCTTTCACCAAATAAAGGTTGAAATATGGTGACTAAAAAGTTATAGGTTGAGAATATTTACAAAGCCGGCAGCAGGGTCGTGAGTTCGATTCCAGTCTCCAACAATTTACTGCATGTCCTCCCTTCTCTTGTTCTCCATTTAACTCTGTACTTTCATGTCAATAAAGCCTAAGGGGCAACCAAAACAAAAAAACCTTGACATTTTGATTTAATAATGCCACTGAATTTGTTACAAAAAAGATCTTTTTAAATGTGTTTTAGAGTCTGTATAGTAGAGATAATGATTATGATGATAAAATTACGACTATGATTATCTTGTATATTGCATTGTTGTTGCATTTCTACTCATTTGTTCTTTTTAATTAGTTTTATAGGCTTGTGATCAGACAATAGGACTATTTTGACTCTAGTGCAGTATAAAGATGTGTGAAACTTTCTAAACGTTCTAAGTTTAAAAATGAATTATACAAGCATTCATCTCAGAATAAATGTTGACAATAACATGAATGCCATGAAGAAAACTATGTGTGAGTTGCCATACAGTGGTTTAAATACTGGTAATGATGTTTGGTGATATTTGGCCATACTGTCAGGTCATGAACATACCTTTGATATACTGTAAATGTGACAGACAAAGCTTGAACCTCAAACCAGCTCAAACAAAGCCAGCCTTGAACACAAATGAAGTCTGACAATGTGCTTGGCTGATGATGACCAAAATCTTGACAACTGACCCAAAATCACTGGTGCACACTGGGCTGGGGACTGGGGTGCAGAGACTCCCATGTGGAAAAAATATTGTGCCTCCAGCTTAGTATGAGCATATAAAATATATGTTTCTTTCTGTTTAATATTGACACAGCAATAACAATGGATAAGCCAGAAGCATTTTATTGAGTGATACTTTTAGACACTTATGAGTGTATATATATTATATATATATACACACACACACACACACACAATATATGTGCAAAACATGTCAGTATCATTTACCTTATACAGTGTAGAGGAAAAACCCAGTCATTGCAATGTATGCTGCCATAAAGATTTGTTTTTTATAACTATTTGTATTCGATTGTCTATCATTTTAGAGTGAAGCAATTAAATATACAATATAATATATAAAATAAACAAATGTATGAATTGAACAGATGTTTGTAAACTATATATTGAAATCTCGTCTCGTGAAAATTGTGTGTTGTCCCACTCCTGTCCGTTTCTGGGTGGATTTCCCCCATCGACACAAAACATGCACAATAGGTCAAATCCTCCAGCGAAAGCGATAGTTCTGACATCTGGGTCTTTTTGACAACTCTACAGCTGTAAAGCTGTATTGTAAGAATCACACATCACAGTTTGATAAATAAGGTGACACAAATTGATAACTTTTTGTTTGTCAGAAGACTGAATAAAAGACTAAACCACTTCATCTAAACAGACAGAGCTGAGGTAACAAAAAAATGGAGAGGTCAAACACAAAAGAAAACAAGCAGCTGCACTGTTTACTGCCGCAGCCCTCGGGGAAGGAGAGGATCCAAATGTTATATCACATTTAGACGCCCAGCGCTTGTCCTGAACTTTTCCTAAATACAAAAGCTTTGTACTACACCTACATGAAAATGACTTAGACTACAAATGTGAAGACCTAAACTAAAAGCGCCCCAAAGCAAACATTTTCCAGTGATAAGACTCCAGTTCTGTCCTCCGTTCAATAACAGGAGCGGAGCTCCACCTGGAATGACTCCTGGCTGCCGGAGTGAGACTGGAAAAGACTCAAAATACTCTGCTACAACTGAAAGGTGGTTTACTCCTACAAAGATTTTGTTTCATGTTCTCAATTTTCAATTTTAATTTGGCCAATTACATGACAAAGTTAGTTTACACATCCATCTCAAGAAACCTATTTAACTTTGTGAATTAATTAAGCATTTTCTCTGTTTAACTGTGAGAATATGATTGTCTTTTTCTTTTTTTTTTAACCAAAATGACCAAATATGGCTTACTTTTACTCTTTAGAAAATGGTTTCTGTTTTTGTTTCCGGTTCTTGTGAGGAAGTAAATGGAGAAAATCACTACACAGTAGGAGGGCATTCCCAGCAAGAAGATCCACAGAATAAACTTTGTTGGTCAATAACATTCAATGGGTTGTTATTACAGTAATTCTCATGGAGTTTTGAAAAACACATATATCTAAGTGTTACCATCAGCTAACGTGTGCCGTGTTAAGCTGGGTCATGCTCGCCTGAGCAGAGGTGCCAAAGATCAAGTGATGCCATCAAGCGTTAATGACAGAAGTCCGCAGGCCACGACCAGCCGCTGATTTACCCTCACCGACAGAGATGAATGATTCATGGAGACGAGAGGGAGACTAGTGAGGGCACGCGGTACTGCTGCTTTTTACCCGCTCTAATGGGCTGAACAGGTTCCTCCAAAATAAGTGATACTTTCATTAGTAGAAAAAGATGTATGAAATTCTGTTTTGTAATTAGAAAGAACTTATTCAAATCACATGCCAGGAGGGAGTTCCGTTGGAAAAATGGAAAAAAAAAAAATCCTGACACCATGTCAAAGTGCCCATTACTCACAAGGAAATACTAATTGTTGGAGAAGATGTGGTTGCCAGGATGCTCACCATTATCATGTGGTTTGGGACTGTCCTGTTGCGCAGAAATATTGGACTGAGATTAACAAAGCACTGCAGTCAGTTTGTAACATCGCCATCCCACTGGATTTCAGAACTACTATATATTTGGGCCTTAAAACCCCTGCTATGGACACAATAAATTGACCTATTAACTACCTTTGGAGTTTACTTCTGGCTGCAGGGAAAAGGCCATCACAAAAAATGGAAGACACTATATGACAATAGACATTAGAAAAGAGAGAAAAAAATGAAGAATTTTAAATTAATTTGATGTCTTGTGTTGCTTTCGATTATTTTGCTCTCTCTGCGTTGTGTTCAGAGTTCTATTTTCAGTTTTGTCCTGTATATTCAAAAAACTGATTCAACAATGACTTTGGCAATAAGGACACTATTACTACACTTTATACAATGATACTGCCATTACAGAACCATTGGGGCATTTTCCAACTGGGATACGCAAATACGTGAAATTAAGGCTGCTGATATTGAAGATGATTTCAATATGCGTGGTGTCTATTAAGTACAGCAATGTCAATGTTTTGACAGAATAATTTCAGTAATATTAAAACTAATTTGTTCATGCCTTAAATCATCATCAACAGACAAAACCTAGACTAACCCTAACACATCACATTGTAATTAAGTCTAAACCTGGAACTAAACATGGACAAGGCCACAGCTAAATCAGGACTAAAACAGGACCCAATAAATTCTACATCAGAATTAAAGTGTACAAGTGTGAACCTAAATCAAGGCTATCTGTCAGATGGACAATGTTTGTGTTATTGAGATATATTTAGTTTGTTGCAATTTTTTTTATTAGCCAATACTGCAATATCGCTACTTTTGCAATATGTTGCGTAAATGTCGTTTCAGATTTTAAAAGAAAGTGAAATAGTTTGAATAAAAAATATATTTGTGGTGAATTTGATGTCTTTAAGAATGTTTTGCATTTCAGACATCAGTATAATAAAAATTAAAAAATTAAATAAAATGTATTGGCATAATGTACAGTATCACTATAATAAACAGATGTATTTGTCTTCGGGTTTGGGGGTGCGAGACAAAAAAGGTTGGGAAGTATTCCCATTAGTAACTTCCTACCAAATACATTTTTACCAATTGAGATTAGAAAATTAAAAGCATATTACAGTAAAGGTATTTACTTTAGTAGATACTGTTTACAGTGTGAAATAATCAGTGTAGTAAAAGCAGGTTTTGGTGCCGCTGTTTTAAGTATTTTCTGACTATTTCCCCCACTGTTCATCGACTGACCATATCCTCTTTCCTTCCGTTTCTAATCAAATGAAAATCCTAAATATGGAACTTACTGTAAGCTAAAATGAATGACCTCATCATCTCAAATCAATTAGTCCATCCATCAATGTTCGTTTGTGAAGTATACTCTGGAGGAGCAAGGGAGAAAGAGTACGGTTTAGAGATAGAGCTTGCAAATAGATATACTAATATATTCTATTTTCTGTTCATATAATTTAGGTTACATTATTGTTAATGATTCTTTACAACACGTTATGTGTACATTGTATCAGTATTGGGTCTAAAGTGGAGTAGGAGAAACTTTTCCATCCCTGGACACAAGGATCTCTGCTGCACAAAGAATGAGGTGTAAATAAATGCTCACTAAATATAGGGAGATGGAAAAGTCCCAGGGGGGGCATGCAGGCTGAGGAAACTTTAGTACAAATTCATTTTTAGTTATGATTTCAGTTTCTCCATGGGGAAATGCACTACCTCTGTTATTAGTGATGCTACGGCTGGTACTATCATCTGTGCAGTGAGGACATCAGTCAAACTCCAAATCTTTAATTTATGAAAATAAAGGATTTTCACTTCATTGAGAAAGGGAGATTCTGATTGAGAGCACTGCTATGGATGTGCTTGGTCCAAAGTGTCACCCAACACCGTGCATAGGCTGACCTCCCCTCCCCCGATGCCCCTCACAGCAGTGTGCCCCGGTCGCTCCAATCTGCTCAATAAACAAGCCCGGGTGGACACAGACAGTGGATAATGGTTCACCTGGAGGTGACAGCAAAAGAAAACAGAGCTCTTTGGCATAACGAATGGCGATAGAGATAAGCTCACCCAAGCACTTACGAATCAAGATAAAGGATTATCCAAACATGTCCAAAACTGGAGACATTTTCTTCTGCTGCAGAGTGTAGCACTGCATTATTCTGTGATCAGTTACAACTTCGAACAAATAAATAAATTGTTCTTAACATTTATTTTATTATATTTATTTTATTCATTTAGTGGACTGGTAGCTCTAAATTTTGCTGTTGTACAAAATGTTTTGAGGATTCAACCATTTGTGGTCAGAAAAAATTTTGAGCTTTTTAAAAAATACACACCTTTCATAGAAAGCATTTGCTTGCTCTGTGTTACAATTTAGGTGTTGTGTTGGGCTTGGAGCTCACGCCACATGTAGCCAATATTATGTCAGAAAGGCCCGAAGATAGACAGGTTCGGCAGGCTACAGAAGCCTGAGTCAGGATGTACAACACAACCCTACATGTGCTGCTGTTTGAAGAGACGCCCAACCTGAGAGCAATTTGTTGGGGAGGTCTAGTTAAAGCTAGAGCTAAATGGGGCTCGCTCTGGTCCGAATGCTAATGAGCCGATCCCCTCCTGAATGGAGACATCAAAGGCAGAGGCTCCCTCGCTCGCTCACCCGGGTGCAGGCCTGCTGCTATCATTTCACTGAGTGGGATCCTGTATTAGTGTGTGCGGGAGTGAGACAACATGATGTTTACATTAGGTGTATTCTTCTGGGACTGTGCAGCATCCAGCCATGCTGTGACACCCATCACACCAACAACCTTCTACTACTCATAATTAGCCTCTATTCACTGAGGCCTCATTTAGTGTGCTATTATCAGAGATCATTGTTATTTCCTCTATGTATATGCCGGAGTCCCACTGAGACTAGCATGTCTCGCACAGATAACTGGGCTATTTTGGTTAACCCATTTGTGTACACAATACTGAAGACATACAACTAAAGGATGATTCCCACAAGTGATTTCTAAGGAATTAATCGAGCCTAGAAGTCTTTGTCTTTTTAAATTAATGCCACAAATGTGCTATCGTCTCTGAACTGGAGGAGCCTTTTAGACTTTAATTTTGATTATATACACTCCGGCTCAAGTGGGTTACCTATGAAGTGTGATCCTTTTGGTTTCCTTCTATGAATCACCAAACCGATTCATCAATTAATTTGGCAGAGACCAGATCATATTTCAATCATTTGTCTAAATAAATTGATTGGATTATATTAAATTTGCCAAATAAAAAGATACTACAAGCGTTTTTGGTTGACTCACTAACTGACTTGAACATGGACAGCCACAGCAGTCAAGCTCAGTGTACTGAACCTCACACGGCTCAGGTGTGGAGGCCAGCGTGATGGATGATGGGGCTGTGGAGCTGCTCCTCAGTCGAGCCCTGGAAAGACATTTGGGAGATAAGCAGAGGCCTGTATGAGCGCCCCTCTCCTCCCACATCAATCCTCACTGCCACCACAGAAGGAGGTCCTCACATGCCAAGCCACACATCGAGCAGGAGAGGAGAGTTCACAGTTATAGCTTTAGAAAACATCTTCGAGTGATAAAGACACTACGAGATAAGGTCATGTTGAGCCGGCTTCAGATTAGAGAAATAAAATGTACAGCTTTGTTTTGGGGTGAAACACTGCAGCTCAGTGCACAAGTGGATCTCGGTAATCTCCTAATACAAAATCAAAACTCGATAGATTTTTCTATACGGCACCATGTATTGTGCACACCGTTTTTATTGTGTGTATGAATATTTAAAAGGGAATTCATATGAATTAGAACATGTAGAAAAGAGATTGTGTTGGTTGTGTTCCTCCACTCTGACTGGGGGAGACACAGCTCCTGTTTTTGCCGTATTTGTTAATCAAGCACACAAGAATTATACTAAATTTCTATCTCCATAATATTACAATTTATGTGTTGTAAGTATTTTTTTCCCAAGAAACAAAACAAACAAAAAAGAAGCAAAAATTGGTAATTACTAAAAATCAAAAAATTCATAGAGAAGTCATGATTATTGGGTTAATCGATAATCGTGATTATTCAGGTCACAATATAATCGTAAGTTTAATCGTTTTGAAAGCTAAATTTGTATTTTTGTTCAGTATACAGCCCAAAAATGTATTTAATATGGCTGTTTTTGTCAAATTTAACTTTATTTTGTCTTTCAGAAACTTAATTTTTGTAAACCTGGTCACAAACGTGAGGCACAATAACATGTTAGACCGCGGGAATGAAGGAAAATTCAAGATTTCACTTTTGTTTGGTCACAGTCTAAATAATTGTGAATAATCGTGATGTTTTTGTTTTTGTTTTTTTCACAATAATCGTAACACTAAAATTTGATATCATGACATCCCTATTCATAGTAACCACTTAAGGATGAATGACAGATTTCTTTGACTTTTTGGCTGGTGTGGTGCTTAACAGTTTCCTTGTAGTTGCAGTGACTTCAATAAACAATAAACAATAACGGAGCTTTGATATAATAAGAAATAAATGGCTTCGATTGTAATTTCTCTGGAGAGGGAACAAAGATTTTCTTCAAAATTCGACTCCATTTTGCCACAACTGATCTGAAACGGCGCAATCAAAAAACATCCATCTATTAATACTTCAAGAAGAATTTGGGTCCAACAAAGGTGGAGAACTGGTTGTTTGCCACAAAATAACGGTAATGAAAACATAATAGCACAGAAGATTGGTTCATGCGTTTCTCTCGCCAAAGCAAATCAATACAGAGTTGACTTCAGCAGAGTTGGAAGGTGCTCAGGAATACGCCGCGCCATAGCTTGGTTATGAAGACGCATGCTGGCGACCTATGACCTCAATCAGCCGAGTGCTTTAGATGGTGAAGGGCTAAGGGCCTCTCCTGTTCGGTGATAAAGAGAGGGCCGCGATGAAACGCCTGTGGGAAAGTCTGCCCATGTCTTTGTGTCCGGGCAGATGAGAGCTACTCCAGGCGACGTGATTGGACGCGTCATTCAACCTTGATGTTTATTGAAAGTAGTGACCAAGAAATGCCGTCAATACCCTTGCAGGAATCCCCTCAAAATGTAGGACTAATGTGCGTGATGTGTACATATAGACCAGTACAGAATTAAACATTACTCGTAGCGCTGCACAATATATTGCAACAGACTAAATATATATCGCATTAAAACCAATCTGACAGAAATGTATGTTATTATTTTTTTTATTAAAACATTGAAAAGGGCAGATTTTATTCATGATTTTCCTTATTCAGTCTAAATTACCCTTGATTTAGTTTCGGTTTTGTCTCTGTTAAGTTCTTATTTCAATATAATTTAAATTATTGTGTCAAAAATAGGGCTGCAACGATTTATTGACTAATCGTAACTAGATTACTATAAAAATAATCCTCAATATCTAGACTATACAGACTGTAAAACACAAACAGAACGATATTTTATAACAAAACCAGTGGCATTATTAAATCAAAATGTCAAAAAAAACAAAAAAAAACTTCAATAATAATAATAATGTACACTTTATTCATAAATAAATAATTATTCAGTCACCATCTTTCAACCTTCATTTGGTTATTTTTTACAGTCCATTTAGTGTTTTATTGAGCTCAGGAACATACAGCCTTTTTTCATTAGTCCCTTCTTGACCCACACGTTTTTTGTACCCTGCAGCACATTAAAAAAGGGTCCCCAAATCTCTGCCCCGAGTGAAAAAGTGTGAGAACCAAGTGAAGCAGAATAGGGCCAAGTAAGTACAAGTGGAAAAGGCCAAAATGTATGTCAAGAAACAACTTTTAAGGGAAAAGAAATAATAACATTATTTGGGACTCTGGATATTTATCGCATGTACTAGTTCTTTGCATTGAAAGTTAACTTTTTCCTTTTAAAAATATATATATTATAAGATTTTGGCTGTAGAAAACCAAAAAGTAACTTCAGTGACTCATTATGGGCGACAATTGATCACTTTTTTTTTGTATTTAGCCGTACCTGGTCATGTTTTCTATACAATATGGTTAGAAAACGGTTTACTGGGATTATACTAATTTAGGATTATTGTGTGATTGTCATAAAGTAGTTTCAATATTATCGTTTGTCATGATATTTTCGTGATAGCAATTTACCATAGTTCAAAACATGTTACTGTGACAGGTCTAGAGATGCTCATATACAGTAAATACAGTAGTTGAGCTAGCAAAACTTCCAATGTGTACCCAGTATTACCAATCTACTATTACCAAGTGCTACTCAAAAAAACAAGTCTTTAATGCATGCAATGTACAATAAGTATTACAAACATTGCTTCTAATTGCTCATGTCAAACGCAAAAACCAGACGTAATTCAAATGTCAGGCCAAGTTGCTTCATTACCATACTATAACTTTTGGATTATTTTTCCCTTTCAGAGTGAATCTTGGCATTCCTTCCCTTATCTGAACAGGACAAAAAATTATTATTTCAATCATGTCACTGTAGCAGTCCAACTACAACTCGGGACAATAGCGGGTTTGGACATTTCCCGACATTTTACTTCCTCTGTAGCTTTGATGATAATATTCTGGGGCAGGGAGCTAAAATAATGACCAGTTTCTATGCTCGGTGCACTAATGTTGTGGCCACTAAAACACTTGCAGCAAATATACTTAGCCTGTCATGAAGCGGCGGAAAAGTGTGTGGCAGATGCAATTTCAGAAGTGCCTGTTTAATTGTTTTAATGTCAAGAGCGAACAATGAGACAGTTTTGTGGATAAAAAAAAACATGTACTCACCTCCCCCTCCTCCAAGAAGACTGGAGTTTGCTGAAAAATGGGAGAAAAAAACAAACGTCAATACACAACATTTAATAAAGAAAGCAATAACATAATTTTCCACAATGCCAGTATTGACAAAATGATTTATGTCCAACACAATTGTTTTTGATATTTTGCAAAATGCAGTCACAATCGCTGCATTTTGACAGCGCTTTACTCCTGAATAACTACTATCTGATATCTGGCTGCTCATTTTTTACATTCTCTATCTGTGAATGACAAAATTGATCATTGAAGCGAGCGGCTGCCAGTAAGGCCTTTTCACCACCAACTTGGCAACGCTGTGTGCGATTCACTCAGCAGCTAATCTCAATATTCACTTCTTGGCTGATTTCTTCCTTGGCAACACGACAGAGGTTATGCTCAATAAAACATGTGGTTCATTAAACGCAATTAACAGTGGCCCACAGTGTGATGCATTTGTATCTGCCCCTGCACATAAAGAGCCCGCTTCTGCTCAGCGACGACTGACGAGGCGCTTTTTAATTCAGATTTCCACGTCTTGAGCGCAGTGAAAAGGCGCAGGCTTGTGCTAACAGATGTGCATTACCATTTCTCATTTTCTTTGAAGCACAGCCTCAATAGTTGTAGTTCTTCTGAATCATGAACCGTCCCAAAAACTCATACGTCTATACAAATGCACCTTGTAAAATCAGGATAAATTCTATCTTAACTCCTTGTTTTATACTGTCATTGGGATGGGACAAGATCTCCTGCCAAATGAAACTACAACACATTAATTCTGTGCAGCGCAATAGATAGGATTTTCTTAGCATAACAATAACAATGAGATAGAGATAAACTATTTACCAGTTTACATATACCAGTAATTGAAAATACAGTATGTTATTCCTATTAAATTACATTGTGAAGTCCAAATTCAGAATACAAAAAGATTGTAGATTGTCACTGGTACATACAAACTATTATAATGTTTCATGAACTGAAACCTACAGATTAAGCTAAACTTTGACAGTAATATTCACCACAGTGAGCTTTTCTAATATGGTGCAGCTTTTATTACATGTAATTTCAAGATTGGAATATAACTACCATCTGCCTGAACCACACTTCCAAAAATGTGAGTCATAACTGTAACATAATTTTAACGGTCTTCTGTTCCTGCTATCATTAGCAGCTAGCGCCATTAAAATCATATTATTTCTTGAAACATTTGGAGGATAATAACAGATATGTGGCGTTATGGTGAAATAGCTCAATGGTTAATATTTTTGGATGTGCTTGTAAACCGGGGCACTCTCACATCCAGTACCTTCCAGTGTCACTGATATTGCTCTGCTCATTGTCCCCATCTGGAGGACCGCACATTTGAGTGGCCGACAGGACAAAGAAAGCTCTCTCACTGCAGAATTTGTTTAATCAAAAGGCCTTTGTTATGCATGTGTGCGTGAGCAAAGTCTATGGGCAGAAACATACAGGCAGGAAAAACAAGCCGTCTAAAAGGGGTGTACTGACAATCTACTGTCATGTTTACAATAGCACCTCTCTAGGTTGTTCTGTGATGAGAAAGACACTCGTGCTCCCGACGCCTTTGTTTAGCTCTGGAATCTGTCAACTATCAACAGCCTGCACGGTGCTGGGTGAGGGGATGGGATCACTTCTGATAAAGGGGTACACAATCTACAAGCCATGAGCCTAATATACAGAATTACATGCATGGCACAGCATACACACAAGCTTATATTGGAGTTGAATAAAAAAATTACCAAGAAAAACACATGGTAAATTCATGCTTGTTTGATATTTTTCGCAGTCATTAATATCATTTTTTGCCTTTAGGCTTGATTCACTTGGACACCATGGATTTTTTTCAAAGAAAATCCAATCGATCAAATCCAAAATAGAACTGTATTTTACAACTTGTTGCCGATACAATCAGATACTGTGTACTTGTGAAAACAATGAATTAGCAACAATATTTTAACTCAGACTTGTGTGAGTGCATGAATGTGACTTCCAAAATCTGCACTGTACAGAGAAAGTAACAATTGTAAACCAGTTCAAACAAACTACTGTTCTTCTAGTTCTTCACACTCTATCATCTTAGGCCCGACTCCTGGGGAGAAATCCTATTAAAACACTGGGGTTTAATTATCTGACATTATGGAAATGTGTACCTGAGGGGGGCGCTTCATTTACCCCACACTAATCAGACACAGGAGATGTACTTGGTAATCAGACTGACACAAGTCTCTGTATGAGTGACTGGGACGAGTGGGTTAAGCTGGTGGGCTTGGTGAACATCACGTAGAGCTTTTGAGGGTTAAGACACTTTGTAATCACATGTTACTGGGTGGGATCATAGCAATAGCAGAAATAGCCCACCGGGAGACAAAGATAGCGCCACAGGCATCTCAAGTTTTTAGTTTGTACGATGCATTTAAAAATAAGCAGGGCTCAAAAGCTGATTTGTGCATTTTCAATTCTCCGGATCAGAACATCATTAAAAATGTTTTGCCAGTTTATTTTATAGCTCACTGCACTGCCTGTGCATACAAATACCAAACCAACAGTGTCAGTACACTTAGCCCACAGCCACACATCACAGAAGACATTACGATCCGTAAATGGATCATGACAACTTGGAAGCACTTCTTGAAAACAGCTGGTTTCCAGCAAATGCAGTTCAGGCCTAGTGATTAACCCAGTTTGCAGTCAGGCCAACAAGAACCACGGGGGCATATGATACTGCTACACCAAGTCCAGTTTAGACTATTTTCTTCATCAAGAGGTATATATTGATCAAGCAAATCATTGCGACCACTAAATATGAAAGTAAGAATGTATGTTTTTGAATGTATTTTTCAGCAATAAAACTACCCTCACCAGAAAAGTTACATATAGCACCTTTAAGTTAGGACACGAAAAAATGTATCCAGAACTGAAACCACTTTCTGCAGCTTAGGATTCAGGAATACTGTCCTCAGACCAAAAGGATCAAAAAAGATGTAATCTGTATCTTTATTTGGCCACATCAACCCAACAATGTATGTTAAATATTGTGAGTATTAGTTATAAACTAGCTCTCATTTTCTGCTCTGAGCAAGACTTCGATCTTGTAGGAGCTCAACACCTTTGCTCCTTTAGGGAGGCAGTTGGAGCAACTAAAATTAGCAATATCAGAGGCCATTAGCTTAGTCTTCTCCAGTAGCTGAGCGCCCAGATGCAAGATGGCCTTTTAAAATTCATGTTTAATAGGTTTTTGACTTTACAGCTGCAAGACTCATCTCCCTTTTAGTGCCTTGAATCTCCCCGAGGCTTTCCATGATCAATGTTTGTTCAAGGGCAACGCCGACCTCCTCTGCACCACTAAAACAGCCCTGACATGACAACATTAGCTTAAATACCTCAGAGGTCTAGGGACGTGAATATCTCAGAATGCTCAAATGTTTCTGCAGCATCAGGTAACTATGTAAAAAAAAGTAAGGCAAAGAAAGCTGCGACCAGGCTTGCAAAATGTGAACAGATACAACGCAATAAGTACAGTAATCAAACTTATTTACCACTATTACATTTTTAGCACTCTATTTGCTTC
Organism: Chaenogobius annularis; assembly: GCA_015082035.1. Classification (NCBI taxonomy): domain Eukaryota; kingdom Metazoa; phylum Chordata; class Actinopteri; order Gobiiformes; family Gobiidae; genus Chaenogobius; species Chaenogobius annularis. Next base: position 191,245 of record BJKM01000008.1, on the reverse strand, counting down.
AACTCGGTTTGAAAAGTCAATTTTGCATACAATTCCCCATTTAAAACTATTTAATATTAATCTTAGTCTTAATTTTTTCTCCTGCATTTGCCATTTCTCCAAAATTCCGTGTTCACCTTGATCCGCCAGACACGCCTACTGCTCTGTACTTTCTTTGTTCGTTCATTTGTTTTCCCTTGGATTCAACAGCTTTGCGTAGCCAATTTTGGCCCAGATGAAAAATAAAATTAAAATCCTCCGCTTGATACAGTGAACTGCAAACTATCGGTAGGCGGGGCCGTTATCATGGAACACCAGTGCTTTGTTGTGATGGCGTTTACAGTGATGAAAAGGGGCAGGTGGAAATCACCGCAACAGTTTTCAACCGGAAGTCATGAGTTTGTATCTTTTATCCTGTCGTCTTTCAAATGTCCAAAGCAGACAAAAGCATATTATTATTTAAGATTGATCTATGGAGTCCAAGGAATTTTCTTATGGATCAAATAAAGTTTTCCTACAATTTCTGAAAAAAAGAGTGTCTATTCCAGCAATATATGAGCTCTGGGCGGGGTAAACTTTGACCTCATGGGGCCACTGCAGAGATACATTGATTCTCATTCAGATTTACTATAAAAAATGCATTAAAGCCAAAACTGACCTCCAAAGTTCTAGTAACACAAGTTCATTAGCCTAAATACCTTAGAGGTGCTTGAGCATGACTTTTTGAGAGCACCTCAATGTTTCCTGAGCTCTCAAGGTTCTTCTAGTTTGTAATGGCCCATTTACTGAGAAAAGAAGTATAAGGCCAAAAGCTCCGGCTACGAGCTTCTTGGCCACAGATCGCTTCCCACCAGTGAGCTCAACATGGCTCATAAATCCGTGTGGAGGGCTCCCCTGACTGCCCCGAGATGGCAGGTCATTAGGAGCTGCCGGTGCACGCAGCGTTAGGCCTCCCCATCAACTACATGCCTGCACTGTCACTACGGCAACGCCCACTTCCTGTCCAACCTCTGAACTCTGAACCCCTACATCAGGCTTGCGTTTTCTTCACCCAGTGGTAACACAGCAGAGGCTGAGGTGTGTATTTTCACAGAGGAGATATATTGATAACAGAGCTGGAGACCGTGACAGCTCGAGTTTTATGGTTTGTGTCAAAAGCTTGAAAACGAGTTAAAGAGTTAAAGCAGGAATTCTAGCTTCCACTGTCATAGATTTTTAAAGGATTTATGTAAAACTGGTCTGCGTAAACAGCCAGGATCTGAGTTACATGTTCAGTGTAACCCTGTAAAGCCTGTAGGATTAGCGGGTCCTCCAGTTATTTTCCAGTCCTGAAGCAAACACCTGGCCTAGACCTGGTTTGGTAATGTGCTATATTTTATAAAACCTGGTTTAGCCTGGTTTTATTTGTTCTGGTTGGTAAACTCTGAGCTTTTTAAGTATACCAGTGTTCCGCTTTTGTTCATGGTTTAGTCTTGTTTGGACCTGTTTATTCATCTTGTGATATTGTCTAAGTTGAGTTCAGTTTATGTATATTATGTTTGATACTGGTCTGGTATAGTTCAGGTTTTAGTCCAGCCCTGGTTTTATAGCTGGTGCAACACTAGTTAGTCATAATGTTCTAGGTTGGTCTGTTAAATATAGTGTTTAGTAGAGTAAAGCACACATATTATGAGGTGCTGCTTGGTTTAAAACCTTTGAAAATCACATTCCTAGGTCATATTATGGGAAGTGGCTGGGCATAACCACAAAACCCCAAAGCCATTAAAATATCCAGTTTCGACTATATGGCACCCTCAGTGAACCCCTTAAACACTACAAATGCACACTAGCCTCATCCTCCCTGGCCCCTCACACACTCCACAATAAGCCCAGAGGTTAATAGTGTACTGTGCTGTGTCTGGGGGATATTACGTGTGCAAAGGAAAGCAATGAAAAGAAAAGAAAAGTTTGAGGGTTTGGGATGGCGGCTCTTGCTAATAGATATGTCTACATATGAAGGTTTTTTATAAAATGTCTAAAATATAAAACATTTCTGATTTCAAATAAAATCTGTATAAATCCAAACCAGATACAGCCTTACCACCTTGAGAATATGCAATCTCTTTTTGACATCACCATCCCACTCGATTTCAGAACTACCGGTATGTTTGGGCCTCAAAACTCCTGGTCTGGTTGGGACACTAAGGTTAAAACTGGAGTTGGGAAAAAAAAATATTCTATTGCTGTATCAGGAGAAGCAAATTAAGTACAAGGAAAAGCACATAATCTTTCATGGATCGTACTTGGATGGTCATTATGTTTTCTTGGTGTTGGGATGTCTTGCGTGTCGGCTGGCCACTCGCCTTCAGACAGCCTGTGAAGTGAGCGACTTGGCCAAATTCTTTTGACTTAAATAATGCGGCTTTTCCCACATAGAGACACTTTTCCAGGCCGCTGAGCCTCCTAACAAGCACTGCTACACTGGCTCTGAAGAAGTTCAAATTCATATGCCCTGCTACACATGTATTTATACGCACAAGCTCGCAATATGTTCAACCTAAGATTTCACGCCGTTTTCTCATATCTGTAAATCAAGTGCAAAGTGTATTTTTGGGGGAATCGAGGAGCGGTATTTTTTACTTGCAGCAGAGCCGTCGAAATGCACGCTGTCTTGTCTGATAACAGCAGTTGTCATTGTTGTTCTTTATAGCTGCAGATGTAGAGGTCCCTGTGGAGAAAGGCTGAACCACAGGAAAGAGTAGAGAAGGTGACAGAGTCTTTAAGGAGCAAGCGTTTTCTCAGTGTGTATTTATCTTAACAAAAAGCCTGGAGTCTGTTGAATTTAATTAACATAATATCTGTCAGTTCAATATACTCATATGTGCCTGTATTAACCATCTGACACCGACAGAGGCACTTCCCACAATATATTAAATATAGTGCTTACACACGTTTGAAACAGTTTGGTAATCAGAAATGTAATTGTAAAGAGACTGAAATTAACATACACATTTGAATAGTAATGTCTCCCCTCATTGCTGTAAATAGAAACATTTTAGTGTTACAATTATTGAAGTCATTTATGGATTGTATTTGTATTCATCATCACTGTCCTCTTCTGAAAGTGCTCTGAAAGGTTGGAATCTTCCATTGGAATTAATAAATTGCATTTCACTGCACTTCTTGGTCTTTAATTTACATTATTCAATTTTCCATCAAAATAGTGATAGATAGATAGATCGATCTATATATATCTATCGAGAGAGAGATATTTTCCATAATTATTATTTTTCCCCTTTTATCATATTGTGACCTGAATAACAATGACAATAACGCCTTCTAACAGTAACATCAAATCATTCATAACTAAATTATGAATTATCAGTAATAATTTATAATGAACAATAATGTGCTCATATGTTTTGGCTCTTGTGAAACAAAAGAATTTCACAGACACAGACTATAAAGTACTTCCCAGGTGAACCTCTTTGCTTAAAAGTAGGCGAGGACTTTTTTTTTGCCAGAAACGCTTTTCCATCCGTTCAGCCTTGTTGTTCAGAAAAATGGATTGTATGTACGACAAAGCTCGCCCTTGTGCTCATATTGATTATCAAAATTTTTATTACATAGCTATGGGCTGTTCTGGGACATTTTAGTTCAAGATAATAAAAGCCCGGCTGGTTCAAGCACACATTATAGCTCAACTAGACCTAAACTAACGCAGACAAATATCTTATTTTATTGGTACTCACAATCAGAGAGCTATACAAACCACAGGTACAGAATTTAAATTATGCAATGAAGAGAGATTATTTAAGGATGAGTTCTGAGGACAGGTAATGAGGAGAGGATGAGATGGTTACGCTGCTGCGGCGTCACATATCTGAGGTAGAGATGACAACTGTGTTTATTCAGGTCACAATATATTCATAAGAACAAAACATATATATTTGTGAGAATACTAAAACCAATCCATACTTCAAAAAAAGCTTTTGTTTGTCTTTTTATGCCACAATAACTTAATTCACAAAGTTTGAATTCGTAAAGCCGTTCACGAATGGCAATGTTGTATTCGTCAACCTGAATAAAAGTGAGGTCATGGTCAAATTGATTTATAAAGCACATTTATAAACAGATACACTGCCCCACAGCGCAGCACAGGTTCAATAACCAAGTACAATTTATAGCAAGATTTCTGCAGTTTGGTCACAAGAAATACAACACTAAAATGTATTATTGTGATAGTGAAATGAGTGGACAGTGTGGCATGTGGAGTTTTTGAGATTGGTGTATATGCAGATGTAAAAATCGCATTTGGATGAACTTTATGTTTACGTTCTCATTTGCTGTTTGCCATTTTGTCTCAAGGTAACAGCGGTTTAAAAGTTACATGCAGCAGAACAGAGTTTAATCTTGCATTATGATTCACGACACTCATTACAATATCAGTGAGCTGGAGAGTGCTTCTTCAGCGTTTCCCCATATTCTTTATACTTATGATCCAGTGTGATAGTAAATGTTTTTTGCCTGCGTGAGATAGTAGCAGCCGCAGTGCTCTGGTGTCGGCATGCATCATGGTGACAACGGGCCGGTGTGGCTGTGATGAATCCCTGTTCCTGCGCAGACTTGTCACCTTCATAACAACGCAACAATAGCAGATGCCAAAGCCAGCCCACGCGTCTATTGTTATAATTACCTGACCTTCAAATCCACATTAATGAGCGCACTGGATGATCCTATTCTCTTTCATCATTTGGCTTCCCGGGCCCTCTTTTTATCTAACAAGGTCACCTTTCACAACACAGAAATATACAACCCCCTCATAAATATACATCCACCTGAATCTTCCTCCGTGCAGCCCCCAATTCAAGAAAGTGTCAAGAAATGACAAGAAAATTAAGCTGGAGGTGGGCTCTGCAAAACGGCATTGTTGGCTTTGTGCGAGGGAGCGCTTCAAGTAAGGCCAAACAGCATCTTTAATATGGCTCATTTCGGGCTCGGCAATTAATCAAATTTTAATCGAGATAGTAATTGTCTAAATTGTCATGTCTAATTGTCAATGATATGCTTGTTTTTTTTTAATCGAGCCAATCACAGCCAATCCTCTGTCAGTAAAAGCATGTGGTTTGGAGCAAAGTTCAGTTTAAATGGCACCATTTAAGTCTTGTTTTTGTTCATTCAAACTATAGTTTTTAAAAAGAGATTGATCAATATCAGGGGGGGAAATTATTCTCGCTAATAAAGTTGCTGTTCAATTTATTGACAATAAAAGGGGCATGGTGATGGCAAAAGCTCTCAAAACTATTACGCCTCTCTACGATCTGACAAAAACTGCACTCAGATAACAGTTGATTATTTATTATTTATGCAGAAAAACACTTCAAAACTGTACATTTATATGGGTATAAATTCACAATTCACTCCAAAACCTTTTGTTGTCACATAAATCCTTGTAATCCAAATGAAATAAAAAGTCGACTAAAACACCATTACTTGATTAATCGACTAAAGGATGGCTGCGCTACAATTTTGAGCATTATAAATGGTGGAGATAAGCCAAAGCTGCCCTGGGGACAGGTAGACAGAAGACTATTCAGAGCTGGGATCAACCCGCCGACCTTTTGGTTGTGGGAAAAAACACTAACGACTGAGCCATTGCCACCTCAGGCTGTGCAAACAAAAGGTAGGATACAATACACAGTGTTACAGTTACATTAAGAGAGGATAACACGTCACTATTCACATATTGTTTGATCAAAGAAAAAGGAAATGCCCTTTTATCACCCATATGTTGATTGCATTGATTAGCACACTACACTACTGTTTCAGATCAAAAGAATGGTCGCCTCTTCTATTCAACATGAGCTGAATACACATCAAGAGCATTCACACCTGTGATTACCATTTTTAAAAAACCCACTCAAAATACATCAACATTTATCTACAACAAAGGTGGCTACGATAATGATACTTACAGAAAAATGCAAGTATTGTTGTGCCTCAAAATGATACGTTGACATAAAACATATCCAACCAAAGCAAATAAAAGGAAAACATATATGGTACTACAGATCCAGTATTTAAATCAAATTGTGGGAGTTATGTAGAAAGTATATGTAAATGTAAAAGTCTGTATAGAGAAGAAAAAAAGAAATCACCATAAACTTATTTCACAACAAAAAAACATTGCAAGCCTGTTCAATTATATTTTACTTAATCTATAAAAATATTGGATGTGATGAAAACCAACAGTTTACTCAACCTCATCAAACAGTGCAATGACGATTAATGTATTTCCAACCCTTATTTGCAGCGGCGGCGTCTCGGTCAGCGTGAAATAAAGTGGATTTTAGCCCTAATTTAAACTGGGACAGCCGCCTCCTGCATTTCTTTATTTATGTACAGCTTGTTACCAGCAGATTCAAACTGTCGGAGCTCCTTCTCTCCCTCAGCCCCCTCAGCTCAATCCCCAGCAGACTGCAATAACTAGAATTTGTAGACACCGAGCCGAGACAGCAATAAATTGGACGTCCTAAGCCACTGAACTGCGCTTTCTAAATCAAATTCATTTTAGCATAGCACAGATTTCTTTTGCCAAAATATAAAACTTCCAGATTCAAGCCTGCAAGTCTCACTGCACACCGCCCAAGACGAGGGCGGGCGGCTTAAGTGGATAACATTGCATTAAGGAAGCGAGCACCATCTTTGCAATGCTAAATGTATTTTAACTTCTCTTACTTCCTTACTACAATGCACTTAAGCAGCACTTAAGAAGGACCGTTCCCACCAGCGTATATTTGATCACGGGGCTGCCAAGAGTAGAGACGAGGTGTGAAGTGAGTCCTGCAGACCGTTTTACCTGCAACCAGCCTCGAATCAGACAAGAATCAGGCGCAAAGCAGAGAAGGGATGTCCCACAATACATGCTTCCATTACATCTTATCGGTTCAAAACATACTCGAGTAATGGTTAAGAGGACTGAAGGTTGAACAGTATTTTTATATAGTATGTTACGATTTTTGGCCCTGTTAAGACTCCCAAACAAACACAAAACTCTACCTAGAGGTGCAAGATTTTAGACAGTATTGACATTCATGAATACTGTTTTGAAGATATGCAAAATGTCCAATATCCAGTATATCATTTATTGTAAAAAAAAAAAAAAAAAAAATAATAAGTGCTTACTAAAAGAGCTGATAAAAAATCCAAAAGATATGTAGAACTTTCAAATCAAGGTTTAATTTGGAAAATTAGAACCCCCACCGTCTCTTGAAGAAGAAAAGTGATTATTTTTGTATTTAAAAAAAAAAAAAAATAAATAAAAAAAAAAGGTACAAGGAGGTTTTTTTTGCATTTTTGCGATTCATTTGACCAACATTTTACATTTATCTGATAATTAAACCTCAACTAATAAGTTTAAAGACATGTTTTCACACATTTCTGATGAATTTACATAATATCATTTGACTGTCGTTATCAAGAAACCTGTTAAAAATATTGATAAATAAATGTCAATATCGTTCACCATTATATATACACATTTAAGATTGTTAGTATTTTTTTGGACAAACTAAGTCATATATCTCCATTCAAATAACATTTTAATATTACTGCTATAAGCCAAGTCGTACATATTACGTATGGAGATTTGGTTCTAAAAAAAGCTAAATACATTTACGTTATTGTCGAACGCAACGAAGTAAAGTAAGTAAAGTTTTATTTATAAAGCACATTTAAAACACCACAATGGCCCAAAGTGCTTAACTAAGACCATATAAAATACAATAAAACATACAAGACATGTAATAACAAGGTAAAACAAAATAATGCTATAAAAATGTTCTTCTCATCTTGTGTGAAAAGCCTGTGTAAACAAAAAGGTTTTTAACAAAGATTAAAGCAGTAACTTTCATTTCCATTCATGGTTGAGGTCAGGTCACTATTGGAGAGTTAGCTCAAATTTGAAACTGATTGCTGGATAGAAGATGAATAGCAAAGCACAAGTCCAGTTCACTCATCTGCATAAAAGCTTTTACTCTCCATTATCCTCAGTTAAAAGATTATCACAATTATGAGCGAATAGATAATTCAAAATGGTTTTCGATCACATATGACTTCTGCTTTTAATCCAGCAGTTATAATTTAAGAATAATGAGATCATCAACAACATCGAAACCTTGTAACAGTGCCTTTTAAAATATAGTAATTATTTTATTCAAACTACTCATTAAAATGTACCTGACTGACAACTGCACGTAAACTGCACACTGTTATTTTCCTGTTCGAGACCACCGTGTCATCAATCACAACCCACTCATTGTCCAGTGAAAAACACTCATAGGCCAAAACAACATCATTAAACCCTGCGTTTTCTACAGTGTATGCCTGTTATAAAACTATTTACTGGCTGATCTTGTCCCAGAATGTCTCATAATGTTTAAACTTTTTACAAAGCCGTCCTGTAGTTACTCGAAAAATAAACAATAGTTAGATAATAACAATGGGATCAGTTTTGTTTTACGATTATTGTGTTATGAGGAAATAAAGGCCATTATCCATCTGTGCACTTGTATTGGTTGCTATGGGGGAATAAATGAAGTGTTCTTATTTGATTGGAACTGCAAATGGTGGATCTAAACACCCTCACATTTTCAGGACAATGCCAAAAGGAAAAACTAACTATCTTGTGCAAGGAAAAGTTGGCAGTAAAAGGTCGGGAAACTAAGGTCAGTTGTGGATGAGGAACTTATCTTTATTACTTCGGTAAAAGTACAAATAGATTAGAAAAAGCATACTTTAAACACTGAAAGTTGCACATAAAATAATCTACTCAAGTAAAAGTATTGTAGTACCTGTTTAATACATTTCAAAATATGTGAGAAATACTTCAAAGTCACATTTAAGGACCTTGATAAAGAATGTGCTGAATTTCAGTCAACAGTTGTTGTTATCATTATGGTTATCGTTATGGTTATCGTTGTGGTTGTTATCGTTGTTATCGTTGTCGTCGTCGTTGTTGTTATTATTATTTATTTTTGTTTGCTCAAAGCCAGGCAAGTTGTCCTGCTCTAAAATGTAGTGAGGTAAAAGTAGAAAGTATCCAATGCTTACTTACGTACAGTAAGGCAAGGCAAGTTTATTTGTAGAGCACAATTCGTACACAAGGTAATTCAAAGTGCTTCGCACAACAGGAAATAAATGCATTAAAATCACAAAGACATGGCAGGACTCACAAAATCTTAATTAATCAGTAATTAATCAAATACTGGCATGTCATACTGCATACAACATGTCACCAAGCCCTCATCTTCTAACAAGACACAACACAATGATAATGCCGTGGTTGTTTTCCATTTATTCAGTCTTAAACCAAATCCGAAACTTTCATTAGTCCTTGTGTCCGCTATTGAAGTGAACAACAATTGTTTCATCTCTTGTCTGTATTTCAAGCCCTCAAAGATATTTAAACATCATTGCCGACTAAATGGAAGCACTCATCGGGAGATACTAGCAGTTTAATAGCCCCATTATCCATTTACACATCTGCATAAAATAATCAGCCTGGCCTGCCACAATGTTTTAATATGCATTTGTATGAGAGAGGATTGCATCTTATCTTTGCGCGTATCAGTGATTGTTTTCTGAGTGACACACTGGAGATTTGGGCACATAATAATAAACCACATCAAGCTCAATAATTGACAGACAAGTTGGAGGCTCCAAAAGTTGAAGTGCTACCTTGGGGATACTAAAGCAGTAGAATAGATTGACAACGGTTGCGTCTCTCTAAATGATATTGCCGTCCTCCTGCTGAACTTTGCCGTGATGCTTAATACTGTTAATTGGCGTGCCTCCAAGCTCTTAATTTTATCCTGAACCCCAATACACAGTTGCCTTTGTGATCTTAATGGGAGGGTATGTATTAAAGCCAAGATTTACACAAGGCTTTGTCTCATTGATGATGATGATAAAGAGTTGTATAACTACTACAATAGTAAATTAACTGGCATTTGGACAACTTCCTGCTGGCGGCTAAGTACCCCACACAGTGCATTACTATCAGGAGGAGGACAGACAAGATGGAGGGCTGCAAATGAGAAAAATGTGTCAATAGAACTATTCCACAATACTGCAGGCTTTACCCAATTTGTCTGGTAAATTCAGGCTGAAATCCTCTGTATGGGATTTACAGTCCGGTCACCATCTCCTCCATTCCATTTCAGGCCAAACTCAGACAGAGCTGTGCAATCACAATGTTTTTTTTTCAGTGACACATGGGAAACAAAAATGCGAATAATTTAGAACAAAATCAAAAACAATAGCAGTCTGCGAGCTGAGGAAGACTTCCGAAAAAAACTCCTGCACACTATCTCACTCTTGATTCATTTATTAAGACAACATTTCGGTCCTTATGGCCTTCATCAGGTATCTTTGAGCTGAGGGAAACTAATCGACTCAATAAAATCATCAAGAACCAGACACGTTGTGTGGGAGGAGCTGGACTATTTGACTGTCGTGGCGCAGAGGAGGATGTTTTCCAAAATCTTGACTATTCTGGGCTTTCCCTCCCCTTTTTTCGTCTGCCGGTTGGTTGCATGTCTGTCCCCTTGGGGATGAATAAAAGTAATTCCGATTCTGCAAATGGTGACTTGCTGTTGACTGCATCGTAGCATTGTATGTTTCTTGCTTTTAGGATGCTCACTATTGATCAACACATTTTATTTCACCATTTTAATTGACAGAATGTAATGAAAAACACAGGAAGTGTAATAGCTTGCTGTTGCAAAAGGTGTTTACCATTACACATGTTATGTTTTACTCTCACCGTCTGCTTCAAAACCATTTATATTCTACACACTCTTAACAACAAAACACAGTCATTTTAAATCAGAAATATGCATCAGTTAATCCCATAACATTATACATTCAAACACAGCTTAATCTGAATACGGACCTATAGAGACATTTGTGCAGGTCGAGGCGCAAACCAAAACACACTTAACTACTGATGGGAGCATGGTTGTTTTGCATTAGACTGTCAGCTTTAGTGTTCTTGCATCACCGTCTCAACAATGTGAGGTGGGGCCGACAACACAGAGCTGCTTCACTGTGGCACTTTCAAAACACCAATCAGTTTCTAAATCACGCCGGCGCAATACTTACAATGTGAGGGACCTGTCACTTCTGCACAGCCAATTTATGTGCCTTTTACACGAGCTGGAAGAAAGATGAGGGCTCTGAGGATAACTGAGACTGAGGGCAGAGCTGAGAGTTAGGGAAAAACTGCACAAAGGAAACCGCATCAACACATCGTGAATTTGAGAGTTGGCCAAAATGTGTGAGTGGTAATTTATGAACTTGATTGAATCGTAACTCAGTGAAGCACATTATCATCCGTACACGACATTGACAACACTTAATTACTCACTATTTTTGGAATAAATATAGTCAGATGCTTAAAATATGTCTTTAAACATATAAATTGAGGTTTAATTATGTGAATTTTGGCCAAGATATTCTCATGTAACATCTGGGTTATAATCACATGGCATATATATACTACTGGTTACTGTGTACTTTCTCATTATCCGTAAACGGGTACAAATAATCTTAAGGCTGACATCACATCTGACACAAACAACAGCTATTTAAACCACAGTTAAACTATAGGAAGATGAACTCAGAATCAAGACAATACAACAAAATGTAATGTTTTGCCTCTTCGCCCTGTATGCATCAAATAAAGACCTTGAGAACGATCCTCGCCACCTCTATACAGCCTCTCATAGACTAAACTTCACTTTTTAATTTTTACTTTTAATCAGCTTGTAATGTCGGCTGGCCTTGAGCGGTTGGAGCTAAGTGAGACAAGACATTGACGAGGTCCACATCTTTTTAATTGTCGATCAAATTAAAGCGCAAAGTGCATTGTGCAAAAAATACGGAGGCACGGAGCTGCGTCTTCTCCAGCAGCAGAACAAGGACTGATGTTCCAGGCGCATTTTATCATGTTCATCCCATTGGGCAACACTACAGACAATTGACAGGGATGTTATAATTATCAATGGCTCATAAAAACTGTCTAAAAACCTCCATAAAAACACACAAACCCATACCCACACAAATACACACAAATATATACATAAAACCCTAAAACCAACACCTAACAATAATAAAAAGCCTTAAACCCCTGTACAAAACCCTATCATGCTCCACTACACGTCCTCTGCCTTGGTCCAGGCGGGAACCCTTATAATGGAGCTTGTTTTCAGAGGGAACCCTTTGACTCATGGACACAAGAACAGAGGAAGTGAATAAACATTTACCAATTCACCAAAACATTAAAAACCACATTAGCACACAAACACTTAAACATCCTTAAACAAATATTACACTATATATATTGTACATATCCAAATGACCTAATTTAATATGTCTCCCTTTTCCCTCCAGGACAGACGGCTTCAACGCAAGTGCCCCTGTGCACCAGATCTAAAAATGGGACAAAGAGGACAGACATTACTTCAATAAATATTTAAAATCAATGTTGTGCAATTGTCTTTTTGAAAGTGCAAAATGATGCTTAAAGTCCTGTGTGCAATTAAAGTGCCAAATGTAATTTAAAGTGCAAATAGTGAAAATTGCGAGTGGTAACATACTGGCTCTTTGTTACACAGCTCTTTTAGTAGCATACTTTTGCTGTTACTAACCCAATTTTGAAAGTTTAGTTTATATCTACTCACAATATTAAAATGTCCCTATACATAGCCCAGCTCTACACACAACATAGTAAATCATGAAGGGTTAGTACAGGGCACACATGCTTTTTGGAGGTACAGGAAACCAAAGAAAGAATCCTACGTGCCAAACATTGGGGGGTAGAAAAAACTCAAACCTAATGGGTAGGGCTGCAACTAACAATTATTTTGCTTACTGATTAGTCAAGCGATTATTCTTTCGATGTTTAGATTGATAAAGACCCGTGACTTTGAGATTTAGACCAAGCAGCAATACTTAATCTTGGTAAAATGTTTAAAGACATCCTGAAGGTGATTGTGCAGACAAAAGCGTTTTTTCATCAAAAACACTAAATGTACATGTTTCCTGTGTCATTTTGGTGTGATTCTGCTTTGGCAGAGTCATAAAATCTCTTCCCTCAGCTCATGGCATGATGTGGAATCTGCATAGTCCAGATGCTGATTATTCAAATTACTAAATTAGTTGCCGATTATCTCAATAAATCGATTAGTTGCTGCAATTAGGCATCTCTATAATCTAGCCTAAACTGCAATACCAAGACTAGAGCAGGCCGGAAATTCATGCAAAAACAACTTTATACAGAATAAGTAGTAACTAGAAAACTGTATATGTAAAAAGGAAGATTAAACCCAGGACTTCCAAAGCTTCAGCCCACTCACTCTGTACCTTCTCCTTTCAGTGGATGTTCCATAGAAATCCCAATAAACTAAGTAATTAATCGACAAAAAAAAAAGTTAATTAATTGGTGAATGGAGGCTTAGTCGACCAACAAGTACTAACATCCCTCATATATATCATGCAAATAACTGGACCAAAACTGAAAGGTGTTATAGTTCAGAGGTAAATGCTGCTTTGTTGTTGACTCCAAATCTTTAAGAGAAGATGCCTGAAATGTTCTTAACCAAAAACTGCATTTATTAAACTACTTAGTACGTATTATCCTTTTCCACATTCCACACACTGTGCAGGTTTACCTTTTCGATCTTCAAGTAAAGCTTTTAAATACAGAACGAACAGCTGAAGAATACAGAAGACAGACGAGGCTACAGTTTCCACCTCCTCCACAGTCAAAGTCAAACCTTCTCTGTCAGGCCTATTCAGCAATAACTATACTTACACTGTGGTTCTGTACAGGAGAAAAGGACTCCGTGGTAACCTTGCATCCCAAGGACACATCATTTGAAATGCATTGGGCACCACTGCAGTGATGTATCCTTTTTCTAGAATTAACCTTAGCTAGTCTTTCCTGTCACCCACAAATCAGGTCTATGAGCTGGGACATGGGCAGAGTCCTGACGAGGACCACCGCGGGCTTTGCCTTTTGTAAGGTTTCGAGTTGGGACAATTGACAGGTATGTGATTGAAAAACACTAATGAAGAAGCATTTATTCTTGATTTTTTGAGGCACGGCAGGCTTGGTGACCTCTATTAGTGACTCAGAGGTCCGTCTGCATCCAAGGTAACCTCAGTCATGATACATCCAGTCACGGAGCAAGACGCCTGTCCAGAACAGGAGAGAAAAGTGAGGCCTCAGATGGCTAAAAGCCCCCTGATTAAACTGCAATTCAGTTAGGAGCAGGAGATGGATGAATGACCTAAATGGAATTGGCAACGGCACAGGTAGAGTGAGTCCGGCTAAACTGGTGCAAATCAAGGCAAGACATGCATGTTTAAAAAAGATGGCTGTGCTGGGATGCGAACCCATCACACGCATACATATAATAAAAATGTTTTTCATTCTTCACAATGTTTCCCCTCGTGCACGAATGGAATGAATGTTTTATTTTGTATCTACGCTTTAAGTGATGGGCGGATCGATACCAAAATTCTGATATATTGATGCTGACCGTAGTATAGAAAATTATTACAATTTCTGAAAAAATTGCAGTTTTATCTTAATCTTTTTGCGTATATTTTATTCTTAGATCAGTTCAAATTGTGGTGAAGTGAAGATAATTATAGCCTCTACGCGCAAAGGTCAAATTCTTTATAGTAGAGGAGTTTTGGATAGAGGTAACATTGATATCGGCCATTACTTTTATGTATGTAATTTGAAATCAAAAATAAAACGTGATGCAAATACAGAAATATTAAAATCACCCAAAGACGCATTGCCCTGTACCCTGAATTTACACAAAAAGGATTAACTTACAAACTGGGAGCACAGCATGCTAACTGGCCCCAGGAGGAACCAGAACATCTTTAAGCATGGTAGCCATCACTCCCAGATTCTGCATCAGATTAGTCTTTGAGCTTCTCCGTGCGCACGCTGACAGAATGTGACAGTGTCGGGATTAAGGAGCACTTCAAAGACTTTGTGATCATTAACGGAGCTGCTAATTATTACTGAGGAGCCATCAGTGACGGGCCGGCACATTCACACAGTTTGACAACACTTCCAGACCCACAAAGCTTTTAATTGGCTTAACTGCCCTTCTTTGTTTAAATGGACACAAAGGAACATCTATGCAAGCTATGAGTGAACGTGGTTATTGACATTTCAGCAAACAGTATGTCAGATCCCTACCAGATGAGAGAGGGTTTTGGTATAAAACAGGGGATCAACTGTGGTATTCATGCAATTGTAATCTACCATTTTAGTTTATTTATACGAAGGTTTAGTTCCACTTTACAATACAGACCTGGTTTACACCCAGTTTACAATCCCAGTCGCAATTTTATTCACGTTTATTCAAGATATTTAGTCCCATGTTTAGTCCTGAATAACCAAATAATGACGCCAATACTGTCCTTGCTTAAACAGCCAGTGTGTTTGTTTTTTTCTTCTAGTTCATAAGTATTTGAAGAAGAAAATTAGACTGAAAGATTGATAACTGGCAGGGACAGAAGTGGGTTTGGAACCAACAACAACGCAGTGACAGAAAGGCTAAGAGTTCAAACTAAAACAATACAAAATTAGGAACATGTTTATATTCTCTACTCTATATTTTCCTCCAACCTGATATTTGGTTTACAATAAAAAGGGTTTGGGCTAAAACAGACATTTAGTTTATAAACCCCAGATGATGTTTGGTTTAGTTTAGTTCTAGTTTATTATTTGGATCCCCGATTAGCTGAGCTTACTCTTCCTGGGGTCCTTCTTTAAAATACACAATGCATTATTACTGTGAGAAAACAACAAATACTCCATATATCAAACATTCCAATCAAATATATTCAGTGCATACAAAATGCAGTCTGCAAGGATACAATTTCATTGTAGGAAAGCAATAGATCGAAAAAAAGTAACAGTATTTCTTTAATTGATAATGTATCTAAAAAAAAGAAAAAAGAAAAGTAATAACAACAATAATAATAATAATAATAATAATCATCTATTTTTAACAAAGATGGTGGCAACACAATCCAGTCTTTCATTGCTCTGTAAATAAAAGTACATTTGACAAAGTTAGTGTTTGCTCTGGGAATTAAAAACCACCCTTCAGAGGCATGTCTAGTGGCAGACCCATGAGTGCCCAAGTTGTTTTTAAAATGACTGTATATCAACTGAGGGTAAATAATGGTGTCCAGAGCATCTGTTTGCTTATCTGATAAAATACAGCCGTCATGATGTGGCAAAGAAGAATTCAGCCACTATAGGAACTGTCTGCTCAGTCTTACCCTGCCCAGCACTGCCAAAAAGAGGATGTGGTGTAATCTTCACTGCCATCTTTAATGAGATCTGATGCAGGATGCTGTGCTAGCTGCGAAAACAGGGCACAGCCTGCAGAGCAGCACATGGAAACACAATACAGGCAGAGTGATCAAGTGGTGCGTGCAAAGAAAAGACTGTCCAAATGATCCAATGTGGTCAGCCATGTCAATCTTTTAGACACAAGAGGAACGTTTATCTCAAGCGTAAATGAGTTAGTGGAAACTCAAGCCCTCTGGCTGGAGCATTGGATTAACCTCTGCCAAAACTAGGGGATAGACAATCTAGAGAGGAACCTATTAACTGCTTCTTGGTCTATTTTTTACATTTATAGCTGTTTCGTTTTTTTTTTGTCTTTTTTTTTTTTTTTTTTTACCTTTGGTTACTTAAAACGTTCTTGCTTCTAAAATACAATAGCATCACCTCTCAAGACATGCTGGCAGAAAGGATGAATGAAATAAATTACAATTAGCACCCCAACATGTCGGCGTAATCCCTCATTTGTCCAAAAGCCCACAAATCACTCTATTGAAGACAGTGAGGTGGAGATTCTGAGCAGGAGAAAAGATGGTTTGAAAGAGGAGTTAAGGCGCCAGTCTTTTGTTAAAAAGAGAGAATCCTTCCTTAAATCGTAATGGAGGTTTAAGATTCAACCTTCCGGTTGTTTATAATGGTTTGCTGAAACCCTGGAGACGAGGTATTTGGATGCTAATCAGATACTCAAAGAGGAGGGAGCCAAAGTCAGTGAACAATAGGCCCATCCCAGTTAGTTTCTATGGGCCATTATCAGGAGGTCCCGCTCTGTGGGCAGGGCCTTCACAGAGTAGGATATAAACCAGAGTTCTCAGACTTGTTTCACAGATTGCGAATGACTCTTAGATGAGAGTCGAAACTTTTTGTTTGTCCAGATAACTACAACTTAATCTTTTTCTACAATTAGCACCTAACATTTATACATAACATTTGTCTACAGTACCAATGTTACTATTGTAGAAAAATAAGATGCTTGAATTAAAAAAAAAAGTGATAATTTATCACAATATA
The DNA here is from genome assembly GCA_015082035.1 of Chaenogobius annularis. Lineage (NCBI taxonomy): Eukaryota > Metazoa > Chordata > Actinopteri > Gobiiformes > Gobiidae > Chaenogobius > Chaenogobius annularis. Next base: position 173,832 of record BJKM01000008.1, on the reverse strand, counting down.
GTAGAAAAAGATTCAGTTGTAGTCATCTGGACTCTTGTTTTAGAAAAAAACAATACGTTTCGACTCTCATCCAAGAGTCATTCTCAATCAGTGAAACAAGTCTGAGAACTCAGTTTATATCCTACTCTGTGAAAGCCCTGCCCACAGGCGGGAACCTCCTGATAATGGCCATCGAAACTTAACTGGGATGGGCCTATTGTAATATAAGTATAGATGAATAACCTAAGAAAAATAAGTAGAATATGTAACTAGCGCTGTTAACTACAGCTACACATTTGTCAATGCTGTTGTTACAATGCAAATAAATAAAAACGTAAAAAGAGTCCAGGTTTTTTTACCTTATTTTATGAGGCAAATTCTTGATTTATTCATCCATATTTGATTCTATAGACATTGTTATTATTATTAGTTTATTATTCATTGTTTTATGATGCACTTTAACGCCGAAACAAGTTCCTATGTTTGCGATGACAATGGCAAATAAACCTTTTCTGAAAAAAAAAGAGAAAAAAAGGACCCATGTAAGCTTTTGAAAGACTGGATTTTGGATGCAGTGCAACTAAATTCAAGACGACACACTGATTTGACAATGACAAAGGATGCAAAGATGGCCTCTTGGTTACAATGGTGTAGATTTACATAGCCGTAGCAATACATGTGCAAAATACATTGAGCAGCCTCTGACTCTATTAAATCAGCACTAACAATTTAACTCAGACATAAATGTTTGCAAAGGGGCCAACTTCATGAACTTTGTTAAGACTGTTTCAAGTACACGCACTTCAAAAGTCCCAAAGGACTAAACCCGAACTCTGTCTCTCAAACATTTTAGACTTTTTAAGAGTTCTCCTCATGCTACGTCCTGTTCAGTGAGCAATAACACACTATCAATGCCTTTCTTTCCCTCTTTCAAGTCGCTCAAAGACAGGGGCCATTCATTCAATTTGGCCTAATCAAATCTGAACTGAGTTAACAGCCGTGTGTCAATCTTCTCTAGGGCGGCGCGCTCCAGTTGCAGATACGCAATCTGGGCCCGTGTCTCCTGGGTATATTTAACTCATACATAAAAACAGAGATTGTCTCAGCAGATATACGACATGTCAGTGCCGGCCAGACAGCAGGTATTGGTTACAGGCCCTCTCGTCTAGACTGGCGACAGGGCATTTTGATACACATTTGTCCATTTTCTTTAGCAGGAAAGAGCAAGACTCATGAAACAAGTACTAACACATAGGTTATGTCGACTTATGTTCCAATAAATGGCAGATGGATGACAATGGATGGCAATGTATCAAAATTTGGATCATATTGTAAATTATGTTTGAAAGAGATGCAAAATCTGAATATTGAGTAAAAATGCTTCAAAAGAGCTGAAAATATAAATTATTCAAATATCATATAAGTGATATTGCTGCACTTTTGTGATTATTTGTATAGCCATTTGTTTGATAGGTAAACTTCAACTAATGTGTTTAGAAACAAGTTTTAACACATTTCTGTTGGAATATCCCAATAACAATATACAGACGATATATCAATCACAAAAAATATATTTCATGGTCAATGCATTAATTGGCACTAGTGGGGAATGTTTTTGTAGTGTGTCGACATGCAGCTGTAGGTTGGTTGAACAATAATATCTCATTATAAAGTAATTACAGACTAACATGGTTTTTCACTGAATTGAAATGTGTTTCATTGTACCTTTTATCAAACTGTTTCGCTTTTATAACTGATATGGTTCAATTCAGAAAGAAAAAGGTTTAATGAGACTATCATGGTATAATTCATAAAGAAAAGGGTTTACTGGAATTATCATGCTTCAGTGGCACAAAGTGATCTTCAATATCATCGCTAATGTCGTCTTGTGTAATTGCTCAGTTATACAGGTCGGTTTCATGGCAAAAAAAGGTTAAATTATGTCAAATGGACAAAGTTTGTAGAGTTTTTCTGAATTAAAATATTAGACTTTACATGTGTAACAGAATACCTAAAGTACATGTTAATAGTGTTGATACTTAGCTGCTCATTCAGGGCCAGCGGTGCCTATGGGGGGGCAGTAACAGGCGGTCTGGTTAAGAATATGGCCACCCAAAGGACGGCTATAATGGGAGGAGGTCTGTCCCGGGAGCGCACTGGCCCGTTGTGTCTCCTGCTTGACTAATGTAATCCATGATTGCGCTCATCCCAATTAAAAGCTGAAATGGCCTCAGAACAGCTGTAAAGGGAGGTCTCAGAGGAGGGCATAACCACTGTTAATGTCAGAAGCCTCGTTTTAAAGAGCAGCATCTGTTTCAAATCCACAAAGTCTTTATGCTTCTGAGCCTGCCGATGGACCATATCCCCCTGTCCATCTGCAGATCTGTTCTTGATGAGAAAATAATCGGTTTGAATGAAATAAGTAAATAAAAAATAAATCCAGTCAGGTGGGATTAAAAAACAGATAAACTGACATCTAAATTTTGCAATTGGATTACTGGATTTTTGTCCTTTGGCAAGACACTTCACATACCACTGAACAAAGTAAACGTCACACATTTGCTCAGATAAGTTATAGGTGGAATGCCTAAGGGAAGACGCATTGCAACACCAAAGATGGGAGACAAACCAACAAACTTTAAGGGTGCACTGTGTAATGGCAGGGTGGTCTCATTGTCTCATTGTTTTGCCTAGAATGTGCCACAGTATTGCATTTAACATATCAATTTCCATGGAGAAAAGCAAGTGATACCACCAGGCCAAATGAGCTGTGGAGAGGTGACCCTGCTAACCCTCATGCATGTTTTTTTCTATGAATCTATTAATCGATAAAACACCTTTAATGTATTAAATGCGAGACCGTATGTGTAATGTCATACTGTTAAGTTTCCTTAGTTATTGAGTGTCTGGAATGTTATGTTATTGTTACAAAATGTATCTGGCTTTAGAAAAAAAAAAAGTATATCAAATCTATAAATAGGGCCTCAAAAAGGTAAATTAAGAACATTAGTATTATTCTATACATCTCAATGAAGGACCACAAAAAAGTGTGGAAAGAGTTATGTGGGAAAAATGTATCGTGTTTCTCTATAACACCATGTCAAAGTACTCACTATTCACAGTGACATACTTGTGGCTGGAGAATTTGTGGTTGCTACGTGGCTCACCGTTACCATGTTTTGGAACTGTCCTATTACTCAGAAATATTGGACCGAGATCAGTGGAGCACTATGAATCATCTTCAGCATTGCCATTACACTAGGCTTCAGAACTTTGTATCTGGGCCTCAAAACTCCTGCCATGGACACGGTGATGGATACCTCTGGAACATACTGCAAGCAACAGAAAAATAAATGGAACTCAACCAACAACCGAGGATTGGACTGACCTGATGATTGACATTCTAAAAATTAAATTGCATTCAGACAAAATTTGATGCACTTAGGACTACGTTAAATGTTTGTATATATCTGTGTCTTATTCATAATACTGAGGGAAAATTTTACTCAATGAAGCATGAAACCTGGTTTTCTCAACTGTTGTGGCTCAAGTTCTCCCTCGACCAGCCTTATCTGAGTATCCATTTAGAATCATTTCCCAATTAGAAAAGGCCAGCTCCACAGACTGATTCATGCCACAGGAAATGATGCGGTCAGAGCAGGTCGCGTAAAACATAAAAATGACTGTTATTTGTTTATGAAGACGGCAGAAGGATGCGCACTCTGTCAAATGTGATCAGATAGTCCCAGTTCAGTGGCCTTCATCGGGCACAATGAGCCAGCCACAAGTTACTATTCAGATCGCTTGCTAATGGTCTCAGAAATCTTCACTTGTGTGCATTTTGAGAACTCTTTATTAGATAATGCGTTTTGTTTTTTATAAATGGGTTGTCTACAAGTGACATTTTAATGTTTTCTTTGTACAGAAATGCATTCTGGAGAAAATATATTTGGTTATTTGGTGTACTTATGACAAAGTTGTGTAGTAATAATTTGAGAACCAGTACTTTCTATATTGATAAATGACACTTGCCCTTTACACGGAATGTAAACTAACCACTACAATATCCCAGTACATGCCGTCTTGACAACACATTACCATTCCCATTATATTGTCATTTTGTATACGACTCACCAGCCTAGAACAGATTTGCTGGTGCCTGCCCAGTGCATTGGCTTTAAGTAGAGGGATAAACACTCACTGACTCTGCAAAAAACAATGGCAGAAAGAAAGCAGCTGGCCAGGATGCTCAGCTCAGCACCTTCCAGCGGGCCTAAATTAGACAGGGAAGTATTGGTAATCAAGTTTATCATGTACAAAATCTGCAATTACTGGGTGTTTGGAGGTGATTCATTGCCTTAATGGGAATACGACACACATACGGCAGTAAAAGCTGTTCCCTGGTTCAATATGTGCATGTAAACAACAACCTTTATTAGCACTGGGACAAAGTTGAAATTGGCGTTACTCCACATATCTATTACTGACCTAGTGCAAAAGCATGGGTAAGGGGAAAGTTAAGTAATCTATAAAAAGCCACTAACCTTAAAAGTGAATATACAATTGAATGGTTTGGTTTGCTCATTTGTCGCTTTCAATTTTAAGGATTGTCTCAGATTTGACAGTAGCATTTACAGTAACGGTTTTGTTTTAGCCAAAATCGCTATAGCTGATCGGGATGTCAAGATTTGGTTAATTGATAATAGGACAAACTATATTCATAAGAACAAAAAAATTATAATCATGACCATTTTAGAAACAAAGACAGTTTTTAAAATTCAATTCATACTCTAAAATGATAAACCTTGAGATGAAAAGTGTTTATGAATGATAAATAAAGTTAATGTGTGTAACAAACAGGCCGATTGTTACCAGAAGTAACACCCGTAAGTGCCTTCATTTGAGCACTTTAAAGTACTTTAATAGAACACAGCACGTTTTAACATAATTTACAGATTTAAAGTAGTCTTTTTTGTTTTTTGTCTTTCCTTTTACTGTTTTTAACTTCAAGGCAGTGTCACTTTAATAGGACACGGCTGGTCATTTTAGAGGGAAGAGGAAAACACTGTCATATTTACCAATTACAACAATATGTGTGCAATATTCATGGTGCAATATTTGTTAATGATTTAAGTTTTGAGGTGTGTGTTTAAGTATTTTAGTGAGCTGTGTTTAAACCATGGTTAAAACTGCTGAATGTTGCTCACTTCCTGTTCTTGTGTCCGGGTGGCAAAGAGGTCTCTCGGGCAACAAGCTCCCCTCTTAATTGGTGTTTTAATGGTTTGTGGGTTTTAATTCTTTTGGGTGTTTGGTTTTTAAGGTTTTTATGTCTATGATTGGGTTTTTAATAGTTTGTGGGTTTTGGTTTGTGTTTGGAGGATTTATGAGAATGTTTTAAAAGCTAAGGATAAATGTGTCATCCCCGTTTAGCTGCAATAGTTTTACCTCGTTAGGCAAACAGATAAAAGGCATCTCTTTTAATCAGTCTGTGGTTCTGCTGCTTTAAAAGAAGCTCCCTCCTGACCTCCAATTTGCGCAATGTTTTTGCACATGCACTTTGTAAATATTTTGCTTTAACAACAAACAAAAAAATCAAAAGAGTTTCAAAAAATGTGGCCCACATGCTTTGTCTGAGTTTTTACCTTTTTGCACTGCACTCCAAACCGCTCAAGGCTACCCTACATCACAATGTGTTTTGGGCTATTAAAATACTGTTTCTAGGCCTATGTCCAGAAAATAAAATCAAAAGGCTACTTTATCATTTTACGAGTAGCCTAGTTTGTGTGTTTAGGGATTGCGAATGCCAAAGTTTGTTATTATGGGGGTTGTGACTGAAAAAGGTTGAGAACCACTGATCTATTAGACTATTTTAATGAGAGGAAATGAAAGATTTTACTGTTGTTTGGTCATGGTGTCAGTAATCGTAAAGTTTCTTCTCTCAATAATTAAAACCCAACAATGTGATATTATGACATCGTTATTTTTGCTGATGTAATAAACATTAAAATGATCAAAAACTTGAAACCCTTTTAAACTTATTCTCAGCTTGTTTTCATAATGTGAAGCCACCGGCAACTATAAGCCTTATGCGAGGTACACCCTTGACAGTAACACTGCCGACATATACTGCACTTTCACACGATTCTCTCCCACGATGCTTCTCTAGAACAAATATAGATTCACAAAGAAAGTACACAGACTCCACCCACAAAAGCAGGAGCAATAACAACAACGCCACCACATAATTTGTCTTTTAAATCCCCAAAAATCTCCACGTTGTTTCCCATCCCTGAAAAATGCTCAGATGTTAAGACGTCGCTAATGAATGGTTACACAAGCCATCAGCTGCCATGTTTAGCTTAGTCTGTGGAACATTATCTCCAGCAGCCCGTGTCATCCCTCAACTCCTACTTGGCAGAACGAGCTCAATTATATCTTTGGAGATTAATCGTCTTCTGAAATCATAAAGAAAGTGTGACAGCGTCAGCCGAGATGGGGAGACATTTTCTTGTCTCTTGAACATACACGGCGGGTGAACAAAGTATAGTTTTAGACATTAAAATGGAGTCGTGCATTTGAAACAAGGAGCTGTGAAAGAACAAGATAAAGATGGTAGTCTGTCTTTAGGATTTTCCAACGGCGCACTGAATGAGTGAATTGTATTGTGAGAATTGCCTGCACCATATTGGGAAATAGCTACTAAAAAAAGTCTGCATAGGGTACAAAGGAATGTAGCATAGCTGTCAAAACTTTGGAATAATGGTAGTGATTGTAGCTGTATTTTATGCACACTGTCCACTGAGGAATGTAGTGTGAAATGTCTATGAATAAAAGATTGCAATGAGGGATCAAATTTAAGAAAGCGAATTTCCAGTGGCAAGCAACAGAAATGTTAAAACTGCTGTAATCGACATGGGAGTAGTTTTTACATCAAAGTGTGCAAGTTTGTGACTCGCTGATGTGAGGAATGTAAGAAATAACGTCATTGTTTTATTGCAAAAGCTAAAAAAGCAAAAGGTAACTACACTGACCACCTGTGCTCCATTTCAGTTAAGCCAACATGAAGAAATTCTGTTATTAAACACTTTATAAAGTCTGAATCCTTTGGAATATTGTAATAATGATGGCCAATAAAGTCTTGTAGGGCCAAAGGAAAAAATAGCATTTCTACAATTGGGTTTGACTTATTGCAATAAATATCATACCGTGAATTAAATAATGTGATAATATTGCAGTGTGATGTCCAATTATAGTTTGAAATGTGCCACTATATTGACACTTGGATACTAATTTCATTATCTGATTGTCAAACACACACACAAAGCCCCTCCCACTGCATCATGTCCTTGTCTCCCAATGATTAGATTACATAAACATTGCTTCAGGCCAGATCGAAAAAAGGAGTTCAACGGGACATTTGTTTCACCTCTAATGGCCCACAATTACTTATCTGCCTTACAGCATAGGAGCTATAGCACTGACATTGTGCAAATACATGGAAAATTATGATTAGATATTCACTAATGTCTTTTAGCAATTATTATTATTGGTATATTTGGTTGGGACAGCGCTTATTAATGAACATGAACGAGATAAACACGCCAGGTAGAAGTCATGGGTTAATTTCCATTTGTTGCACCGCATTTGTTCTCATAGACTAGAGCTGCAGCGATTACTCGAATAAATCGAATAATTCGATTACAAAAAAGCTTCGATTATTATTATATTGCTTCGATGACTCGTTTAATTTACATATTTAATAAAAAACACGTGAATCTGTGGCGCGCGGAGCGCACGGAACGACTTGTGGCGCTTTAGTTTCACACGGAGCTTGTTCCGCTCTGACGAAGGCGCAACAGGAACGAAGAGAGCGGCTCGTTTTAAACTCACGAGTGCGACTGGGAAGAGTTTTGATATGTGAAAGAGCCATGGATCTATTATAATAATCCCGAGCTGCGACTCTAAACACAGTATCTAGCTCCGCCTACCCCAGCCCCCGCACCTTCGACACGCCCCCACGGACCCCGCGCTCCCCCACTCAACAACTCTGCTTTCCAGTCACAGTCGTACTTTTAAACAGCCAATGCACATGGAAACAGCACGGAGGACCGCGGTTATGTTAGAATAATCTGTTGTGAAACAGAAAGTCCGAGACGCGGAGGCCAAAGTCACACGGAGCCAAAAACGGCAAAACACAAAATGCGCAAAATGCACAAAATGCTCAAAACGCCAGGACCACTGGTCCCACCCAACATAATGTTTAACAAATGTCTTATTTTAAGTGATGTGACAGAGCTACTGTAACTGTTTACAATCTATGACAAGTTAATAAAGTCCTTAAATATATTATTTATATACAAACAGAACAGTTTGTCCCCAAAACAGCAACATTTCACTTTAGTCCAAATTTATATGAAATTAAGAATAAAATGTGTTATTTTAAGCAGAAATTCCTTATTTTGTATTTGTTTATTACTATGAGCTATAACGTTTATCTAAAACATTATTTAATATGTGTTTAAATGGTTTACTGAATGTACAAAAAAATTAACCGATTAATCGAAGAAAAGAATCGATAGATTACTCGATTACTAAAATAATCGATAGCTGCAGCCCTATCATAGACAGACTCTTCGTCATACAACAGCATGCATGGACACTGGATGAAAAATGGGTGAAGTGTATTGCCCAAGGGCACAACAACAGGAAGCACCAAAGCCACTGCCATTACACTGCGGCACCTGGTATTCACAGTGCCAATCAGCCAAACCAACCAGGCCAAACCCTGCTTTTCTTGTTTAACAAACTGCTCACATAAAATAATAGTAGAGGGACACTTCGAAGCAGCCCAAATAAAATTATTTTTCAGTAAAATCCAATTTCAACTTTGAAAAGCATAAAGCCATTCAAAACCATGGAAACTATAAAGCATAAACAATTTAATACCGTCAATACCAAGTCAAATTATCTTAATCATTGATATTGTAATTACTTTGACGCAAACATTGACCACTGTGCAAAACAATGACCTTTTCAAGCCTTATTTTTTTTTTTATATTTGTATGCAATTTTTTTATATTTTTGCGCCATTTTAAAAAACAGAAAATGGTCTGTGCTTTTAAATGTATTTTCTTAAATGTCTCTTGTTTAAATGTGTGCATGTTTTTATAATTGTGTGCTGCAAATTGAAAAAGGGGTTTCAATCTTAATCTTTTTTTTAACCTGGTTAAATAAAGGTTCATAAAATAAATAACACCATCGGTCTATCTTTCTTTTTTATAATCTGACTCTTATAAAGACTCACAAAGTCTTATTTTTTAATTCAAATTTAGTACTTAAAAATGTAAATCAAAAGAACATCTAAGTACTTACTCCAACAGTTTCTACCTAAGTAATAATGACTGTAATTGTAGTCAACAGTGTGAGACACATGCTTGAACTGTCTCATCATCACATTTTATGGGTCTTTGCTCAAGAGGATTAGAAACTCCTTAAGATGCCGGTATTAAGAGTTTAACAGTCCAATAGCCCAAAGGTTTAGTCCCAGCTGGAAATACTGGCCATTTCCCTTAAATGAGCAACTGGGACTTCTTCACAGGGGTCTGGAGACCTGGCAGGACGTTAATGGTGTTCTGCTGGCCCAAGTGTCCACATGACACAAACTGGTCTAATGGACTGAGTCACAGAGTGAGGGAGTAGGGGACTGGGAAAGGATTAAAAGTTTGTGGACTGAGGCAAATAGATAGTTAGCACAATCACCTCTGCTTTGGTCCTAACATGCCTTTGCCCAGCTCGACAATAGGCTTAGCCCGTGTCTAGGAGCTCCCAGTTATGATCACAACCCATTATGAATAACAACGCACACAAGACGAGCAATTGACTGATGGCTATACATTTCACATGTTGGGGCGGCACCTAGAGTAGCCGCTTTATTCGTAACATGTGATTGGAGCGGGGGTTAAAGCGAGTCTAAAGCTGCGCGAATGGAAAGGCATACAGCAAGATGAAGAGAGCTGAAGAAATAAATGAAGGTGCTGGGGGTGATTCCGTGCGTTGAATGAAGAGTTATTGCATTCCGACTGCTGTGCCTGTGACTAAATGAAATTGTGGGCTTACACGCTTTTTATGCCGCTGAACCCTTATGCAAATCCTGGGGCTGGCCTATGACCCCAAGACAATTGTGGGGCCGAGCTAAGAGAGCACTCCCAGAGACTCTCCCCCAGACTCCAATTAAAGGGGCTTCCAGTTACTACACACAACAGAGCAAAATCAGGCTAAAGCATCTTAAGCGGCTCCGCATGTGCCTCAGATCCTGCCCGAGCCGTGGAAAATACAGTTTGAAAATAGCATTAGGTACAGTGCTGGGGGAAAGTCTTAAGAAAGGTTTTAAGAAGACTATGGACAAAGGAAGTAAAGAAGACTATATGGACAAAGACAGGAATGTACATGTATAGATGAGATTACTTGGGCTGTTTTCACACTTGAACAGTCACCACATCAAAGTTGGGACTAAACCAGGAATAAGCCCGAAACTACAACCTAGACTAGATCAGGACTAAACAAGGACTTGAACAGGACCAAACCACGTCCACATCAGGACTAAAACAGGCTCAATTTAGGATAAAATAACAAGTGTGAATGCAGCCAAAATATAAAACTGAGTCATTCATTATTGATCCACATCAAAACATTATATGTATTCCCTCCACATGCATTTCCATAACTTCCAATCAATTTGATCAAACTTTCATTGTATTTCACTTTGTTTTACTTTGTTGCTTTCACACTGGCTATAGAGTCCAGACATACAATAATATTTTTTCTAAAACTTCTGCCAGATAATCTCTAATACATCTCTCTTTTTTACTCAATGATTTACTTATCAGATAAAAGCACTGTATAATGCATTAAAGTGAATCCAAATACAAGGCAATGTCCTGCTTATTATTGCCATTGTACCCTCTAGAGCAGGACAATGCAAAGCACAACTTTAGCCTGCAGTGGCCATGAATTAAAGTATTTCCTGTTATCTTTGCTGACCACGGTTCCATAAGAGGTGTAAATGTCGACCGGGCGATGCATTCTAATAAAATGGAGGATGCAGTGATTCCGATAAAACACGGGCCGCCTTCACATATAATCCTGAGGCAGAGGGAAGCATGCTGTATAGTGCATGCACAAGCAGTAAAGCTGTACCACTCCAGTGATAAAGGGCTGCACCACCGTACCAGCACACACACACAAACAAACAAGCAACGCTGGAGACAGCATGGGCATTACATTTGGACTATAGGTGCTATACGGGGCTCCAATTTAGTCTTCTGAACCTGTACACAAAGAATGGCTGACATGGATACAGGGCTTGGTGATATGACAAATAATGTATAAAAAAAAAAATTCTCCTATAGAATTATCTTTTTTTTTTTTTATTTTATTTTATTTTATTTTGTCGGTTTAAAAATAAATAAAAATGCCTTTCAATTTTAATGTCCAGACAAAAACCATACCATACAGACTTTAAATCAGTGCCATTAAACACTCCAAACTCCTCGAAAATCACATGCATTTACTTACAGAAGATTGGTTCCTCTCAATTAAAAAGACCCAAGCATATCATTGACAATTAAAAATGACTGACTCTCAATTAAAATGTTACTAATTGCCCAGCTCACTATAAAAGGTAGCTAAGTAAGATTGTTTTTGTCCAAGATTTATGGACGTCACACTGCATGACACAGGGAATTTAAAGTCGTATGACAGCTCACGGTCACAATGTGCAATGGTTCACGCGATCAGTGGTGGCTACGCCCAAAGATTGTCAGAGCAAACAAATATCAGGCTCTAGGCTCGGTGTGGTGAAGTCACTGAAATTGTACCGTTAGCTGCGGCTAGCGCTGCATGCTAGCTGTGTTTATGAGTCTGTAAAAGTTTGTAAAACAAAGTGAAATGGGGATATCAGGTCCCATTCAGTTTTTCTGCCGTTACTTTGAGGAGCAGTTGTGTTAGTCCTAAAACGGTTCTACGTATAATTGTTGCCCCTATTTCACCATGACCTACCCGTTTTCATATTTTTCATGAGACCAGAGAGCCATAGCAAGGATAGAGACATTTTGCAAATGGTCCAAACTGGGAGTCTAACCTACTGATGCTGAGGCGGTGACAACCATATGTGCAATGCCATTAACCACATCTGACCAGCATTATGTGTCTATTCTCTTCTTTATTATTGTGTCTATACATTTGGAAATAACAGGCTACAAACACCTTTAATGAGCTACAAACATGAAACAGTCATCAGTGCGTGCCAGGTCCACTTATTTTGAATCAGAAACAGATGCTTTTGCGGCATGTCACTGAAGGAGACAGTGGAGAGGCAGCAGACACTTCACCTGAAAGGTCACAGGTCCTCAGCAAACACACAGCATTACTTCAGCTGCGTCTAAGAAGCGTTCTGAGAGCCACTGCAAATGAGGAGCGCCTAAAGGAGAGGCAGAGATGGTGTACACAGAGTTATGCATAAAGATTTGACTTTAAGCCTCACCAAAGCACTTATCACCTAAGAGTCTGACCTCGCCAATCCATCTGAGTGCTCCACAGTCAGGTTTGTTGTCTCTTTTCCCTATCTCATCACACATGCATTGAAATACAATCGCTCGCATGCATTCAATGGGTTTGAAGGAAATTACCTGAGGAGATTAGAGCCGGAGCAGCTGCAGTGAGGGACCATCGCCGGATCATTCCAGCTTTTCCCTGCGCTGTTTGTTTTCCCAGCACTTTAGCTAAATTAGTAATTACAGTCAATCTCGTCTGTGGCCGCCACAAAGACACACCTGCACCAGTGTCGTAGATAAACAGATAGTTTAGTGGTGAACAAACTCTCCATGAGCTAATGAGAAAAACTGTCTGCAATTTTCTGGTGAAAATTGGTGGAAACAGAAATAACACTATAATATAGATATTGGGAGAATGGAAAACATCATTTAAAAGCAATTGGACTTCAGTTCATTATTGGAAAGACACACATTTTTGATTCAAAGGTGACATATACTGTGACCATCAACATGCAATCACAGAAAACCTCATCTCAGGCCCACAGTGTATAGTTGTGGCTATGTAGCAGCCCATTTTCTGAAGACTGAATGCATTACTTTTCGGTGCAAAAAAATATCCTTACAATCAAAGTCGGTGATTCCATCTTGGTGGGAGTCCTCGTGGTTGCACCCAGACTGAGCTACAATATGTCTGGAGCAGCCCACTGGCAACGAGTGCACAGACAAGGTCCAGAATTCATTTTGTAAACCATAAGGTCCTTCTCAAATGTCCAAGGAAGTTCTGGCAGAGAGAGGCACGTAAACAGCTTGAAAACTTGGTATTGTTTTATCCCAAACACACCATGGTAATGCTGAGTGTGAGTGTGAGACTGTTAAATTGCAGCTTTATTTCTGAAGGGAGAAATGGCTGATATTGAAATTTAGTTTAGTTTAGTTAGTCAATAGTTTGTTCAATTCACACTAACTGAAGTTCATTCAAAATCTAGTTTATCAACAGTCAATAACCCTGTACATTTCCAAAAGGTAGAAGGCCTACAGCAGCTCCTTGGTAAGACTTTTGGGGTCACTTGTCATTGCAGTGTGTGGGATCTTGGGCAGGTTGCCATAGATACCAGACCACTGTAAACAAAGCCGGAGAATGATGCTATGCTCGCCGGTGATATAGATGCGGAGTGAGGGTCAGTGTGGGTCGGGCGACGTGGGCCGGAGCAGTCGAAAAGTGAAGGCGTCAGTCCTTTCACAAAATATGTCTGAATTAAACTTGCGACACCTTGTGCTACTGTATCTGAGTCTTGAGTTGGTGCTGGCATATCGGCAGAATGATATCCAAAAATGGGCCTATATGTGATACACACTTTGAAACAACTTTGATGGTTGTAGATGTTCAATTTCATGACTAAAACAGGACAAGTCAAAACAATACCGGGTTCTGAAAAGGAAATTGCGAAAATACACTAGGAAATTTGCTCAGTTTGTTTCTGTACCATAATTTAACTGAAAAATATATAAAAATGTCTTCCTCCTGGAGCAGAGTTCAGAAGATTGGCTACAAACCTCCCCATTAAAAAGCCCCGTGCTGATCATTGACGATTAGATGGGAATTAATCTCAATCTCTATTCTACTTGATATAAATGTGCCATTCGATGTGCCTAATGTACTGCAAATCTGACATTCTCTCTCCCTACAATGATTTCACAACCAAAAACAATTGCATGGTTGAAATAACAGTCAAATTTGTGAGAAATGTGCCAGTCTGAGAATAAGAAAAAAAAAAAAAAAAAATCACACTAGCGGCTCTGAACATTTCTGTCATAACTTTGTGAAGAGCTTGGCAGGGGTCCACAAGCCTTAGCCCCAATTATAACTCAGAAGATCACAGCATTGTTGGGCTACAGTAAGTCATAAAGAGTCCCCCTCTATTACCTCACGTCCGACTGCGATGTGACAGACAGATCTAGTGGCACAGAAGAACTAAAGTTTCACTGCACTTACGCAATAATAAAAAGCCTCCCGCTGAAATGACAGACACCAGGCTGAGTCCTATACGGCAGACAAGAAAACCTAACTTGCCCAAACTTTAATTATTTAGTCTGGGATGTTGAATTTTCCAAAGTTCAAAAAAATTTGTCAGGAAGAAAAGTCCAAAAAGTTGTTAGCTCTGCAACTGGAACACATAACTGTATCTTCCCCTGACATATACAAACTGTAGCAGAGTTTCATAAAAAGTGATCCAACCATTGACCATTTTTAGATTTATGTGACCCCTATGTGGTTTATAATGTGGGTTTGGTTTAATAGCGTCATCAGATGGAGTCAAAACAGTATTGTCAAAATATAAAAAAAAATAACTTTCAATGCTAAAGAAAATATACCATAATAATAGTAACATACAGTAAATCATTACGTTTTAACTAAAAAACACATTTTCAACACAAAATAATAGTACTTTCCTTTCTTTACCATGCCGAACTAGTTCTGTTAGAGGCCATTCTAACAATTAATCCAGAAAAGTCCAATACCAACTACATACATGTTCAAATGAGTATACTTTTTGATACTAGTTTAAGCATTGATTAGTTTCTGGGCATTGATATCGTTGACAACCTTAGAGAAAAGTGTTTGTATTTAAAATATAAATTAAACATAACAAAAGACAAGGAACAGGACAAGACTAGAGAGAACAAAATAAATAAAAAGAATTTAAAAAAATTTTTTTTTTAAAGTCTGTCAAATTTGTCCATTTTCAAATTAAGTCAAATGTGATTTTTCTCTTTTTCAGTTTTCTGTGAGTGACTTATAATGCCAGTTCAGTCCTTGATCATCAGCGCAGTTTCTCATCCATTTTTTGTGATGGCCTTTTCCCCTGCTGTCAGGAGTATTATTGTCTACATTTCAAAATCTAAACTATATGTCATATTGCCAAAATTGTATTTGAAACTCACTGAAACTTCAAACCTTGCCTGCAACGTAGCACAACAATTACCCCCTGAGGCGCCCCATTGGCAACAAACCGCACACTAAGATTAAATCATTATCTCAACCTGAGACTGTATCAGCGTTTCCATATCAGGTTGTCCTATAAATCTGTATGCAAAATAAAACGCTAAACAGAGGAACAGAGGACCAAGCACCCATCTCTGGGGAGCAGCAGATAATTCCCTGTTGAGCTCGCTGGCCCCCACCCACACTGCAACGCCTATGAGTGAGACATGAGCCACGATATTTATTAGCAGCACAATGAACTCTAATTAAGGGAGGTGGCACAAACACGTGCAGGTGTGGGTTGCACCTGCTTGTTTCCTCGACTATAAGCCTGGCGAATACACTCACACTCTAACCATTTCCTGTGACATCACTGCGGGTCCCACCACCACCCAAAGCTCCCAAACAAACGGCACTGTTGCCCTGCACAAGCTACGGCACCTAAAGGAGAGAAACAGGGCGAGAAATCTAAGACAATAAGTCATACACACCTTTGTAAAAATACTTTGCTTGAGTGACAGCATGCGAATCACACCAGTGAAGACTTCTCTTGAGTAACTGTCGTTATCTGACACAGTATATAGATGAATATATGTACATATGAAAAGAATGAGTAGAGATTGCAGTAGATCCAAGTTCCACTTCTCAATACCAGAGGCCCAAACAAGGCCAAAACCAACTACAAATATATATTTTCTGGTTGACTAAAATTATATTTTCTGGTTGACTAAAATTATTATGGATTTAGCATGACATTTTGTTGAATAAAAGTAGTAAAAGTACTTGAGACTAAAAGTCACAAAATCTTGACTGAAACTGTCAAAAGACTAAATGAGAACATATTCTCAAAACTAACACTGGAGTTGGACCTTTTAGTCTCCTGATAGGAATGACAATTATGGATATTCATACCAATAGCAATCACTTAGTTTTGTTTTGTTTTTGTGGCCCGCAGGTTTAGTAGACAGGAACGACAGTATGTAAAGCAGAGTGAAGAGTGAGAAAAGACATTCAACAAATTATGTAGAATGGAGCAAAATAGTTTGATTACTTCTGCAAATACCTGCGGTACTTTGGTTGACAAAATATTATTCCTATTTACTACAGAATTATGGATTACAGAGAACATTTACCACTGATAGTTGAGCGTTGTATTTTACCATAGTGAAACGTTGTTTATTTATTTAGGCATGGTATAATAATAAAAACAGATAACTTAGAAAAAAAAAAAAAAAAGAAAAAAAAAAAACTCTTGGGAAAAAAAATCTTATAAAGACATAACTTAGAAAAAAAGAAAACTCTTATAATCTTAATAATAATAACACTTATTTACAGCTGTCATATGGAGAACATACTGCACAGGGATGATTGACATTATGTCACAGTATTGCACATGATTATGACAGTATTGCACAGGATTATGAAAGCTGAATGACCTGAATGACACGTTCAGGACTAACAGTGTTTGTTGTAAAGTCTAACAGCAGCAGGAAGGAAAGACCTGTAAAACCGCTCCTTCACACAGCGAGGGTGGATCAGTCTGTCACTGAAGCTGCTCTCCAGAGCGGACAGTGTCCTGCTGGGGGTGAGACTCATGGTCCAGCATAGATGAGAGTTTAGCCCTTCTGTCCCACACCTCCTGCACCGAGTCCAGAGCACAGCCAAGGACGGAGCTGGACTTCTTGATGACTTTGTCCAGCTTCTTCCTCTCCCTCTCTGTGATGCTGCTGCTCCAGCAGACCACACTGTACCGGAGGGCTGATGCCACCACCGAGTCGTAGAAGGTACTCAGGAGTGGCCCTGTCACTCCCAAAGGACCGAAGTCTCCTCAGGAGGTAGAGCAGACTCTGGCTCTTCCTGTACAGTGCATTTGTGTGATGAGTCCAGTCCAGTTTTGTGGTTCAGAAGAACACCCAGGTACTTGTATGAGTCCACTCTCTCAATGTCCCTTCCCTTACTCGTGTATTCAGTTCTCAAGAAGAACATATACAAAGTCTCTTCATTTCATTAGTAATTTTTATTATTAATCAGCTAATGCACTTTGGCACACATTGTACAATCCCAGAAGGCTTGAATGCAGCTGCTGTGACCAAGAGCCCATTTTAGCCCCTCATCTGTTGCTAAGCGGCTCTGCTCGTCCTATGTTCTAGTGAATGTGTGTGTGTGTGTGTGTGTGTGCTTGCGACGCAGACAGTGACTTAGTGAGATCATGTGTGTTTTATCAGTTGCTGGTGCTTGTTTGAACGGAGCCGTGATGAAAGCCTAGACAAACACTGGGGAATGTCAACCTGGGCCGGGACTTAAGTAAACGAGGACCACTGTGAGAGAGGCCACGCCCCCTCTGTGGCCCCTGACCGACTCCTTACATACAGCAGGTCCCTCAGGAGAGTCGGCAGGGTAAACCAGGAATAAAAGGAGACATTGGAGTGAGGGAGGGAAATAATAAATAACAACAATAAAAAATAGAAGACCCTTTTAACAGCTTATCTGGAGGCACATGATCATTTCAGGGGAGTAGACCTTTCCTTCACTGTGATTCTCCTCAAGGCTTGTCTTTTTCCCACCATGTTTTCGGGAGTTTTTTCTTGTTGAGAAAGAGGGTCCAGGACAATTTCTTTATTTCCTGTTAATTTTGGTTAAATCAACAACTGTGTAAAGCCCTGCAACGCAATTACTGTTGTGATTTTGGCTCTATAAAGATTCATTTAATTTAATTTCAGCATAAAATCACCCAAAAAGTACAAGACAATACTTGTAATAGTATACTCCTACATTCATAACAAGTGCTACAAAGGTTCCTAATAGTGTTATATTACATCTTCAACCACATTTATCACTGATTACAAGCATGAATTTATACCTATTATTCACCAATTAATCATAACCATCCACTTTATCAATTGATTGAAAAACAGCCAATACTAACCCTATTTTAAATTATTTTGAACAATCATTCAAACAACATCTGAATCAGAGATGACCAATCTCCTTGCAATGCTCCTCTTCCCATATGAGTGATTTTTCTGTTTTAGAAATAGGCCTGGCAGAAATATTTATTTTCATATAACTAGAAAATATAGAATTATAAGAAAATAACAGCCTAATTAATCCAAGTTGCACATTTGCAGTGGACGCTCTGATGCAATCTTTGTGTCTTCTCTGTTGCAGTTGCATCCCTGTGTTTTGCCCGGCTAATGTAGTGTGAAGGTAGCACAAGGGTAAATGCTAAAGCGGGCTGGGCAAACATGGCTCTATTCAGGTCAGCGCAGGAGCTTGCCGTTTTCTCCTCTTTGTCCAGTTTTGTGTGGGAAGCCAGTAGAGCGGGCTTGAATCCCTATTGAGTCAATGCGCTGAGACATTTTCCCTTTTACTAATGCTAAAGTAGGCATGAGGGCTAATCCTGAGGGGTTAAATGGAGCCTCCGCTGGGGTCTCCTGCTCCTGAGAGAGTCGGGGGTGGCTTCTGCTCCTGTGTATGGAAGAAAAACGACCAAGGCTTTTACTAACTGTAGGCAATCATCTTAAACAGTAATGTGCAGCCTGACAGTGCTGATGTAAAAACATGTACATTAATTTTAATGTTGACACAAAATGTTACTTATGACACCCAAAGATCTTGAAAAGGGAATTTAAATTGGATGAGATGTTAGCATATTTAAATAAAGATGGTGGGACTATCATTGACTTTTGTCATAAAGAAAAGGGAAATGCTGTTAGTAAAGGCTGTGTAACTTTTCTGGCGCTCACCTTCTCTACAGATCTGACCTGTAACTTGGCCATGTGGTGTCACCTGCATGTCTCCTTGGAGATGTACACTGACCGCCCCAAAAAAAAACTTTGCCACTTGAATTCAACTAAGCAAACGCAGTAGGTCCTCTCCTATAACTACTGCATGTGCGATGATCTTTCAGCTGCAACACGGTATTTAAACCCGACTCATGCAGTGAGTGGCGTCTCATTTCTGAAACAAAAAAGTGGAAAGACAAATCTTGTGGCCATGGAAAAGATGTCGGATGTTTTCTCTGCTTGATGCCAATGTTTTGGCATCAAGCAGAGAAAACATCTAAGGAGAAGAAAAAACTAATCTACTACAGATCTGAACCCCAGTGAGAGTGTTTGGGACGAGCCGGAGAAGGCTTTGTGCAGCGGTCACTCTCTCACATCATCAATACAAGATCAGTGTGAAAAATAATGCAACACTGGATGGTAAAAAATATTTTAATATTGCAGAAGCCGATTTAAACCATGCCACAGCGAATGTGTGCAGTAATCAAAGCTGAAGGCGGTCCTACCAAATAATAGTGTGTGCCCCTTTTTTCTGTGGCAACTTTCTTTTGGGATTTTGATTTTTGCTTTTATAATCTTGTATTTTTCTCTTGAGCACTATTATTATAGATCTGGATTTTGTATTAAATGTTTCCATTCTTCTGCTGTGCTTGAACTGCAACACTGGAATTTTCAAATAAAAGGTTCCCTTTTGATTATTGAAATAACCAATATTAAACCAAAAAACTGCAACAAAAGCCAATGCACAAATGTGCCCAGCAGCTTCTTAAATCGAAGGGGAAGACTAACACATCTAGTAATAGACATTTCCAGGTTTGCACATTATACATGACCTTTAATGAGACACAAGTGAGCTTATTGCTGCAGTGTGGAGAAGGAGCAGGGGCAGACAGACACAATTGAATCAACACAGAGATGTCCACATTTACAGCCACAGCAGAAATGGCCCGTTTCCAGCTGAAGTCACACCTATTTTCACACCGGCTCTGAGGAGACGTGAACGGCCGGCACACTCCTCACTACTGCTCCTGTGTCAGACTCACAGCTCAGTCACATTTCACAACTCTCCAATGGCTTTGTGATTGATGTTGGTAATAATGACACTGCTTCTGTTTGTCGAGCACATCAAGTCGCTCATAGTGACTCACTGATTGATCTCCTCTGCTCTTTACTCTCAATCTCTAATGAGTAAAAGTGAAGTGCTCCTCTAAACTTGTGGAATGTCACAGCCTTGCCCCTAGAGTTGAGTGTTTAAGAAGAATTCGTTCAAAGCTTTGATTTGTACAAAGAAATCGATTTTGGACAAAATCACAATGTCTTAACATCAAGACATGCTCTTAGTTCTGTACAGTGTAAAATAAATGAATCGGTTGTGAATTCATGCAGCGATACAACGTTTACCAAAAGTGCAATAGATGGTATGCAGAAGTTTATTTTAAAATCCCGGATTAGTTTGGTTCTGCAGATTTAGCTTTAAAGTTGCAGAGAAATATGGCTCTGACAAAAATAAAGATTATCTGAACATGAAGTATGTTTTGGAACATGCTTGGGTTGAAGATGCACAAATACGTTTATATATTATAAAAGTAAAAAGAGGGGGGAAAAAGCTGAATTGTCCTTTACATTTTTAGTTTGACATGTTCAGCCAAAATACACAACTTTGTGTCTGGTGCACAGGCATCTTACAGCAGAGCGTAAATAGGTGGGCGGGACTGCACAAGCACTTCTTTGAGGCAACTTTTCAACTTCCCCTCATCTCAATTCAAACCCTTCTTCCCTATCATTACCGTGTACAGACTCCTTTGAACTCGTCTCCGGGCTGCAGAGAAATGTGACATGCGATATCCAAGAGGCTCAGGAGAAGTGCTGGAGCTCTGGTGTCAGACAGAGCTGCTGACACCTCGCTGTTGTTGGGATGGGGAGAGGTGTTACCTAAAAACACCTTCACGTGGAGTTTAAAGCCAATTAGATGGGTGAAGCTCCTTGAGTTTTCACAGGAACTTGAACTGGAGACACTTTACCGCCGTGATGACAACTTTCTTGTACCTTTCTTACACATGGGATAAAACACTATAGCTACAAAGCAGATTCACACGCATCAATTAGAGCCCTGGTTAAACGCCTTCTTTAAAACATATCAACAGCTTCATATTGCAAATGCAGAGGATATAACCTTTATGCACAACATACAAAAACACTGAGTTATTGTGTTACAAATGTGGCATTTTGAGAAATCATTAAAAGAGACATTTTTAGATACAGCTCATGAGAGTAAACAAAGTCATGTAGACGATAGAGAAGCGACGTCGGCGCTAGTGTTTGGCACAGATAAATGAACGCTTTGATCACAGCGATGGAAGCGCTGTGTGATGAGACCGCCCTTATTTTTAGCACTTTAGCCTACCATGTCTGCTTCCTGTATTTGTTGCAATCATGTGGGCCATTAGAGATCTCGCCATTTTGTGCAATCTATCTTATCTTATCTGAACGGCATAGGCTGGGTTTGTTGTAGAAGATAACATTAGAAGCAACTTCCTCTGTACCTTGACTGACCCTTACATGAGCCACTCAAACTAGAGCGAGAATTGCCCAGAAAAACAGGAAAAAACAATCGGTGAACAATTTCTAGCACACTGCATGTTCGCAGGGCCGACCATTGTAGAGATATATGCCACCATTAAATCGGAAAAGGAAAAGATGCTAGGTTGGCTAATTACTGATTTAGTGTTGAAGTAATAAATCCAGAGATTCTCAAAGATTAACACGTGCTTAATCTCTAAATTTGAGAGAGCAGCGGAGTCTGTCTCTCCTCTGTCTCTCCTCTGTCTCTCCTCTGTCTCTCCTCTGTCTCTCCTCTGTCTCTCCTCTGTCTCTCTCTGTCTCTCCTCTGTCTCTCCTCTGTCTCTCCTCTGTCTCTCCTCTGTCTCTCCTCTGTCTCTTCCTCTGTCCTCTCTCTGTCTCTCTCTGTCTCCCTCCTTCTGTCTCTCCTTTGTCTCTCTCTCTTCTCTCTCTGTCCTCTCTGCTCTGTCCTCTCCTCTGTCTCTCCTCTGTTCTCTCCTCTGTCTGTCTCCTCTGTCTCTCTCCTCTGTCCCTCCTCTGTCCCTCCTCTGTCCCTCCTCTGTCCCTCCTCTGTCCCTCAAAGGTTTCACTTTTATTTTGGTAACTTCCTGTGTAACCGGAAGTAACAGTGACACAAATATCTACTTGAGAGTCAAAGGAAAGACGCAAAGTAAAGTAACGGTGAAACATAGAAAAAATTTGGTGAAAGTTATAAAAAACCCAAAGATCAAGTTACAGTCGACAGGGGAACAATTTATTTCACAAATGAGCTAGTAACAGTGATTTAACGGACAAAATTGTAATTATTCTTCATTTGTTCTTGACAAGCTCTAACGTTGGTTGAATGCCACGGAATGGAAACAATAAAAACTAATTTAACCATCAGTTCTGGCCTACATTGCCCTTTTTTAATCAATTTTTTTAACTTGCCACTGACCGCTCATTTGATGACATAACGTATATATGAAAAGATGTGTGTGCATTCGATTCCTTTCCACTTTGGTCCCATGGGCTTTGAAAGAAACATATACACAACGGTACAAATCAGCTCCGTGCAGAAAGCAGTCTGTGTGTGACGGTCGTGGGCCCGTGGTAGTAAAAGCGATCGATCCCCAGTGACGAGAAGAAAGGTGAGTGAGTCTTCTCCTTGAAACGCCGTATTTACCCAGAAAATATTTTGAGAAGCTCTGAGTAAAGCAGTGACAATGCAACATGGAGGGTCTTCCATTAGCTACATTAGCGATGTTTGTTGGATTGTGAAAACACTGTATGCTAATTCCAGCTTTTATCTCCTTTATTGTGCTGATTAGTGCGGCATGGGGGTGAGCGCTCTATCTAATCTGATCACACAGTATTGTGCTGTTGGGTCATTAACCTATAGGAGGTCCTGCAGGTTGACAAGTCAGCTCATACCCCCCTCTACCTTTTTCGCCCTGCCTCTGTAGAAAACACAACAGTAACCACAAAAACATCCAGTGCAGACAAAGAACTAGGGGGAAAACAGCCGATGGAGCTATTTGCATGGCTCGTCATTCTTCTGAAAATACATCGAGTGAATGACTAGTGACTGGCCAAGACCACTTGCTAAAGCAGCAGGAAGTAAAGGCTTTAGTTTCTGTTGTTATTGGCGCTTTTCTTAGAGATGAGTTCAAAACATCTGGGATCCGCATCAGAAAGGACAACCAGCTCAGCACACAGCCTCACTGATCATGTTGCTCGAGTCAGCATTCATATGTATTAAACCAGCTTCCTTTAGTGAAAGCTTGTTCTTGACAGCAAAATTCAGCAAGACATTTCCATTCAAACGCACGTCGGTAATGAAATTCAACGTGCGTCTATATATTTATCCAGTCAATTTGCTTATTCAATGAAGCCTTCTTTCTATCCCAGTCGCACACATTACATTTTCAGAAAATCAAAAGCAGTGAATACTCCGGCAGATCCAACAGCAGCCTCTCATCCACAAATCCTAGTTAAACTGTTGTGATAGTGAAAAGCTGCCTGTCAGGGATCGCACGGCGGAGAAGCAAAACCTACAGCTAAGATTGCAGCTGATTGCCTTGAGAGGATGAATATGTAAATAAAGGCCAAGGTAAAGGAAAAACAAAGCCTGCGTTTTGGCAGCCTTTTACACGTTACCCTTAATTTGGCATTGGTTAAAGAACATGGAGAGTCTATCATTAATGAATTCCAGTCGGAGCAAGAGAAGGAGACATGAATGGAAATCAGTCTACATTTTTCCCCTGTGAGCCCCTGAGAAGTTTTGGGGCCTATTGTATTTCACACACGCTGAAAACCTCCGTGAACACACACTAAGCTTCAGTGACATGTTACCGGGAAGTTGAGAGATAAAAATATGTGTAATAGCAAAAAAACAAAGCACTGCATTGACACAGACAGCATGTTTGGGCTCAGTCAGAAAAGTAGGCCACTGCCGTCAACCAAACGACAGGCCATCTATCGACTGCAATAAGAGCAAGAAAATCAATCTGGTCAAATGTGGGCGAGACAAAATCCAGGCTTTGACTATAACCTCACAATCTGCTGTACAAGACCAAGTGCAGCCTGCAATCAGAGAAGTGTCAACTTTTATTTAGCCATGCAAACAGACACAATCACTGGAAAGCAACATAGGTGTTGTATAAACAGCTGTGAAATGGACCAAAAAGCAAAGTGCAGCGAAGCAGAGCACCAGTGTCTTTGAACACAGAGAGCAACAGATTTTGGCTGGTCCTGAGATAACAGTAACCCAACACCGAGATCCTCCAGAGGGGCTCTTTGTACGTCTGAGAGCGGCTCAATCAGCAGCGCTGACAGATGTGTCTGGGGTCCATTTAGAAAAGGAAGCCACGCTAAGGTCAGGCCCGAGCTGTGCGCCATGTCACCCTGAAGGATGAGCTGAATCAGGACAGCAGAATGACCCTTTGTCACCTCACGGCCCCTGGCACTAAACACCTGGGCCTAAGAGATAAGATCACATGGTCCATTTCACAGTGAAACTGTAAAACAGAGGAAAGTTTGCACTGAAAGTCACTGTGCCTCAAAATGAGCAGCACCCCGGCAAACACTTTAGATTGTTCTAAAATCCCATTGTGGTTTGAACAATTGTAAGTGCCTCTCCACCTGGAAAGCAAACAAATATGAAAAATCCACTGGAGGTCTCGGTATTCTGGCAGATGCTTCAGGCTGGAGTGTCTGTTCAGCTCACTCTCCACTGAAGATCCTAACAGTGGTTTAACCTGGTGCTAAAACATGAAGGCTAGAGCTGGCACACGGTCCACATTCAAACAGCACAGCTCAAGTCCTCGTAGCATCACAATGGTGTAGTGCCCACTCTCCTAATGAGCCCAGAACAATTGGCTTATGCACTCACATACTGTAGAGGGACAACACAAAGAGATTTAGTCAATGGGGATTTTAGAAGCTACTGTATTACAAGGGGTAATTTTCTCTCCAAAACGGTCATGTTGACATTTTATATATTGTTGAACATTATTTAAAAGCAGTAATTTACCTTTTGCTTGGCAAGAGATTAAAGCCTTTCCAATCAAGCTGACATGTCTAATTTGGATAGATTTGGGATAATAATAATACACTGAAGTTGTTGTTTCATCAAACCAGAAATACATAATCTAAACTTATACCTGAATAAACATGAAACAACCCTACAGGCAGTCACAACATGATGCAGTAATAAGCTTTGGGTAATTATAACTAAATATGTTTTGGATTTAATGAGTAACACCTAAAGAGAGAAGCAAAATAAGCATTGGCAGAGAAAAGAGAGGCCGATGTCAGCAGTTGAATTCATTGTGTTGCGTCACATGTAGCCGCGGGGGCAGTTGTGATGACGAAGGGCAAGAGAGCGTTGGCCGGGGCAGCTCCGTACACAGGCTTTTGACCCGGGGCAGCTCGGCACACAGCGGGGGTGAACCTACTGCACCAAAAAGGGGCACAAGTCAGTTAATGTGACACGTCGGAATGATTCTCTCTTCCATCCGACACATTAAGCGGTTAATGCCCATAATGGAGAAGGTGCAGTGTCCGTACATCGCTATTAGCAATTAGAAGATGGAGCATAAAAATCTACGCTAACCATTCATTTTTATAGGATGTCAGTTGACCTATGAACCTGATAATGCTGTACAGTGTGTTCCAATGGGAAACTATATGACTACATGTCTGTTTATTAGGGCTGTAGGCCAATAGCATTTTATTGATTAATCGGATGATGGCATCTTAGTCGTCAAAAATTAATATATAATTATTTTATTGGGATTATAAGGTTTTAAATGCACAACAACAGAAAAGCGGAATAGAGTGAGTTAGTTTGAATTATGAGTGAATGGTTGAGTTTAATCTCTGTTTTTATATATAAATGCCGTTTACAAATACTTCTTTGCATTAATAGTCGTTTTTAAATACAATTCTGTGGGTTTGTTTCTTGTGGGTAGTGTTGTCACGGGAAAACCATGTCAAACTTGATTTCTAAGGAATATACTAGTATTTCGATACCTATTTTGAAACCACAATGATAATAAAAATGCTCTTTTTTAAAAGGTCAAGATTAAACAATATTAGACTGACGTTTTCAACACAAAATAAAAGTACTTTTTTAATCTTCCAACTGGGGTGCGCCAGAAAAAGTTTGAGAAACTCTGATGTAATGGTAATTCCACATCAATATAATACTATCATTAATTCAAAAGGGTTAAATGTACTTTCAGAACCATCTCCTTTAGTGGTGCTGAATGTAAACTTCCCCTTCCCTCGTCTCCAGTGAAGAGCAGCACTCTTCAACCAGAGTTGACCCGCTGCTTTGAAATCCACATAATTCACATTTCACTGCGCTGTGGACAGACTCCCCCTAGTGGCTCCGTCGCTTCCTGCGCATCCCCCCATAGCAGCGAATCAGGGGGAGGAGAGAGAGGCTGAGCGAAGAAGCCCCGC
Organism: Chaenogobius annularis; assembly: GCA_015082035.1. Lineage (NCBI taxonomy): Eukaryota > Metazoa > Chordata > Actinopteri > Gobiiformes > Gobiidae > Chaenogobius > Chaenogobius annularis. The sequence continues at coordinate 147,025 of BJKM01000008.1, read as the reverse complement.
CCCCGTAATACGTCACCAGCGCCCAGTTGAAGCAAAGCAGGGGCGAGCACAAGCGCACATTTGTATTGAGTTTAATCTGGCAGCGCATCTATGTCCTTGTACATGGTGTGTGTTTGAGGGGGACCCCAGTAAACAGAGCTCTGCAGCCGCAACAAATAACTTCAAATAGCCCCAGTGCGTTGACAAAGCTCACTTTTGGATGTGAATTCAAGTCTGCGTGGATTGGATTATATTTTATGCCACTTAAAAAGGATACCTGTTACTTTTTTACGCTTTTTGATTGGTTATTATAGAGGTAAGTGTGTCGGTTAGAAGTGCCAATTTGGAAATACGCGCTTTTTTGGATCTATCGTGCAGAGCAAAGGAATTTCTCACAATCGACTGGTGTGTGTGCGTGTGTATGTTGTATGTAGGCTAATTAGTTGCCCTCTTTCTTTCCTTTTAATTCCTGGTCCAGACAGATAATATTGGGTGACTGTCAGGCTGTGAGGACCACCTTCTGACACGCTGGAAGGCGTTTTAAGACTTTATTCCGTGCGCCAAGTCTGTGCTCTTTTCTTTTGCGCACAGAGCCGTTCCCCATAGATTTGCAGGCATGAGCCAGACTTACATAGCATATATTCTCCGTGTGCAACTGCTGCGTGCCTAGATATTCTGTCCATATCCGACATAGGAAGATAATCTCCCTGGTAACAAACTATGTCTCCAAATCCGCACCCAAAGCGTAAAATGTATCTCTTCACAAATTCAGCTCCGCACAATATCAAAAACGCGCGTAAAACAACTGCACATTTGTTCCCTTTTGGGAAAATAAACCCAGCAAATGCGTAAACTTGATAGGATTAGGGGACAGAGGGGCTCCAGTCTGTGCGTAACGGACTCCCCAGCGTGTGCATCTGAACATCGCAGCGCGCATCCCACAGAGCTGGACATGAAGGGGCAGCTTTACGGCCAGCCTCTGCGGCATCAGCTCGCTCAAGTTCCCACCGCTTTCATATTTTACCGAAAAGTCCCGTCTTTACATTGCAGTCTCCCAAACTGATCGCAGCACACAGCGACACCCTGTTCCACTGGACCACCTAAATGCATACGCACCCATAAATGCGTAAAGTATATTTGGTTTTCTTTTAGCGCCAACTCCTTTATTAGTGCACAGTGGATTAATGCACAATAAAGGCGCGTATAGAGCAGCTCACACTAGGAATACACGCAAGAGCAGTGCAGAAAGATGAAACCGAGCGTAAGGCATAGCCCGGTTTCGCACTTTAATGTCAGTACGCACTGATAAAGCGAGTTAGCCTGGAGGAGAAAAGTCTAAGCATTAATCCCATTAAAGCGACGCTATAAAGCAATAAAGTAAATGCTGCGTTGCTTGTTTATCTTATTGGCAAGGGCAGGGCACGGGCCGTTTTAATCCCATTTAACATAACCTTATGTCTCCCAGTGACTAGAAGGTCGGCAGGCTTTACACGTTAAAGCATATTGACCACAGATGCATTCTGTGAAAAGACTGATTTGAATAGTAATTCAAAGTAGAGATGGCCTTCATTGTTAGAGCTTGTTAGACATGGCAGACATGAAAACACATCCAATTGTCCCCCTTGATAGCTGCCTCAGGGCACAGACGTCAATCTGGGACTTTCTCTCTGCATTTGACACCAATGGCTTTTGTCATTATTATAAAGTTGTTTTAGCAATGCATTCCCGTTTGTATGGAGAACAATAATAGCCTTACATTCTAAAAACGTACCCCACATCTACAGGGCATATAGCCTATACAGTATCCATTTTCAGTTGCTGTGAAGGTGTGAGAGCAGAGCATAAGCAGTGCCAGTCAAAGCAACGTGACTCAGGAAAATTGTGCCAAAGGACTGCTTAACAAATCCCCTCATAGATGAGATCCAGGCTTTTGCACGTAACACACTAGACTCCAGTGTTTTGGAGCTGCTTGTCACACGCAGGCACACAACATTTCATCTTGCAGCGCCTACCACCCCCATGTGGGCAAAAACCATTGCAGCTGCTCGGGAGCTCTCCTTTCAGTGCTGCCTATACAAAAGAAGCACCCCAGTCTGTCCCAGGCCTCAGCACGTTACTCTCCCTAATGGGCTTGCTAAAACGATCATCTGTGCAGCCCATCGAAAAAGACAACACCAGGAGGGCACATACCAAATCTGGGAAGCTATGGGGTAGATTTGGGCCCGTTTTGGAGTGGTCTTGTTTCCCTGTGGATCCAGATGAATGTCCTTTTGTGTCTTGGCATCACAGCAGGCCACTGTCTGCTGCTTTGACATACAACTCACTAACACTGTATGTTAATTAGCAGATGAAAAACATTTACTGTGGAACACAATTAGCAAAGATAAAACTTGTACTTTACTTTTTGATACCTAAACACAATTAGCACTGCTTCCCAATACAACTGTGTGTACTTAATCATGTTATTTCAGACGGCACTTGCCTTAATGTTTCCTTGCAAAAACATTTTAAGACAAACCTGGGAAAATGTCACCAAAATGTCAGAGCTAAATAAATACTAAATTGTGTCTAATGAATAATCATTTTAAAGCTACATTATGAATTAGGGCGAATAATCAACAGGAGATACAAACAACATTGATTTCCCAGTGGGGATCTGCGGTGGTTCAAAAATTAATTTCAAGCTTTATGAATAATGCAAAAGTCAGTCATTACTACTTCTCCAGCTCTTCCCCCTTAAATGCAACTCTTGTAATGTGAAGTGTACATGTTACAGCGCGGAAATCATAATACAACACATGTTTTGACAGGCATAAAATGTAATCCTTACACTAAAATTTCTTGTTCAGTTTATGTCCAGAAGGCAAATGTCCAGGCTCTGTTATGGCAGGCTGGTGTTCGTTTATGCATGTTCAGCCCACAATAGCTTCCATTGTCCAGCTTTGTCAGTGAAAGGTAACTAGCTGTACACACACACCATTTAGCGAGCTGCTTGATTTAACTTGGCTAGTAAAAAGTAAATGAAGCAGAAGGAAGTCGGGCTGCTGGGAAACACATCCAGCCAGGCAGAGCAGCACATTGGAAAGCCTGAAAGCGTTGCCAATAACTGGAATCCTTTATTTCCAATGGCTAAAACGGAATTGTGCAGTGTAACATATTGGCTGCTTTAGTGTTTTAGCATCTACACCACACCGGTTGGCTATACTTGCTCGGCTGGCAGTAGACAAAGAAATGGGGGCCGTACTTGTGGAAAAGTAACAAAGCAGCCATGCAATCAGAAACTTAATGTGGCACTTAGGCTTTTTTCTTAAAGTGCAAAAACTCTTACTTCTTCACTGACTTTCCTTTCTGAAATGCTAAAAATGAAATATTCAAATCACTCAGAAATATCCAGAGGTAGAAGAACTTTATCGAATGAGGTGAAAAGGGCTATTTAAAATATGAAATAGCCAATCTAAGTGCTGCATTAAAAGTTCATTCAGCAGGCAGCGCATATCCCTCCATCTTTGCTGCCATTTTATACTAGTCTATTTTTCAAACCGTACGCTCCTCTCCTCAGACTCAAGTTAGCAGAGGTCACAGCTGGTGCCTTTTTGTCCATCTCTAATCTACTCCTAATATAATATAGGACTAAAGGCTGGAGGAGAGGGAGAGAATGGGGTGTGTTACGATTAGCCCACATTTCAGCAGTTGTAATTGAGTTACATGGCTCTCAATTCCCTAATCTTCTCCTAATCGTGGGCTACAACTACAATATGGTGGGGCCCTTGTTTCCAATTCAGCTCTGCATGTTTTTTTTAACCATGTAGAGTCTCCCAGTGGTTTGTATTGCAGGTTCCATGTTCGGTCACAGAGCTATTGTGTTGAAGGAAGCACAATATTTTCTTTGGCTGAAGAAATTCTATTTTTGACCGAAACTTTCTTTTCAGAATGGTCTGGGGGTTAAAGGTTAGGAAGGTCGGGCGGGATGAAAATCTTACATGGAAGAAAAAAATTATTACTGATTTAACTTCAGCATATTTTATAGCATATCTTTCAGCATAAATTTTAATATTGGACGGCGTGATCCTTTCATTGAGTAAATTGGACCAGAAATGGCCTCCACCCTTGCCCATTGTGATGGCTTGGCTTATGCATAGTTATATAGTCCAAATCAGAGAAATAAATGTTTGGAGTAACAGGAATATAAAGGTCAATCAGAACAATAATCATTTAAACGAAAGGTTAAGTTTCCCACAGACGTTATCTGAGCAACAATAACATTTGGCCTGCATGCAGACTTGCGTTACTTGAACATGTTATGTTACAGGGATTCTGATCCACCTGGACATGTTTTAAATATATTTCTTATCTCTTTTGGCAGGTATGAAAAAGTGCCAGATGGGCCCTACTGCAAATCTATGAGCAGAGTCGGGGTTGTGAACGATAAGCACACTGCCTCGTAGAGAAGGAGAACCTCACTTATCTGCTCGAGAGAGGAATAGGACCGCAGCTCTGGATTTATGTGTATACGTCCAGAAAGAGGAGAGGATTCTGAGATACTTGGAGTACAGCAGCGATCACGCCTGGGTTGAGCTTGTGGCAGACCTGGGGATTGGCATGGCTCGGTGCAGCTTTGTGTTTCCTCATCATGCCTACCAGGCCTGATTACAAAGAGGAGTTTGTACAAGCCTGGTCGACACACGGATCACTTTCCAACACCTCCGTAAATCAAATTTGCAGTTATGGCTTGTAAAACTTGGTAATTTTCAACATCCGTTTTGGATTTTTAATATACCAGAAGGTGCATGCTTTGTGGCGGCGAGCGGACGCTTTTCTTTGGGGCTTATCTGCCATGGTAAAGCCACTGAAAGAATGAGCCTCTGACAACAAAAAAGAGGTCATCGTCCAAACAGGGATCTGCTCAGTAAACACTGAGCAGGTCAGGATATCACTGAACCGCCTGACAAACTTCAGCGCAAAAGGCAAGGCAGGAGGCGAATCAAGAAGCTTTGACGGGAAAGGAATTGCAACTCTGTCTAAAGCAGGTATGATAAATGCTGACTTTCTATTCTGCTCACTCACTTCAAGTGCAAAGAGAGAGGTTGTGACTACTTTATGAGCAATATCAAAACATTATTACATTATTATTATTATCAAACATACAGAAACTTCTAGTCTTACTGATAATAGTTATGTGGTTTTAAAAATTACATTTTACATTGTTCTAAAATGGGTAGTGTGAGTCAATGCGTTGTGAATTGTGAATGGTGAGAGACAGGTAATGATCTAAGAGGACTGTATCGGTTCCACTGCAGCCGTTCTGAAACAATGGTTGACATTGTTCAGAGACTTGTGGTCTGTAGCGATGAAAGGCAGCGTTGAGATTTAGAATCATGTAAAACCTGAGAAGGTTATTGCATTTCACAAGTCAAAGCTGTAGAGTAGTTTAGCACACAGACAACTTTTTGTTTGTTAATTGTTGTGGTAATCTTCTGGTTTTGAAGCAGTTTGTCAATGTGTCTGTACATCATAATGTAATTTAATGATTTGATATTTTCAATTGTATTTAATAGACAGACATTTGACTTTCTTGGCAGTTATTTTATCTACAGACAGTGCTACAGGCAGTATTTAAAATACACAGCAATTATGAGAACAGGAATTTTGCTTCCAGTGTTAAAGGTGTGTGCATTAAATGTACCTGTGTGTTTTCTCCCCAGGGGCTCCAGAGTGATTGGCCTGTCAAGAAGCACAGGTTCAAGATGGTGCGTCCATGCGAGGCCTTTGTGCTGTTCCTCATCAGGGTGGGGCTGCTGCTGGGCCTCGCTAACCCCCTGGTGACCTCTGCCTCATGTCCCTCTGTGTGCCGCTGTGACGGGACCTTTATCTACTGTAATGACCGTGGCCTCACGTCCATCCCCTCTGGCCTACCCCAGGATGCAACAGTGCTTTTTCTGCAAAACAACCGAATTAAGAGTTCAGGCATCCCCACCGATCTCCGCAGGCTGTCCAACGTGGAAAAGATTTATCTTTATTGCAACAACCTGGACGAATTCCCCACTAATCTACCTCTGGGGGTCAAAGAACTCCACCTGCAGGAGAACAACATTCGCATGATTACCCATACCTCCTTAGCCCAGATCCCCTACATTGAGGAATTACACTTGGATGACAACTCTGTATCAGCCGTCAGTATTGAGGAGGGGGCCTTTAGGGACAGCAACCACCTTCGACTGCTGTTCCTCTCCAGAAACCACCTAAGCACCATCCCCTCTGGTCTTCCTATGAGCATTGAAGAACTGCGTTTTGATGACAACCGCATCTCCTCCATTTCAGAGCAGCTGCAGGACCTCATCAACCTGAAGAGACTGGTGCTGGACGGAAACCTACTCAACAACCGTGGAATTCAGGAGCTGGCCTTTGTCAACCTGATCAACCTGACAGAGCTTTCAATTGTGAGAAACTCGCTCACAGCGCCCCCTGCCAACTTACCAGGCACCAGTCTGGAGAAGCTGCAGCTACAGGATAATCACATTAAAAGTGTCCCACCTGGAGCCTTTGCTTTCCTCAGGCAGCTGTATCGTCTGGACCTGTCCGGTAACAACCTGAGCAGCCTCCCACAGGGAGTTTTTGAAGACCTGGACAATCTGACCCAGCTCCTGCTCAGAAACAACCCCTGGCAGTGCACCTGCGAGATGAAGTGGGTGCGCGATTGGCTGCGATCACTGCCGTCCAAGGTGAATGTACGAGGCCTCATGTGCAATGGACCAGATAAAGTAAAGGGCATGGCCATCAAAGACCTTACTACAGACATGTTTGAATGCTCAGATTCAGAATTACTCTCAACATTTGAAACAAGTACTGTCGCAAACACCGTTAGGCCCTCACAGCCACAGAGGCCCTCTTTTGTGACTCGAAGGCCTGAAAGAAAAGACTTTGGGAGGAACTATCACAGCACGACGACCACAGGTAGAAAGATTATCACAATTAGTGTTAAGTCCAGTACCACCGATACCATTCACATATCATGGAGGCTGTCGCAGGCTGTAACTGCACTACGGCTCAGCTGGCTCAAGCTGGGACACAGCCCGCCCTTTGGCTCTATAACAGAGACCATTGTGCAGGGCGAGAGGACCGAATACCTGCTCACTGGGCTGGAGCCAGAGTCTTCCTATAGGATATGCATGGTTCCCATGGAGACCAGTAATATTTACCTGTCAGACGAGACCCCTGTTTGCATAGAGACAGAGACCGGATATCACAAATCCTACAACCCCACAACCACTTTAAACAGGGAGCAGGAGAAGGAGCCTTACAAAAATTCCAGTCTGCCTTTGGCTGCTATTATTGGGGGAGCTGTGGCTCTTTTGGCAATAATCATATTGGCTTTGGTGTGCTGGTATGTCCACAGGAACGGGTCTCTTTTCTCAAGAAACTGTACTTATAACAAAGGCCGCAGGAGAAAGGATGACTACGCTGAGGCTGGCACGAAGAAGGACAATTCCATTCTAGAAATACGAGAGACCTCTTTTCAGATGATTCCTATTAGTCACTTACCAGTGTCTAAGGAGGAGTTTATGATACACACAATATTTCCACCAAACGGCCTGAGTTTATACAAAAGCCCACACAGTGAGAACAGTATTAACAGAAGCTACAGAGACAGTGGAATACCAGATTCAGATCATTCCCATTCATGATATTTGAACATGGACACAGCTCATGCGTGGAGAGACTTTTACACAACACTGGAGATATAAAACTAGAAATGTACATTTGCCATATAATTTATATTTAAGGACAATTTATGACGAATGAGAAGGCTCCTGATTCAGGCCAACGCTGAACAGAGGGTGTTGTAACTAACTGCAATTCTATATTTTAGGAATTTGTAGTAATTTGTACTGTACTTACTTTGTTTAAGGATAAACCAACTTAAAGAAACTCTGTGTTCTACTGAGATATGACTTGTCAACTGTGAAAGTGGGTTTTCATTGCTGTGGTGAACAATCAGACTCTAGGAAACCTTGTAGTATAAGCACAGGTCATTCTTTTAAGTTTATGGCTGTCTAAAAACAAAAAGGCAAAAAATTTGCTTAACTAAGGCACAGCTGATTGAATTCACTTAGGCATGCGGCCCTCTTAGAGCAATCAGCCGTAGCTGTCTCTATGTACTTCTGGGCCTGATTCACCTGGGATGTAGAACAAACACTAAAGATGAGGTGCCATGCTTTATTTCTCTGCTTTCTTCAAAGTGTGGATTATCTGTTTGACAAAAAAAGAAATGAAGCCCAGTGAGGGCTCCTGTGTTTCTGTAGGACTGCAGGCCACAGCACAGGACACATTTAAGCACACCGACCTTAACCAGAAGACTGGGCTGGCTGTCACAAACCCCTCCACACAATTTATACAAGCCAACAATGGCCCACTGACAATGGCGGCATTCTTTAGTACCATGTACCATACGTCATTGTAGTCAGCGGCCAAAAAAGCAGACACGCTGGCATTTATTAGAATTACCACCGTGTCATGAGTATTATTTTATTTTGTATTGTTTTCCAATTGAACACCTTATGTTGCCACAATTTGAAGTTAACTGTTATTTACAATTGAAAACCAAAGTGCATTGTATGCCCTTTGGCCAGTCTTGTATGTGCCTTGATCCAATGCTTATTGTATTTAGCTTTTTAATAAAACAGTGACTTTTTTCATACACAGTTGAATATGAAGATATTGGTCATCTTACAAAATAAAAAAAGTGTATAAAACGTTTGACTTGATTTGGATTTACATATATAGAAATATTGCAGCTCACACTTTAAAATGTGATAAATAATTATCAAAATAGTGAGTGCTATATTTAAAAATGGTAGTAAACGGTAGTTTGATTCCTTACCAACTATTGTTACCGGGTATCTCTTTAATATCAGCTGGACATTGTTTCTGAAAGTTATTTAGTTGCTCTGTGCAGCCCGTAGTGTACCATCTGCTCAAGGCTGCAGTTGTTCTTTCATGTCGTGAAGCCACATGTGACTTATCCAATAGGCCGGGAGAGACGTAAGCACAGCATAGCAGAATTAAGGCTTTGGTGAGATTGGACTCTAGGGTCTGATGAACCTACCATGCAGCAGGGCAGCAGAAAACTAATGATGGCTCGCCATATGGAGGGTGGCACAAGCACACCCTGCTGGGGATGCCCGTCCCGATAGAGGACAGTCTCTGTGCCAGCTCCAGGCTGCATGCTAATGACACAGTAGCAGCTCACCAGTGCATGGGACCAGAAAATGTGTGCAAAAAGTGAAATAGGCCAGAGCGCTTTTCATGCAAAGACTTTACTCTAAAAAGCATTGTATTGCTATTTTTACAACTATTGACTAAACTTTACAGTGCTTTCACTTATTGTCATTAAAACAATTCCTCACACCCCCATTCACACACCACAGCCTCCTCAGCAGCTAAAGCTTTAATTACAGTAAGAGGAGATGCTAAAAGCTGTACAAGTGATCCAAGCCTTAAGTATACACTAACCTCACCCTGCGGACTAAAAATACATAGTGCATATTCTTTTTGGAGTTAATAAAAACACCTTAAGCTCAGAAATAGTAAATGTTTACTTAAGCTTCACTCTTGTTTTTTTTTGGTTTTTTTATTCAATTTAATTCATTTAAGAACGCAATGGAATATAAAACTATAATGATACCGAAGCCCGAAAACACTTAAATATGGCTAAAAACAAGCATCGTTTATTAAGATAGGTTTGTGTTATGTGAAAAATTTTGCCATCTTCAAAGTGAGAATAAAATGGCCATTCACTTCTTAGATAAATTACCTTGTAGCTAAATGATTTAAAGAGTGCTATTGTTTCAACTTAAAACTAAAACACTCAAGCGCTTTAGTATTTAGTCCAAACCAGGTAAGAGACAAAATTGATGAACCGACTTCTGCTGACCTGCTGAATGACCCCCATAGTGCCTTATGACCCTTAACCCTAGCCCCTTTTTAAAAAGTCCCCTTGATTGCACTCATGTTCTCGCTTAGGTCACACAAACCTTGCCACTGCACATGCATTTGTCTTTAAACTGACAAACAATGACTAATTATATCTCCCTCTATATAACCTGTAGATTAGACTAATGGGGCAGCTGCAGTGTCTGTTCCGGGCTGCTGTTACACCCATTGTAACTCCCTGGTCACATTTGCATTCCTATAGGCGCTAATATCAAACCACCCCTGGACGACCCCAGCGCTGGCAGCAGTTGGGCCCGCTTGTTTTTTGTCAGCACCATTAGCGGGATCAGAAAAGGACAGCGACTGTATGAGTGATTTGAGGTCGGGGGGTCGGGTCAGATTGGGTGCAAGGTTCTCAAAAGGTGAAAAATTATGCATATTTGAGTCAGCAAAGCAAGCTACTTGAGTGGGGTTTTGATAAGAGGTGGGCAATGTATAGAAATTTCGACAACATTGTGAATGTTGTTGCCAAATGTTTACATCGAGTATATTGTTTTAGTTATTTATTTTAATGCTACAAAAAGAGGGGAGGGGGGGTTAATTAAACCTAATACTAAACTATTTTAATTGTTGGATTGACATAACATCTTCTGAAAGTACATATCGGAAGAAAATATGTATTAATTTTTGTCAATATCGCCCACCCCTAGTTTTGAAATTTTGTTTATTTGTACTAGTACTGTCATTCATAAAGTGAACAAACGATGGCAAATTATTTTCTTTTTTTTAAAAGTTTAGTTTATTTGGACTTTTTTCCCCATTACTATACATGATACATTTACATGGCATCTAATGTTGCACAGAGCCCAAAAGGAGTAGGCTGAAGCAAAAGCTTATGGGTGCCCAAACCATTTCATATTCACAGCTGCAAGACTGTAGAGTATACACACAAAACAGAATACTTTGATGTGACACAGATCTAATACATGTCGGTGTAATTCCTCATTCGTCCAGGAGTGTTCTGTTGTAGAAAAAGATTCAGTTGTAGTCATCTGGACTAAAAACTTTTTCTACAACAGATCTAATACATTACTTATATAATCAATTCACTTCCTAATTGTCCATGTGCCATAATTTATACATTGATCGTAAATAGACTTGTCCATACCAAAGCACACACACTCAGCCGGGTGCCTGTGCCTTTTTACAGACGGAGTAATATCCATACTCTAGCACCACAAACGTGCGCGTGTGCTCATTTATGTTGCGGCTTTTTAATACAATCCCATTCCCAGGTACACGCATGTGAGCAGCGTGCGTGTACCTGTTTATGGTTCACGTTTGAATATGGTAATTTACAATATCCATTAACAGCATTGTTAAAATGCAAAACCAAAGGAGGGACTGTATTCCATCTTCATTTACAAATTGTTAATGTACCTTATACCAGTCATTGTGTTTAATTGTAGATTTTTATCCATACACAGGCATACGCCTGCATGTATGTTCAGTAACCGTGTGACAATGTAAATGCTAAGACACATTTCTTTTATACATGAGGAGAAATTGTTCAAATGTTTGGAATCGTTTGCAATGTAGCAAACTAAATAAGATTAGCCAAATCGCAGGCAAAAAGTATACGCATAAACGCATTATGCCATGTAAACACAAGTTCAAACTCTAACCCTATCCATTTAAATGCCGCCATAAAAATGCTGACTGCGAAACTGCTTATAGACAAACATCCTAAATAACTTCTGCAAACTTCTGCTTTGAATAACAGCAATGACCTTTCAAAGCTGTACAAGGCAAATTTAAATGTTCCCAATCTCATCTCACATTACTTGTTAGTCACAAGGCACGGTCTTAAAAAGGCAGCATTATTGATTGCTTTGTTTAACTACACAACGCACAATAAATGTCGGACTTTTGTTCAAAATTGTGCTTCATCAGTGCAGTGGCAGTAAAAGCATCTATTGAAAATGAGCGGGTGGCTGGTGTTGGCTCTTGCATAGCACACAACTCGCACATCAAACGACACCATGATTTAGTGGGCTATAAATGCCAAAACTGCTCTTTGGTCACAAGTTAGGCAGGAAGTACAAGCCTCCCACTAAGAATACTTTTGCCCATGTGTTTGGTGTCAACTGGGAGAAACATGGAACAATTTACATTTACAGTTGGCCCCAAAATTATAAATGTCCATCAGAGCTACATTTTGACTTGGATAATGCATCAGTCCCATTATGGTTATGGCCTGACAACGTGACTAATGACATTGTGCAGTGTCGAATTTGATGAAATTATGGAAAAAGAGGCACAGTAGGGGGTGTTAGTTTAATACGGGTTATTAATAATAATAATAATAATAATAATAATAATAATAATAATAATAATAATAATAATAATAATAATTTAAACTACCCAAAAAAAAAAAAGTGTTTTATTCAGCATTTATCTGAATTTTGAGTGGTCATAATACTAAAATTTCAAACTTGATTCTGATACAAAAAAAATATACCTATAGCTTTATACACAATGATAAAAATGTGGGACAATACAATGTAATTTTCAACACAAAGTGATTGCAGCTTCTTTTATATTACCATGTGCTATTCTGATATTAATATAGTATTTACTGTAAATACTTGTTTTAGTCTCTATTAATATCTCTGCATCTTTTTGTTGTTGTTGTTGACACTCCTAACTTGTATAGACCCATCTAGACTTTCAGTTTTCTGTGGTTTTATTTATACATTGACGATTCAGGGCTGGACTCTGGTTTTTAAGCACATGGAAAAAGTGGTTAAGAATAGAATCATTTATTAACCCTCCTTTATTTTGTTTAAGGCTGGGGCAACAATTCTTTTAACATTGTTTTTATCAAATCATGTGGATGTCAAACCGTGTGAGTGTCATCACACTAACTACCCTTTGTCTTCACATGTGTACACTGCTGTATGTTTATTAGTGCATGTAAACACATACACATTGTTCATGCATCAAATGAGACACAGTAAGACAAAGAAGCTGTCTGACGAGCAGTAACAAAATGCCCCGAAGCCATCTCTCCTCTGCCCAACTCTCGTCCCAAGACTGTCATGTGTCTCTGTCGCCCCGGTCACAAGCGCAGTGTGTTTCGGCCTGTGGAGCTCAGCGTGTCAATGTGAAGGATGTGTTTCTGTAGGGGGGGAGGGAGGAGGAGATTGTTCTCGCCCCTCAATCTCAGTCTGGGTCTACCCCCCCTCGTCTTCTTGTCCGAGATCCTCTACATCTCCTCACATTACTCGCTGACCTGAGTCCGCGAGGCTAAAGAAATCTTACCAGCCCCTCAGTCTTCTTAATGAATCAATTTTTTGCCTGAGAGCACAGAGAGCGTTGCGCGTACATCCATCGCAACACAAAATTATCGGCCATTAATACAAATGAACACAACCCGCACGACGATCCGAACTTTAGTGCTCAACTTTAGTGCTCAACGGCAGGGTATGACAACGCATTTCTATGAAGACTTATTCCACAATGTGGTCAATACACTCTAAGGCTACAGTCAAAACAAAAGCAGAGGGGCTGTTTGGTGTTGGTACAACTGTGAATTATACACAATATGTTACGAAAATATCCATATAATTGACTCGGCACTGACAACCATTAATTCCAGTGCTCCATTAAGTGGTTCAAATGATGTTGGAAGAGGCAATACATCTCCTCTTGCCCTTTTATGGGATCAGCATCACGTCTCTCCCCCAGAACTTAATCGACCCTCTGCCCCATCTGTCCATAAAGTCTGATGCAAAGCAATTGTCTTAGAAGCAGTCCAAACTTGTGCATTATACTCCCGGTAGCACTGAGCACTGCAGTGAAGACCAAAGCTCCTCTTCGATCCATTTTCGTTTCTCATTTATGTTAAGCCAGCTTTAAATGTCAGTACAGTTTTTGCATGCCAATGTGGGTCTGTCTGCAGCTCATTATTTTCAGATGTTGACAGCCTAATCGCGTGCAAGTTTAGCCCACTTTGCTAACCTAATGCTCGCTACGGCCAAGTAATACTGAACAGAGAGCCAAAGTCTGTTACCGCAGTGTTGGTGCACAGCTGTCCAATTTATTTTAGCCCTGACCTGGTGTAATCCTGTAATTTATTATGACAGGAAACATTTATGTACAAATATTATCCACGATAATAAAAATAAGTCAATTATAGTCTTGAGATGTGTTTAAAGTAGACGTGATTCAATGTGGAGGAGGAGGCGGCCAGATCTGATATTAGCCTTTGAAAGACTAACGTCCTGAGCCGAGCCCAGAGTCTAGTCCATCACGTGCCTCACTCCCTCCGACAGCAGCCTCTGTGAACCTTTGTCAGCCCCTACACACGGGAAGCAGTGTTTTGGGACTTGTCCAAGTTGTGGAGAATTCAGTGGTGTCAGCACCTTTTAGGGTTGTAAATAAAACATGTCACCATGCATCACGGCAGCAGGAGGAGAATGCAGACTCTTCAAGGCCTAATTATTTTGCCCACCTCCAGCACCTTGACATGGGATCATTGCGGTGCAGTAAAGGGGGGGGGCATCTCTGACCCAGTGCAGAGTTAAACTAGCTAGCACCGCCAAAATTATTATTACCATTTCATGTGGCCTGGCACAGTTTGAGACGCAGTTAGACAAGTCTTTGAGAGAGAATTGGAAAAAATACAGCAATGGAGGGTTCAAACACGAGCGCAGTTAGCGGCCTATCTCCCGCTTTCAGGAATGTGGAAAAGTGACAGCAGTGTCACCCTGAAGTGACAGAGCTCTGCAGTGGGTTCAGTTCAGAGACTCCCTCCAACGGCATGATCAGAACACAAACAGTCAAACTCAGGCAAAGTAAGGAGAGGGAAACTTAGGGGAGAAGTCTCCAATGGGCAGGGCAGGCTGCTAGAGTAATTAAAATATGCTGTCACGATGGTGCGCTGGTGACACGCAGCCACATGATTACGCCGATTGCTGTGTCAGAGGAATCTACTTGTAACTCATTTCCTCAGTGTTGAGAAGGGCAAAACCAAGCAGTCTGTTGCGCAAACAAGAGAATAATTTTTCATTTGGATGAATTTAAGCAACCGAGAAAGAGGAAGGGAAAGACGGGGTTAGCAGAAATATGAGGATGAGTTCTTTTATTCTCAGATAAGGCATTTTAAAGAAGCATACGAGGAAGCCTGTGGTGGTGTGTGAACACTGGGAGGGTCCGAGGCTATAAGCCACTGTAATCCTGAGGCCGCCACTGTTTAAAATCTGCTGCAGTCGCTGTGAGTCTCCAAAGACACTGCTCTACAAATGCAGCTTAAAACAACATCTGCCAACACAACTATCAAACTTCACCCGTTTCTTAGAATACAGTTATCCTTATTTGACCGATGCACTTAGTCTTACATCCACAAACCATGTAGTAACACTTGTGTGACAGCTGACTCAATGTACTCTGTTTCTAGGTCAGTTTTTGGGTCAATTTAGTATAAAACCTTGAGAGACAGACAATACCACTTCTTTAAATCCAAGCTTGGCCCCCACAAACAAAAAGCAAAAAACATGAATGCATTTGAGAACTACAGTAGTACCTACTTGACTAAAACTTGTTAAATGGATAAATGAATGCTTGGCTCTGATGTAGCAAGATTTACAGAATTAGCGTAATATTTTGTGGCCGCTTTCCATTTCGTGATGGAAACTGACCAAAATACACTGGCCCATTCCCCACTTCTGTTTAATGGCTCGCTGAACCAATATAAAGGAGACACATTAGGTAAAATTGAGTTTTATGACGTTTTAACCATGTTACAACGGCGTTTCCTTATTCAGTTATATTTGGACTGATTCATGAATGTTTCAGTAATCCTGTATTGTCCTGCATTAAGGCATGAGTGTTCAACAACATGAACATGTAAAAGCTGCTTGCTAAGGGGAAATGCTCAGCAGTTTTGAACAGCAAGTCAATGAACCTGTGTATATTATTAACCCGTTTCAGATCACTATTGCGATTAAAAATTTGCAAAATATAAAACAAACTACGCATGTTATAGTTTAATACTTCTATATACCAGGAAAAAAACGTCATGCCTTAATAATACCATATATTGCAAACTCCCTGGTACTCCCTCAGTACATTTCTGCATCTATTCGTGTTAATGTATAAAGCTGCAACAGTTCAAAGTGAAGAGGCAGTGAGACCTGCAGTAACTAGTTGGGAGTGTAAAAGGTTGCACCCCAGCGACAGATGTCATTAACAAGCCTTCTAAAAGGTGAGAGCTGCGCTGAAAACAAGATACTGTGGATGAGGAAGTCAGCAATGGGGCTTATTATTTCACACTTCAGTCTTTCTGTTGAAGAATCTGACAACATGATGATATACAGGCAATATCTCTCAAAGTACAAAAGCAATCACACTTAGTCAATGAAAAATCATGCATGTGGGAACAGATTGGGAGGCAAAGATGGAAATGTAATACAACCAAAAGTGCAAAAAAGGTTCTTAATTATTCACCCTGATCTGCAGACAATTCATTTAAACAAAAACTTTGGCAGAAGAGGGAAATTTCCACTTTTGGAAAAACACTGCTGGGAAAGCTGGCAGGCCCATTCTTCATTTTCTAATTATGCGGGATTATTATTAGCCAGAACCAGCTGATGAAGGAGACATTGATGGAGGTGCTGTGCTAATGAAATCAGATGTCAGAAAGGCATGCTGGGTAGCCATCCTCCTCAATTCCAAGAGCAGCCAAAAGTGAAAATCCTGCTGGCAAACGATACTATTATATTATTGTAATATAAAAGTTGCACGATAGTCATACTGTGCAAAACAAAGAAAGCGATCTATTGATATAACTACATCTTTCATCTAGCAAAGGCTTATGCTAACATTTAAATAATTTGGAGGACAATGACTGAAACTAAATGTGACTGAAAATGCCCAATTAGGTGACTTCAGAACTATGTATCTGGGCCTCAGATACCTTTGGAGCATTCTTCTGGTGGCAGGCAAGAAGGCCATAATAAAAAATGGATGACACAAACGGAACCAACAATCAAGGACTGGACCGACATTATAATTGACATTTGCAAAATAAAATAAAACAATTATCACACTCTGACTTAACTTGAAAATGGACAAATTTGACAGACTTTGGACCAAATGTGACGTTTACGTTGCACAATACGTGCCTACATTTTGTTAAATGTGTTTCGTTGCAGAGTTTTCCTGTTCTCTCTCTGGGCGTGTTCTGTTCTGAAAAGAGTTTATCCTCTCTAAATGTCAGTTTTAAACGGTTTGTTCGCATACAATATTTAATTGTACATTGTACCTCGGTGTTGATTAATGCCGATTCCAGACTACAAACTGAAATAAGCGTGTGAACTAGCAAATCTCATTATCGCCATCATGTATGCTATCACATGATTTGATATCACAGGTTATTCATTTCATCACCCTTCCTTAAAAACATTAAAAAAAGCATCAGCACCATTTTCATTTTGTATCCTGCTCTGGAGGCTGATATAGGTGTACATCTGGCTCTGACATATTAGAGCGCAGCCAAATGTTCCCGCTTGGTGCTAATGTGACAAGGCTGATGTCTTTTGTGTAGCGTCACCACAAGTCGTCAATGGCACCACGAGTCCAGGTCATTAATCATCCTTCCCCCTGTATGCCTGACAGACCCTAGTCCACACAGAGGGGGTTTAGTCCTCAAACACGGACTCCTGCCCCATCCGGCCTCTATAGATTACAATGAAAACTTCCCACACATGCATAGTTACTAGGTCACCAATCAAATTATGTTGATAGCCGGAGATTCTGCCCAGAACAACAGAATTCATTTAGTATCCCGGCGGCGCCATTGTCCTAGTGCCAGCTCATCTCTGGGGTGCGGGATAAATCAGTAACCGCCCTTTTTCCTTCGCAATTTATTTGACTCACTTCAAATGAATGGCATGCCCTGTGAGAGAGGCATGAATTATAAAAACAACAATGCAAGGGGACAGTTTGGAAGATCTGACCAGCATAGATGTCCAGGAAGATCTATGAAAATGCAAATTGTCCGTGAGAGCCAGATGGCCATAGCAGTTTTGGGCAAATCCATTTAGATAAATAACGTCTGACATTATAAATAAAGCTAATTTATAAGTGGCAAGACATAAAAGGAGGATGCCTAAGTGAAACGTGTCCATCCATCAGCAGCACATCAGAGATCATTTGGACCAAAATCCCAAACGCTGTCTCTACATAGCAATCTGGCCCTATCTCAAACAGGACGTCCGATTGTGGGCCACAATACTTGTCATTTAAGCGTTTCTCTCAACCCCGATGGGATGCACTGGCTAAGCCGCCGCATTTTAATGAATCCCCAGATGACGGACAGGTTATGTGCATCCGTGGGCAGGGCCGGGGGGTTGATGGGAAAGGAGAACATGACAGAGGGGTTAAAAGCAGAGCCACCCAAAGTCAGAGCAGGGCGAGCAGCGGGTCGACTCGGGACAGGTGCAGTCTCTCGGGTCAACGCCAATTCCCCCACCTTCTGTTGTCCCCTCCAGCCCAAAAACACACACAATCAACGGAAAAGAGAGGCGCGCGTGGCCTCAGATGACTCAGGCCATCGTGACATTGCAACGTGCACCATATTGCCTAACCTTTGATTGATTTATATGTTTGCTTTGCTTCGTTTGCTGGCCTGGATCATTCCCGTTGGTGATCGTCCCAAATTGCCGGCTCATTTCCCAGATTCCTGTCCCCAGGTGTGGTTAATTTGAGAAGCTTTAATGCAAATTTGACAGAGCGGAGAAGATATATTATTGCCATTGGTCTCTTTGCGTTGGGAAATTCGTCATTCCTACGACCATTTAAGCATACATTTCACATTGGAGTGCGATTTGAATACAAAGGTGGTCAACATCTAAAGAAATCCTTGAGAATTGCAAATACCTTGGAGAATGATTAATTGAAAGCTTTATTGCAGCAGCTATTGTTTCAGGCCCCGCCAAAATGGGTGAGTGCACAAGTCCCAGTGAACCTGTATGTGGTCAGGCTGCTCTGTACTTAATCATGTCCAGAGACTTAACACTAAAGGTTAACATCGTAACCAAGTTTCAGTGAGAAAAATTACATTCAGGAGTCAAAATACAAATCAATGAATCAATAACGGCGAAAGAAGAATGTTTCTGTGGCGAAAAACTGAGTGATGGGCAAACCAAGCGATCTGTTAATTTTACAATCCTAAAAATACAATTATGACTTTTTACAGCCAATAATAAAGCTCAATATTCACAGTCTGTTTTTGCCATTATTTTACACACAGAATATTTTAGAGTGAAATGAACTATGTAACATGCCTCGGGCCAACAATGTGTGTCTCTGACCAACATAAACGCACACAGAGCCATCTGCCACAAGTCATTATTTCATTTCAGAAAGCCATGCTTTTGTAATTATGAAATCACTCATTTCTGTCACTTAAAGATGGCAAAGAACACAAAGTTAGCAAAAGCAGACTTTAAACTATAAATTTAAAGCAAATTTTTATTTTTTCTTACAAATTGGCCCATTTTCAAACCTATAACAGACGACAATTTAAAAGCTTTGTGATGATGCCTGATGGTATTTATGCATTTGGGACTTTGGAAACAGTGTATACACAAATGCTAATGCGTGTCTCACATTCAGTTTGGAACATCTTTTGAACACATTTTTGTTCATATGGTAAATGTAAAGCATTTTCTAGTGTTGGTTTTGTAACCCGTAGAGACCCTAATTACTTTGAATCTTGTGATACCACAAAAACACAAAAGTTAATGGGTTTGGCTTCAATCAAACTTCCCATGAGACACACTGTACATATACTGGCATATCGAAACAATTCCTCAATAGCATTACTTTCTTCAGTGCTGTTCAGATTAACAATTAACTATGTTAACTACGTTCCAGTATTTTATTAAAACAATGTGAGCAGTGCAGAACAAGATCCAAAAACAACAGTGAGACATAAAAGTTCAATGTTTTTAATAAATGGAACGCCAGTGAACAGAATTTGGCCATTTGCATTTGACTGTAATGTCAATGATACTTTCCAAGAACACAAACTTGGCCCATGCAATGACTAATTGAGGTGTGATTACAACATATTTTTACATTATATTTACCCTGCTGAAGTGATATTTCTCTCAGCAAAAACATGAAGCAATCACTCTTAACAAAACTAAAGGTTAAATGCTAATGTAATGAGCAGTGCTAGAATTAGATTACCCTTTCAGGAAATAGTCAGTCTGAACTTCAATTTTAAAATGCTGACAAGTATAGTGGTACTAATGGCACAACAGGCCATAATAGTCGAATTATAAATGCACATTAGAACTGGAGCTGACGGTGAAACACACTTGTTCAACTCAACAGTAAATAAGTAAAAGGATTTGCCAAATACATGCAAGTTATTTATGCTCTGTCTAGACATAGACTGATATAAATATAAAAATAATATAATATTGTAGAATCGTACACAACAGCTAGACTTCTGATACCACTGCTACAAACTAGTGTTGTCATGAGACTACAATTTAAAATTGTGATACTAAGGAAAAAGCTCACCACTCAGCACCAGTTTTTACACCACAATTATTCTTTTTATACACAATAGATTGCATTTTTCAACACAAAATAATAATACTTTATGCGACTTTCTTTAGTATGCTAGTTCAAATAAGTATCTGATGTTCGACAACACCACTCTATATGGGGGGGGAGACACACGAGTAACAAAACACTTTTATTTAAGAAAATGGAGTGCGATTTTTTATTTTATTTTTTAGATCCAATATTCAGAAAGGGTCAAATTTCATCCTATTTAATTTAAATCACAAAATCACTACAACATTTGCCTCGTTACAGTGGGCGTTACATTGGTAGCTACCACTGCTTCTCTTTGGGACCCTGCTCGCTCACTATAGTTTCCAAATACTGGCTTCTTGCCCCATGCCACACTTGCACACTCTGACTTTTGGGTTTACAGGCTCCTGAGGTTTCACTTGCGTCTTGGCCCACCTCCCCGTAAACCCCTTTTCAACTCAAAATAGACGACATAATTCATCCCAGCCAATCCAGCAAGAATGTAAATAAAGAACAAAAAGTTGCCTGTTCTTCACATATTGAAGGGGCCTCTTTGGGAATTGCTTAAAACTGATACTAGCTCAAGCTCGGACACTTCTCTCCACTTTCCAAAGCAACAGCAGCAGCAGATATACAGGGCAGAGAGCCACAGTCCAAATCACTGAACAGGCCTTATCTTGCATTGGCAGACAGTGGGTCTCCCATAATCTGTCTGGGCTCGAGCTACGGTGGCCTGGCAGTTTCCGCTCATCTGCATAGCCATCTTTTTAGCCTCTATTCAATCTAAAATAATTGACTTTTTTAATCTTTCGTTTTGTCCTTCTACCATGTAATGTACCTTGTGGATCTTCCGGGCGAAGCAAATGTCAATTAAAAAGACATCGAATAATAAACGCAGTGACCAAGTAATGTTAATTAATAGGAGAGGTTTATGGCGCATGGTACAGGTCCCCGGCACGGCTCGGAGTGTTTAAGCATTCAGCCGTGCAGCGTCACAGCCATTTTGGACACAGAGTAATGAAGTTTGTCGTGGCAGTGAATTTGACTGTGAAATGGCCTCATCAGGTAAATTATCCAAGAGAGAACACACTTTAGAACACTTCCCAGCAGACAAACATTGTTATTTTAGGAACAAAAGAAAATGAATAACCAAATTGAATGCTAATTTAGTTGACCTTGTTGTTTGGTCAATGACATGTGGAGTGACATCATTATCATTATGATATGTGATATACTTATACTATAATTTCAGTTATTTGACACAAAAACACAAAAAAGGTGCACTATGTAACTTTTCTGGTGGAAGGTACAGCACCTGCTTGTTTCCACTGTATGGCATTAAACTTATCTTTCTCCATGGAGACAAACAGGCCAAGTTACAGATCTGTGGAGCAGGGACCCCACTTACAGTAAGAATTAATGTTTTGTTTGTTTAGTTTGTTTTTTCTTTAAAAACCCCCCAAAAAATAAATAAATAAATAAATAAAATACTACAGCCGGGTGGGACCAGGGAGTACATAAGATACATTAAGAATGAAAGGAGAAAATAAGGGGGTGGCATCCAAAGTAAAGAAGGGTTAAAACATATTGAGCCCAAAATTAAAATCAAATTTTGTCCATCGTCTGTTAAATTTGTCCAGCGTTGAGTCCAGAGGGGATTTTTTCCATCGTTGGAGCAGTTTTTGTCATTCATTTTTTGTGATTTTTTTTGTGGGGCTTTTTCCCAGCTGCCAGGAGTATATTTCAGAGATAACTTTCCATTAAGCCCATGGTGGGGGGTTTTCAGGTCCAAATACATTGTTTTTAACACCACCATTCCATTCAATTTCGGAACAGTCTGCATTGCATTTTTTGGTAATATAAACCATAAATGAAAAATGTAAGGCAAGTCATTTTTTCCAGGTAAAGCAATCCCATATCCATGGAGACTAGCAGTCTTGTAGAAAAGTTACATAGTGCAGCTTTAATTTACTTGTCAAATGCTGACAAAAAAAAAAAAAAAAAAGACAAACCAACACTCAAATCAAAATCGGTACATTTCTGTCAGATGGAAAACCTTGCCGTTATTGCGAAATTTTATTTTGTGCGGATGTAAAGGCTTGTTTGACTGGCGACCCAACATGAGACAAAGGCTGGAGGATCAGGACCCTGGACCAGATAAGAACCTTTTGGTACCAGTGTTTAACCCTCAAGACTGAAGGCTGCAGCATGCTTTCTTCTCTCTATCCAGTCACGGACTTCATTACCAGGCTCCTTTCATACTCTAATTCCCGTTTCAAATTCACTCTTTGTTAATTAGAAGCAGGTTTAAACTCACAAAGAGCTCCCATTGTGTTTACTTTTCCAAAATTATTGCCCCATGTAAATGAATTAACGGCAAGCGCACTGGCCGAGGTAGACACTCTTAAAGAGAATCGGGCAGTAATTTGAGTGTGGATCCAAACACATTTGTGCTTTTCAAACCCGGCCGCCTCGGGTTTGTCTTTCTTGGTGTTTCTAATTAACTCTGGTTTCTGCAGGATTTAAAATAGGCCACTGATGAGACACACAACAGAACGAGAACAGCTATGCGGTCAATAAAAGAAAAACCGGTGCAGTTTTGGACGCCTACAATCCAACAAGTTGTTTTTCATGGAAGGTTGTAATAGTTTGAAAAATTGGTAACCATTTTAGAGTATGGCTGGCAATTAATCGAAAGATCATTACTTGAGTAGGTTTGAGCAGCAGTCAGACTTTGGAGGAAGAAATTTGAATATTATTTGTGTTATATGGCACAGATTAAAAGTCTGTATAGTTTATTTCATTAAATCATTACTAAAACCAATTGAAATTGACCAATATGAGATTTTTTATTATTATTTTCAGTCCTAGTAAAATATATTTATCTATTAAATTATAAGACAAAATTAATACTCTTAGATCAAACTGCCCCACAAAAACAACTACAGAGAAAGGTGGCTCGAGTCTTGAAGTTTTTTTTTAATGCCAAGCTATACAAAAATTGAGATTAAAAAGCATAAAATGTAATCTATGGGATACAATAATTAGAATAGTACAATTAATCAGAAGGGAATTCGTCATTATTTGGGTGGGCCAGACAGTGCTCCTTTTCCCTCCTCTTTCCCAATTACACCCGCCTGCTCCATCAATTAACATATGGTAATGCAATCACACTACTTCACTCTTCTCATAAACTCCCAGAGCTGAGCTCTCAGTTCTGTTAACTTTAAGGACACATTTTAAATATTTAATCTGGAGACATTTTTTGCACGGTTGTAATTTATCTACCCAAAAAACATTATTTTTTTACTTAAGGATACAATTGAGGCTTTGGTTTATATTCCCAGCACACATATAAAGTGGGGAAGGACATTCAGCAAATAGTGGACCCTGAAATCAAACGACAACTTATGAGCTCAAGTAAAAGGCTCAATACTCTTGTCTGATTTGATCATGATAATACATTGAAGATAGATAGATAATTTTAACACAAAACAATAGTATTTCTTTTATACTTTTCCAAACCAATACCACAACACAAATATACCATTTCAACCCGGAAAAGTCTAATTCTATCCTATTTAAGTGATTTTTTTTTTTTTTTTTAAGTTCAGTGAGTATTTAAATAGTTTTAGTTTCAATCGTTATCATTTTATCTGAGAGCCTTAGAGCCAGGCTGTGTTAAAGCACTGAACCCCTAGAAAACAATCTCTCCAAATTGCTGGACTGTCACAAAGGGTCAGATCACAGTTTGATAATATACCTCGATATCGCCCATCCCTTTAAAGTATAAAATATGAAACTCTACATGAAAGTGCGACACAGAGCCGCTTCTGAAATCACATCAAAAAGAAGTGAGAAGATCAGCTGTCCCCGTCAAACTCGGTGGAAGAAATTACCATATTAAACACTTTGCTCCATTCAACGGTCTAATGAGTCAGTCTCATTGTCACTCCACAGACCGGGAATATGGGCCAATTCTACCCGCGCTTAATTGGTGATTTTTGACTTATCCGCCGTCAGAGAAAGTCAGAGCTGACACACACGAGGAGGGCGAAGAGTGCAAGGTGGGTGGCTGTGGGGACATGAAGTAGGCCATGTGAAGAAAAATGCTAATCATGCATTAAAATACAAAAGGACAGTTGCAAAAGTGTGCTTGACAAAAGTGAAGCACAAATAACAGGGTCAAGCAAAAAGGAAATGGGCATGCAAAAAAGTCATTAATAAGACATTGCTTAGGCCTTTGAAAACATCTAAAGCAGACAAGGTTAAAAGACAAAGACATTTGATACTTTAATTTAATCGCATCTTTATAGAAACTGCTCGAGAACATTAAGCTTAACCAGCAGACAGACAGCTTTGTACACAAACAACTGTTTTAAAGTGCTCCTGTTGTTATAGAATGCCTCCTATAAGCAAGTTAAATGTTATTAGAGAAAATGAAGAAGGATTTTGTTCGTGTGTGTAAAAGCAACACAGGGAGTGAAATTAAAGCGCTGGAGTACAGTAAGCCGAGACGCGTGCAGAGCCAGACAAACATTTCCCAATTACCTTCCATATAGGGTTTTCATTAAGTACTCCACATAAGAGTCCGACTGTCTGCTCTTTGTCTCCACAGCCGTCTGGAGCTAATCAAATTCACAGGCCGTCTCAGAAGCCATCCCAGCCTCACATTATCATTCATCTGGACGGCCATCTCATCGGCACCGTGGTTAACGAACAATGTTAGGGCTAGAAATTCAATTCGCTACAGTTAGCGACTGAATTGGTGATCAATTGTAGCATCGCAGCGATAAAACATTGTCAAAGTAGTCTCCTCCATTGTCCTATTATCGGTACACTGAGATGAGCTCCTGAATGGCGTTAATAAAGCGGCGGTACAGAGCTGTGCAGAACAACCCGACGATACAAATGCATGTCCCGCTTTGATACATCCTCTGCTGCAGGAGAGATAAGCCATCAAACAAAACAACAGTTAGCTGATAAATGTAGCATATGGTGATGAATAAAGAGTGTATTTTGATGCTGGCAGGGTGTCTGAAATAGTCAATCAGATCTATGATTCTCGTCTGTACAATGTAAACAGCGTCGTCAATTCTTGCACTTTCGTCAGAAGCTTTGTTGCCAGCCTTAAAAGGATATGATAATACAGTTTGATTTATTTAACCATATCCCTACATAGTGGTGTGGGATATATTATTTGGAAAATATATTTTGAAATGCCAAATTTGAACATTCAGTATATTGTCTATAATAAACAGATTGAAAAAAAAAAAACGGAATAAAAATGTGCAAAAGGAGTTGATAAAACAGATTTTTTTTTGCAGTTAATTTTACAGTGAATTCACTTGTGCTATACTGGAACCTCAAGAAAGTCCTTTGGTCTTGAGGAGGAGCCTTCTATACCAGAAGCTGTGGTTGGCTGTGGCTGCTGGGGACTGGCTCGTGGGCCCCTGGTGGCGGATTGAAGTCTCATCTCTTCTCTGGGACCTGTGTCTGTGTCTTGTAGCTGTGGGCTTCTGGTGCAGAAGGCTCCACTGATGACGGCTTTCCTCGATGACGGTGTGTGTGTGTGTGTGTGTGTGTGTTAGGCATGCATGAATGTTTGTGTTCCATTTTATTATGGAAAGCACTTTTTAAAGTTTGTTTGATTGATTGATTTACAGGGGTGTTTTTGCGCATATCCAATAGACAGATTCATTATGTGTCAATGTCACCCCATATACTGTTCAGAATAACACAAGTGAATGCATCTAATCCTAGACGTGGAAGCCAATCATTTCATAATATCATTGCTATAAGTTATAACCCGAATCCAATGTCTGGCGAAACAAGCTACAAAAGAGAGTAATGTGGTGCAACAACAGAATTAGTTTTCCAAGGGAGTAGTGACTAATGTAATCCCATTTATTACCGATTTAAAAGCAGTTATACATAATGCATGAGTGTTTTACATAGTTTAACAGTTTTGGGAGATTTGTTCCTTGGTGGAAAAAGTATGAAAAAATACAGCATTTAAAACTTGCCAGCCTCTGAGTTGCACGTCTGACAACAACTCTAAGTGGCTCTGTGCAGTGGGAATAAAATGGATGTTGTGTGCTAGGGGAACACCAAGCCTTTTTTCAATGCGGCATAAGTTACACTGTGTGACTGCACTGGGGTCTATTGAGACAGAGTGCCTGCCAGAGGAGCATAAGACTAATAGCACGCTGCCATTTCTGCTTATATTGTTACCTGCCCCAAAGGATAGCCGTGCCGCTTTGGAATTACACTTGAACATGTGCTATTGCCACATTTGCCACATTTGCCACAATAAACAAGTAAATGCATGGCAACAAGTGGGGCAGTCATTGAATTGATACAAAATTTACGCAAGTACAAAACAACATGTCATTTGTCAGCATTTGTGAATACATGGAGTAAATATCTTCAATAGCCCTAATGCAAAGCATATTGATTAGTAGTGTAGTATCAAACAACATTTTGATACTAAGGAATAATCTATTCTCAATATAAAAAAATTGATACCGCAATGATAATAAAAATGCTTTTTTTTTTCATACTGACATTTCCAACATTAAAATAATAGTACTTTCCTTATTAGACAGTGAGGCCTTAATACTAGTTCTGACTAGTTCTGACATTATCATGAGGTCCCGCCCTGTGGGCAGGTCTTTCACAGAGTAGGATATAAACAGGAGTTCTCAGACTTGTTTCACAGATTGAGAATGACTCTTGGATGAAAGTCGACACATATCGTTTTTCTAAAACAGAGTCCAGATGACTACAACTAAATCTTTTTCTACAGTTCTGACAAAGCTGAAGATCATTTTAAAACTGTTCACAAAAAGTAAATTTTATCTTGATATTTTTAGTGTATCGATACATGCTCAAATGAGTATCTTGTTTCTATATTAGTTTAAGTATTGACATGTTCTTGATATCCCATCAATGAGGCTGTAAAACGCACCAGGTCTGTGAAAGCAGTGTGTATTGTCTCTTAGTGGGAACAGGAAAAAGAAATAGTAAAAAAATTTTTAGCAGCCAATACTGGTTCTTTTGAAGTAACATTTAGCTCTCATTTGCATTTTTACGAGCACTAATGATGTGTAAAAGACTTTTAATTAAGTGTGCCCAAAGTCAATGCCATGGGTGAGTCATGGAATAAAGGTTTTATGTCCAAATGCTACACTACTAACAAAACCTTTAATTCCACAATGCAAAAACACAAAGGAGACCTGTGCTTTTGTATTCTATATAGTTGTAATGTATAAAACCTGCGGGCCATTATGTTGTATTTGTGACATTTTAAATATTGATCTAAAATGACTTAAAAAACAACTCTGTTTACTTCCGGGTTGAAAACTGCACATCCGGTTTCCCTTTGGAGAGCTGCAGTTCACGATAGCGAGCACCGGATTCTTTTTTTTTTTTTTCATTCGCGCTAAAATGGCTTCACGACGGTGACGAATCCTACATGTGTCGCTGTAGAAAATTCGAACATTTTAGAAAACAGTACAAGTACACACAGTGGGCTAATATGGGGAGCTGTGAAACTGTCGGTCTGCAGGAGAACAAAGAATACTCCAACATGCATGAATCACTCTAAATACAACTTCGAGTGTTTTAATGAGAAGGGGAGACAATCATAATGTGGTTAAAAGCTCCTCATAGTCAATTTTGCATGATAGGTCTCCTTTAAAAACAATATGGATGATGTTTCTTCGTAAATTACACAGTATCAAAAATGATTTGTGGTTGGATGTCATCTAACTTGTTGAATGTTTCATACACCCACAAATTAACATGACAACTTATTTTTTTTCTTTTATGCTAATGACACCACATCCAGAGCAAGACCCAATCCAATGGTCCCGCTCTGCTGTCTAATGCAGCCCCCCCTGCTGCTCCAGCTCTGCCCCTTATTCAGCTCCAGGACTGTCCTGCAGCAGAGGGGGAGGGGTCATATGAAAGCGCTTATTTGTTGGCCTTTGTGTGTGCCTGCTCCGTCTGAGCGCGTGCTGGAGTTGCTCGGCAGCTCACAAGCATTTTTCCAGTTGTTGGCACTGGTATCTTAGTAACAGCACAAGGCGAGTAACAGTGCAGAGTCTTACTGTAGATATGCATGATGGCACATTGGAAAACTGGCTCAGACACTTCATTTCACAGGAAAACTTGGGGGCAAGAGTTCACAAATTGAGAACATCGAGAGAATAATATGTGGTAATTTTCACATTGTTTATTATAAACTAAACTAGTAACTAAAATAAGTGTATTTGATCATATTCTTTGTCATTGTACTGATTTGATTGTGTTTTAGTAATTTGCTTATTCATCTGCACTACAAATTATAAATGGTAACTATCTATAAAATATCTACTTCTACAGCTAGAGGTGGGCAATATATGGAAATTTAGATTACATTGTGAATATTGTCTTGAAGACATGCAAAATTGGAATATTGAGGATATAATTTAGAAACAGAAGCTACAAAAAGAATTAAGATAAAAAAACTAAAATAAACTAAAATAAATATACACTGATATTTCTGCACTTTTGAGATTAAATTGACAGATATTTCATGTTTGAAACACAACTAATACATTTAAAAGACAAGTTTTAAAAACATCAGTCAGACTGACATCATATTGTCTGACTTTTATTATCGGGATACTATTTTTGTCACTGCTAAGAACATCTATGTAAGCTGCTGGATCACAACTTGATTGAAAATCGCTTTTAAATTCGCTACTGTTCCACATCTCTTGGTTGAGATCAGACCAAAACAATAGGGTTCCACTATTTTTGCGACATGGTGTATATCTGAAGGAAGGGTGCTGGCTGTATAAGAGCAGGAGAATAGTTATGCCACACGGCATCCATTTGCGTCAGAGCACCTTTCATTGTACAACTTCAGCAAGTGTCTCCAACATTTCCACCCATTTCCCCCGGGCTTTTGTTCAGGCAAAGTTTGCTGCCGAAGATATAAAAAGGTTTGAGTAAATATGAAAAGCAGATGTGGTTGTAAACAAGACGGCATCCTGTCAATTGTGATGTAGTTTAAAGGTGGAACAATCGTGGTGAGCAGA
This sequence comes from Chaenogobius annularis, assembly GCA_015082035.1. Lineage (NCBI taxonomy): Eukaryota > Metazoa > Chordata > Actinopteri > Gobiiformes > Gobiidae > Chaenogobius > Chaenogobius annularis. The sequence goes on along the minus strand of BJKM01000008.1, from coordinate 117,410 downwards.
GAATAGCAGCTCCAGATGACTGATACGAGATCAAACAGTCGGGCCCACGTCCAAAAGCACTCAATTGTGTTTTATTAGTGATGATATTTCCTCATGAAATCCAATTGCAATTTAATGGCGATTAAGGATGCACAAATGCTTCTCAAGTCATAAATCAATAAGATTTTGCTGTTCAAGTTCCAAACAGAATGAAAGCAAGGGATATGAGTACCAGTTCACTATTATTATTATTATTATTAATTTATTATTATTACAATTATTATAATTATAATTATTAATAATAATAATAACAATAATAACAACAACAACAACAACAGCTCTATCCATGTTGCACCTTAATGCCAAAGCAAGCCTAGTTTGTGAATTTTGTTCTCCGACAATAGCAATAAACTCTTTTCTGATTCTGAACAATTAATCTCCTATTGGGACTGCCATTTTATTCAGAAATGCTGGACAAAGATGAATGAGTCTTCAACCAACAATCTATAAGCAATAATCACTGAGCCTTTACAAACCGCTTTTTTTTTTGGTTTGTTTTTTTGGAACACTATGTGAATGAGAGGAGAAGATGAACCAAGTGTCATTAGGACATCAGAGGATAAAAAAACAGCCAACCACGGGACAGTGGCGTCCCTTCCCCTACTTTGTTGGACATAGACTAAGACCCCCTTCTAAGACACTGTGAACTGATCCTGATTAACCCAGTGGGCCTAATCCACAGAGGCCGACACTGCTGCGCCGCTTCCCCCCAAAAGAGACTCACTTCAGCGGGCAGAGCAGCTAGACACTGCGCCCCTTAAACTGTGAAAACTCTGGCACAATGAGCACAGAGGAGAAAGAGGAGAGAGACCCGCAAAAAAAGCCTCTCTTCCGCAGACCCGGTGCACTCCCCATGGTCACACTTGGGAAAGCAAAGGAGCGAAGCCTCATCCCAGGAATCCTGCTCAATATCCTGGGATTAGCCCATGCCCCTCCGCGAGCCCCTTCTCTGCCTCCTGCTACGGCCGATTCAGACTCTACTCGTCTGGACCGCTCCTTTGTCCAAAACCAACCACACAAGAGAAACAATCAAATATACTAAACTTTAATCTCTTATTGGCTCATATCTCTGTATCCCCTGCCTGCACGGAAATCCTATAGAGAGTTAAATCCTTGGACTTTGTTAAACACAAGACCCCAATATCCAGGTATAGACCCGCACTTACTGAGCGAACCAGTGCCAAGTGCGGTGAAATTATTTAATCAATGCAAATGCCGCAGCCAAAATCCTTATTGCTGCATTGCAAAGCTCAGCAAAATGACCCAAAAGTTTTGCATTTGCTTTATACAGTGGTTTAGTCGATAAACATAATGAAAACAAGCTTTGGGTTCACAGTCGGGTCAGTTATTTATTTAAATTTGCATAAAATATTCACACATAAAAAGTGCAGCCATTAAAGAAATAGATGTCAGGGTAAAAGGACATTTCACTATACAGTACAGAAGCGATGCAAGGCTATGAACAAAAAGGTGGTGATTCGATCCTTTGGTGGGTGCAAGCAAGTCTCTCTCTATTTTTTGGTCCATGGTGGGTGAGGGGTAGGATTTTCGGAGGAAATTCATCTAATTCTGTTTCCAGATTGAGGTTTAAAATCAAGAAACAAGGAGCCAAAAATATGTTGTTTTTTTTCCATCATACAGACCTGATATTTTGTCATTCCATCCACGAGTCATTTCTATTTGATAGCGGCAAACATTCATACAACAATTAAGATTTGAAAGAGATGAATTGTGCAGCTCTAGTTCATGGCATAGAATTCCTAAAAATAAAAACATTCTCTCGATTAGTTCTCCATTAACATCAAACATAAAATAAACAATGTAATTAGTTAAAAGCACTTTTCAAACTTTGCCCAAACTTTTTTTCTTTGTAATTGATGTCTGGAAACCATGGGATGTGGGTGCAGCTGTAAAAATAGCCACAGAGTGCCACCCATGCAGCCGGCAGCATTGTGCGTTTGTGTGCCTTAAGACTGATCCTTCTCTGCCGTATCCTGTCACTGCCCCCTCCTCTTCCTCCATGAATACAGATGTACACTGTCTGTGAGGTCTGACAACAACAAGCCACATGCATGTGCTCATGGTTAGCCGGCACATCCCATTGGCTTCCTATGTCACAATGTCCGTTTGTATGTACGAGTCAGTGAAAGGAACTCAGGGAAACTGGGCAACTAAACAACGCTGCAGCTCCCACGACTTACAATGTAGGCAGGAAAAGCCTTCAAAACAAAAACATTAAAAAGGCGTACTATGTAACTTTTCCACGGTTGTTTCCTTGGAGATGTTACTGTTGCAAGTGTTTAATGCACGATAAATCCTTGAAAAGCGAGCGTTCCAACTGCGACTGGGGCCAGACTCCACAGATCTAACAATGGCATAATCTGCTCGTCTCTGTGTAAATGCAAGTTTAATGCCACACTGTGGTGCATTCCAGGTAAAGCAATGAACACTCGGTAGAAACAAACAGTGAGGAATAACAGTGCACCTTTAAGATACAGAAGAGATTTGAAATTAACAATCGAAACTCTATAAATCGATTTGGTACAGTTTCCCTGGTGAAATCTTTGTCTAATTTTGACAGTGAAGATAAACTAAACTGAAAATCCCTGCAGTTCCTCTGAAGCATTAACACTTGCTCTATAACATGTTAGCTGTCATGTTAAACCAAAAGAAAATTAAAATTACTACTTGGAGGTGCTCATTAATATCATTTCCAGCTTCTGTCTGTAAATTTTATTCTGAAACCTCAAAGATGAAATGAGCAACACTCTTGCATTCGGAGTCGCCTCTTCATTTGCACCCACGAGACCCAAACTCTCAAATCTTAACTACTTTCTACATTCTAAGTGCAATTCATTTAACATTCATTCACCAAAATGTGGCAACGGTGAATTATATGTCATGTGAAAACTTGGAGACAAAAAAAGCCTCAATGCCTTTCAATGTGGGCAGGAAGAGATTACAAAACAATAGCGATAACAGCAACTGATTAAACAGGTTTCCATGTTTTGAATTGAACTATGGAAATTCCAAATTAAGTTTGGTGACTTTAATGTGAAGGAAAACGGGAACATTTGTCTTCTACATTTACCCCATCCTTCAAACAGTGACTTGGGGAAACCTGTCAGAAGCAAAAGGCAACCCCTGTTAGTGCAGCACCAAAGACCAATCTCCAGATCTTGAGCCAGGATCCTGGTTAGCAGAGCCTATAGCTGGAAGATTCATGTGCATGTTTTGGTAATGTATTCATACTTTTCTCATACAAGAGCTTGCAAAAGCTTTGAGACACTCTTGGAAATAGGTGAGAATATTGAACAAGGAAGAACGCAAATTATGCTCATGCGTTTGTGCATAGAGCTGGAGATTGTGTCATAATCATTTTTAGTTGACCCAATGGAGAGTTTAAAGATGCTTGATTCTAAACATGGTGTTAATTTATTCTGACACTATAGTGTGATAAATGTGTCATCCAGCAGCTTATCTGCTCTTCTACGGCTGTTATATTTACTTTCTTATATTGCTTTTGCTAATGCAGCTCTAGAGACGTTTGGTACAACTGCCAGTAACAGAGTTTTTGACGTTCAATCTAACCAGTGACGGAAAGTTTTCAACATTTGATCCCGAGCTCTATAGTTGGTAAAGGAAACTAGTTACATTAGTTCAAATTAGTTCTTACAATGAAAGAAAGAAGATATTACAGAATCATGTGACAATAACAAAATACTGATTCAAGTTTCCAGATTCTGAATCAAATTAGGGAAATTCCAAATCGTATTTAGCAACCTTCAAACGTTTCCAAATTGTTTTATACATGCTTAAATACATAGCTTTGAGAGAGTGTGGTAATTTTTCTCTATAAAGAAAGGCGAGATAACTGGACAGAAGAAGAAACGCAGTCTTGTCGAACATGGATTTTAACAAGGCACCTGTAAAAACTATCACTGCATCCTGTTTTGCCGTTTTCTCGACAGTCTCCTTCCTGTTATGGCAACACCAACTTGGATTGCCCTCGGATCTAAAAACATAATATATTCAATCCCCCACACACAGAAAAAAAACTTGAGCAAAATGTTTCTGTAGGCAAAATAGAAGACAGCTTAGTGGAATAAAGGAAGCCGAGACTAACACAAGAGTGGATTTTTGTAGAGAGGCACGTATGCAAATCTGGCCGTTGGGAATATGCTGGGGCTCTATGGCGTCCCGTTCTGATGATGCAGTTAGAGGCAGCGGAGGAGCAAATTGAGTTTAGCCAGATACAGAGGCTGAGTTAACATGTGGCCTGGAGGAAAATCAGAAGTCACCTGGGTCCCATGGGTGCCGCGCCACGTCCCGGAGAGGGAGACTGAGGCGTATACCCTCCAGGAGACAGTGAAAGGATAGGGCAATAATGACATTCAAATTGAGAGTCCAATACCGGTATAGAGGGATATGAGATTTAAAGTCCAGAGACTTGGGAGGTCAAAGCACGCGCCTCCAAAAGTTAACAGTTCCATTTCACCTAGCGCAGATACCACTTCTTTCTAATGAGAGCACAAAACGCTGCCTCCTTTTTCTAGCTTTGGACGGACAGCCTTCCTCCGAGGCCTTTAGCAGATCAGCCTTACTTTAATAGGCGCTGAAGGCAGGCAGTCAGCTGACCCGGATCTCTGGGCAAGAGCGGAGACGAGGTTGAGTGAGTGAAAATGCACAAGAAATACATCCAGACAGAGGGAAGAGGCTGAGATCCGCACTTGATTGTGAGAGTCTTAAAACTCCCTTTGGGTATATAGTATGCAGCTGTAACTGAGGACTGGACTAAGAGCTGGAGCGAGCCTATACACTTACTTTTCTGGCTAGATTTATGACCATCTTGCTCTCGATATTGGCCAAACAAGTTAAAAGTGGCTGCGGTGCCAAAGGAGGACGTTTAAAACCAACTGGAGATATATACTACAGTAATGACCAAGGCTGCACTATATTGGAAAAAATATCAAATGTACGGTCGTTTTATTTTTCTAATTCAAGCTTCTGTTTACTGTCCAGGAGCATTAAGACTTGAGAGAACATTTCAAATATTAACTGTTAAATGAATGTAAGAATAGACAATGTTCTTTATGCCATACTTTATTTGCATTTATTTGTGATTTGCGAATCGTGAACATTCAAAATTGTGACTGTGATGTGATTAATCCTGCAGCCCTAATAATAATGATAGACAGAATAAGATCAGTGATATTTGCTCTCAGGCAGCTGATTCAAACCACTCACTCAAACTAAATGAAATTGTTAGAGTCATATTTGTCGACATTTAGGAATTCCCTGCATAATTTAACAACCAAGAAGCATTGTCATGTTGATTATTTCGGGGAGATTGGAAACAAGAGATCTTGATATATTATTTTAGATGGAGATGTTATTGCTTTTGCCTGGGATGTTTTTCAATATGACATTAAATATATTTCATTACAGGAGTTTTTATTGCTCAAAAACGTCTGGAAGAACATGTATTCTTATTGTGAACGTCAATAAGACTTTACAGAGCTGACCTTTAACTTGGCAAGGTGGCATCACCCAATTGTCTTTGTGGAGCTAGATTAGTTTAATGCCATACTGTGGAACATTTCAGGCAAAGATAATTCTTTGCCACAAAGACACGGAGGTGGCAGACTCTGCAACAGAGAAGTTATACAGTACACATTTAAGAAAAAAGTGTTTCTTATAGAAGTAAAAAGAAAAACTTCAAAAAAGTTGTGCTTCTGTTGATCTCCAGCCAGTCATGCATTCTACACATATTGAAAAAACTGCATTCTCTACTAACAATTTTTGTTCACATCCTTGTTCGCTCAGAGGCTACGCTGCTGCTGCTGCTGCTGCTGCTGCTGCTGCTGCTGCTGCTGCTACTACTGCCTTTACCTTGGCAGAAAAGGAGAGTGTGGTTCCACTTTCTATTTGGTGTGAAGGCAAAAATCAAAACAGCCCCTGCCTGTTTCAGTGAAGGAATAGGCCCTGCCGATGTGAAAATCAAAGAATCTCCTCGCGGAAAGCGTGTGATTTATTCATGGCCTTTAGCTGCACCCTCTCAGCCGCTGCATCATGGGAAACAGAGCGTTGCCGTCACATGCACAGGTGCTTTTATGGGCCTTCTACATTACTCTTGATTTGCATCTCTCTGCCGGAACGGTGACCAGAGTGTCGTGTTATTCACTACCAGTCAATGGCTTTAATGAATGGACAAAAGAACCATTGGTGCTTGTTTTTGGCAATACTGAAAATCTTTTAATGGGAGCAGAAATTATTACAATGCTAATTACAAGCAGGGAAATTAGTCTAGGTAGGAGAAAAGCTTTCAAATTAAGTCAACTAGGCCATTCCAGCTCAGAGCAGAATAAATGACTTTCGGATGGAAGTTGAAACAATTTGATCTACTTCTGAAACTTTTTCCTACGACGGATCACTCCTGGACAAATGAGGGATTACACGGACTTGCTGATAAGAATTAAAGCATTTGTAATTTGTAAATGAATTACCGCCAAGTCTTAAATATCTGTAGGTATTTTTCAGGGGATGAATCAACAATTGAGCAGGGTGCGACATTCAGCAAACTGCCAGTGTTCAGACTAGATTTTGATACTAGGCGAGCTGTAATTCACACGTCAGCAACATCATGTGACTCTTCTGAGGATGATTGCAAACAGGCAGTCGAAATATGTCAAGGTATGACAACAGACACACACTGGTCTGATAGAGGAAATAAAAGTATAGTGTTCTATTGTATGTGTTGCAATTAAAGAATATTTTCAATGAATCTGTCAATATATATATATCTTTTTTTAATTAATCAATAACTTGTTTGGATCACAAAAGGGCTGTAAATATGAGATTTTTCCTAATTTGACCAAAATGTATCTCAAGAGATTAATTTTTTTTCATTAAAAGTACTAATTTGACATAGTTCTTGTGTCATTTTGATCTAGCACATGAGATTCTTTGGCATCTGTTTAGAGTTCAGAAATGATTATACTAAATTAGTTGACGTTTATTTCAGTAATTGATTTGTTGCAATTAATTTATTAGCTCATTTGGTAGAGCAACACATTATAGGGCTGAAACAAGTTAAACAGCAGCTCCGTGCATGAACATAATCTTTAGTTAATCCCCAGTATTTTTCCCCATCTTTACTAGTATTATGATAGAAAGCAATATTTGGTATGGTACATTGCCTAGTTCGACTACTTTCTCTGTCAGTCTTATACCTGTACAAGTGCTAATATCTATGGGAGGATGGTATTCAAAGCTTGTCTGCAGCCCTTTTATCCGTGTTTACTTGTGAGAGACACAGGGGAGTAGGTGTTTTTGAGAGGCAAGTGTGGGTGTGGAGGCATCAAAAAGGCCAAATGAAGCACTTCCAGGAGCACTGAGAGATTAGATGGTAGACTTTAGCTTCAAGATATCACTATTGATTTCCCTTTCTTTCTCCCATTTTTCACTCTGAGGAAAAATAACTTCATTACAGTTCTAACGGACTCATCGTTACACAGCAAAGAGGTAGCCATCCGTTCATGAGTGCAGCCCATCAAGCAAGGGCGAATCGCGTTTCACATTATGGGGCTAAAATCATGAAAAGGAGGTATTCAAAAAGGTAATTGACAGGAATAAAGCCGGCTAAATGGCAATACCAAAGACATTTTTGAAACCATTTTATTTTCACGTGGTAATTACAGCTGTTACTTTCAGACTGGCAACGTCAACGGTTCATTCTTCTTTTATCTTAAATCATCACAGAGAAAATGTGTTTCATCAAGCTAAATGGCTTAAATCATCACTGTATTGATATAAATTGCATAATTTACAAGGGTAAACGGTTTTGAAACTGTCATGATAGACAGCAATGACAAACCTAAAAGGCTCTAAATATTTTAAACCAATTACAGTTTGACATTATCAACAGATTTAACCTCATACCAGAGCACAATCTTTCAAATATTTTACTTAATGGACTTTCTTGCCAAACAACCAACAAAGATAACCTATGTAGCCCTTAAAGGGGCACTGTGCCTGGAATGTTCCACAGAAGGTCATTAAATGTTTATTTGCGGATGTTTTTGTTGCTCAGAAATACCTACAAAATGTGCCTTCTTTCTGTTGTGTGCTCATGTCTCCACAGATCTGACATATACCCTTGTTGACTCTAAGGAGATGGATTCATTTAATTGCATATTGTGGAACATTACAGGTAAAGTCACTCTTCATAGAAAAGAAGCTGTAGGACCTTTCACTAGAAAAGTTACAGAGTGCACTTTTAGGCAACCAACACCAAATGAAAAACCTCTTAAAAGTTGGAAACTTCACCCGACACATTTAATTTGGGAGAAAGTTGAGCTACTTCGAGAAGAGATTGTTTATTTCCTGGACTCTTCACTGGCCCTGTTATATAAACTTTATATAACAGACACAATAGGACGTTTTTGCCTTAAGCATCTTGATGAATCAGTTGTGACAGCTGAGTAGAAAATCTAGAAAGTTGGATAACCTAGTTTCTCTGAACAGAAATTAGCTTAGCATACAGTAGCGGCAAGAATTAGGTAATGGAAATAAACAAAACAAGACGGTGTAATCCCTCATTTGTCCAGGAGTGTAACTACAAACACTTTCCAACAAAATAAACAAAACTCAATTAATAATAAAGTAGGAGTATAAAAGGGAGGGACTGAAAGCCATCCTGTGTAAATGTAGTGTCCCTGTAACTATCCATCTATAACTATAGATGGTAAAGTGAATAACATTTAAGCAAGTATGACAAAAGTCCAATTGTGATGGCAAAACAACTGGGTCCCAACTGGTCCAAACAGGAAGAGAAGCATGTAAAATAACAGACGACTGATAAGCTCAAATAAGGAGAACATTTAAAAAAGTTATACTAGGTTGAAGAACTAATATAGCTTATAACAAGTTGATAAATACTTGTACATAATTTGACAATTTTGGAAGCAGCATTAACTTCCCCTAGGCAGATTGTGATGCTAAGCTTCAGTAGTACATATATACATATTTTTCAATTACAAAGAGACAATGATTAAATAGGATTTCTGACCTAAAATGCATCAAAGTGCTGTTAACAGATTTCTGGAGTGTGGATGGGCGGTCTTATTTTCAGCTGTGAGTGAGACCTTGATGGATTCTGGCGGGTGCTATCGGAGCTGGAGCGTAGCGTGAAGGCGGTGTGTGCGACGCTGCATACCTGCTGATTGAAGCTGATGCCGGGGCCGGGCATGGACTCGGGTAATGGGATCAGACTGTTCGGCCCTCAGAATGCCCGCGCAATTTTCCTCCAGGGACCGCCAACAAAAGGCCTCCTACGATTACGCTGCTCAGAGCAACAAAACAAGGAGCTTTTCGGTCTCATTAACGCCTCCTGCCAGTGGACACTTTCACAAAATGTGGCTTCAAATTCCTGCTAGTGCAATTTATGATATCACGGGTACAGCAACACAATGTATAAAAGATAACTGCATCTTTAAGCTGCAAGCAGAAGTAATAAATAAAAAGTACATCAACTTGGTAACCAGAATCTTAGAAAAACTTTGCTCATACATATATTATAACGCATGTGTTTCTGTATCTTTAGGCAAGACACTGAGTCCATCAGCATGACTTTGAGCATCTGGAAAAGCACTATACAAGCCTGATGCATTACTATGCTTTACAACAGGGGCAAGATTTTTATACTGGATGCCGATGCCAACCAACCACATTATTATGACTGGAGTGGGTAGTGTGGTTGCATTGTCACAACAGAATTAGTCTTGAGTGAATATCTAAGCGGACGTTTTTCTGTTCTGAAAGGTGAATATCTGCCAACAGCATCATTGACAAAATGAGAAAAAGGCCAAATTAAGTAAAATTTTCACCTTATTCAACGTGTTAGTAAGTCCCCGTGACGGCTAAATATCTATATTCGGGGCGTTTGAAGTGGATGGAAAACCAGCCTTCTAACATTTGCTAACATCGACTCGAAAATAACTTGCAACAAATCCATTTGTTACAAGTACCCAACCAAAGCTAAACAAGCACTATTTTGGTTGGTTTTGAAAGAGGGGGAGGTCTTAGGGGTGGGTAATATGACAACAAATGTATTATGATTCTTTTCTCTCTCATATTCATTGATAAAAATGGCTTTCAATATTAATTACTTGAACAAAAACAAGATGGGCTTTTAAAAATATCCATGTAAAACAAAAAAGTTAAAGTTCTTCCTCCAAAAAATATGAACTCTTCTCCAAACAACATGCTTTTAATGACAGAGGGTTGGCAATTAGAGAGATCGATCTTGATTAAAATTGGATTAATTGCACAACCCTAAGTAGTGTTTAATGTTTATGTTTATTTAAGGGCCTGCCAGACTAATGTTGCTCAAAGTAAGATCAATTCAGTAAAATTGTCTGTTAAATGATCAAACTACTCAATTTAGTCCCTCAAACGTTCAATAATACTTTGTAGAATTCAGTTGATGCATGAGGAGCTGCTGGGTTTGTTCTGCGGCACTGCCTCGACTAATTCTTCCTCATGAGTGATAAAATAACTTCAGACAAGCCAAACTGACAGGAGCTCGTGTGTAGGTTGTATAGGACGCCTGGGATGGCCCAAACTAGATCTCTGTAATGTATCACATCTATAATACGATCTCATCTCATCACTTCTATTTGAGCAACAGCTGCTCAACCAAACCCAATTCAGCTCCCAGTTTAAATTTCACTGGAGAGGCCACAGAAACAAAACCAATACAACCAAATAATCCCAGAATTTAGGATCAAACAAACACAACAGCCTTCTAACACAATATTATTTTGGGGCTTTGTCAAGAGGTGGGTAGTAGAAAGTAAGACATTAGTGCATTATTTGTCCTTCCACTTACAATTATTCTTGCTACTACTCTTACTTGAGTAGTACTTTCTCCAAATACTTTTTGCCCTTACTTGCTTGGTGAATAGTGACTTTGTACTTCTACTTAAGTAATATTATTTGGATATAACAGTAGCCCTTTTATTTCACTCCAATCTTTTTCAACTCTCCCCACCTCTTCCTATCCAGACGGCTAGAGATTTGGTTTCAACAGGGAACAATAGTGTTAATATAAAACGTAGTTCAATAATGCCATTTATTTGTCTTCAAATAGGTTACTAAGAACGTATTTTAAGCATGTAACACTTTTGTAGGCAGCAGAGATTGTACTAAAAACTATATTGAAATGCATAAGTTAGCAGAAAAGTCTCTCTTAAAACATCACTCCATGAGGAAGCCAATTTTGTAATTTTAAAAGGGCCAACAAAACATTTACTGAAGTGAAAATACATCTACATAATAAATATGGTTTGTAGTGGTGTAAAATAACGGATTGAAAATGTAAACAAACTGAACAAGTAACTAGGCTGTCTAAGAGGTTTATTTGGCTTGACTTATTGTTCAAGAAATCAACACGCTGCCTGGCTAATGCACAAGTGGAGTAGACACTCTAAATGTACTTCTGAACGGAGAAGAAAATTAACATGAGGCAAAATGAATGCAAATATATGCAGATTCCTTCTATCAGGCTGTATGCTGCTTTTTCCCCCTCAAACCTTTGGTCTTCTAAAACTGCAGGCAGACAAACAGCAAGCTACTTAAAATTCATGAAACATTTATTTAATTCTCCGGGCTGGGACCTTTTCTTGACAAGCCTTCCTTCTCCGTCTTATGCTCTGCTAGTTTTGACATCCATCACAAGAGCTTTGGACATGATATGTGGCCCCTGACACTTAACCCTCATACATCATCCACATTGTTCCTCCGGGTCAAGGGGACGAACCAGCACCAGCCGCCCGGACCAAAGACTGACAACAGCCATAAAAGTGGGAGGAGAGTGCTACTGTATGCCACCCCAAACACAACAGACACATATGGATAATGACATGGTTGTCACGTGAATACTGGCAGGTAATATGTCTTTTGTGTTGGATTAACAGGCTCTTAATTGTAAATCACATCACAGCAAAGGGTGACCCCACATTTGAACTTATTGCTGGGTTTCGGCTGGTATTCCAAAAAGCCTATCCACGCGTTTCAGTGAGATGAAAAATTAGCACCTTTGCCGTAGCAATTAACAATTCAAAACAGGATAATAAATCTTTTGATCAGAAGGGATAAAAATGGTCCCTACAAACAGGAAGCTGAAACACATGAATACAAATGAATAGAAATGGGGTTTGGTATAATAAAAGGAGTTCAGCATTTGTAAGGAAAAACTGGGTGAACGACATAATCACTTTCTCTTTGCAATCATTCGAAACATTAATTAGACTTGAGTTTTTATTTGGACAGAGTTTGACAAATACATTAAATCACAAACATCTAACAGTCATTATCATGTTAAAAAGTACCGTAAAAGATCGCAATAATATCAATATCACAGTTCCTGACAGCCATTTCGCATATCACAATATTTTCCAATATCGTGCAGCCCTAGTAACACAACCAATAAGACATTTTGGTGTGAGAAAGAAAGAAAAACAGGGTTTTAAATAACACCTGGGAATCTAAATCTCAGCCTGCCACTCCACAATCCTGAGAGCCGAGCCGGTAATCATTGTTATTGACAAACTAAAGGTTGAAATGGGCTCCAATAATGGCCACTCTACAACTCCTTTGATTCTTTAAGTCATTTCTTTCGTTTTTCAGTTGCGGCGTGACTCGGACTCACTCCATCGCCTTCGCAGCCCATCTCATTCCCATCCACTGATTCAGCCGAGGCCAGCTGTCCATCGCGTAGCTGTGCCGTGTGAATGACAGAGGCTGCAGTGAGGAGCAGTGGAGCGCTCAACGTGGAGGAGCAGCTTTGAAATGCTGTAGGTTCCTTTCTTTAAACCCAGGCGTGTGTTAAAGTCCTCCACGCCCTCCGTAGCGCTCTCCTCCCATGGTGCACAAACCCCTTAGTTCCGATTCTCACAGCGGTTGCTCACTCGTCCGTGCGTTTGCCTCCTCAAATGTGGTCACAAAGTTTCCCAGAATTCTCAGCAAACCCAAAGTCTTAAAACGCACCATTTATTCTGCTTAAACACATTCTGTCATCTGTCATTTACTTAACAGATACACGCGCCTGTCTGGCCATATGGCTGCAGGAACAAGGAAACTAAATGCCACGATTATCACGAAGGAGTAAGCACTTGCGAATACAAAACTCAGCAGTTGACCCTACGTCCTCAGCTTTCTGCCCCACACAAATGCCACTTAGGGCACCTGAGGAATAAAGAGGGTATTTAACCCCCAGAGTCGAGAAGCTTCTACCATCTGTTTTAAAAGAGATTAACCTCACCCGCTCCTTCACTGTCTGCTGTATTTGGTGACAAGGCAAAAACCAAACAGGAGCATTCATCCGTGGAACAATGGAGCAATGCCTACACTCCTTTCCTGTCTTTGCTTTTTCCGTATGGACCATATGTCTACAGATTCTTGTTTTACTTTGCTCCAGATGGCCATTCCGGCTCCATTTAGTACAGTGGGAGTCTCCCTGGTGGGACCGATACAACTTCTCGTCAATTAAACAAAAATAAAATGTGTCCCGATACTTCCATTAAGACGAACCACCTGGAGTACAGATGTGTGTGGGCCCGTCTCACCTTAGCTCCGGACCCTTTTAGGCAGCAGCAGAAAAAAATCCAGGAACAGTTGCGAAAGCAGTAATTCATGTTTAACAAACTGCAAGTCACATTTGGGTTAAAATAAATGTGGTGTAAAATTGTGAACATTTAAGAAATGTTATCCATTACTATGCTAAAAAATAAGATCAATTGTGACTCAAGGTTTACTGAAATATAAAACGTATCAGGACAAGTGGTGGAAAAAAATTAAAATAACCACACTAGGCAATGGTGGTGAAGTGTTTCTTAGCCAAAAGACACATCAAACGTTATGAGCTACAATTGCTCCACTGTGAAAGAAATTTGTGAAAGCAGCCATGTAGTCAATTACAAAATAAAAATGGCAAGTAAAAACATTCTGATTTGGATGGAAAATGCTCCAAAACATGACATTATGCTTTTTTTTTTTTTTTTAACCATATGCAAGTATGGGCAGTGGATGTGTATGAAAAGAAAAACAGGAATTAAAATCGGCATGACGTTCTGAATGCAGCAAAATAAAGATGACTCAATGAATGAATCACTAAACATACAGTACAACTTTGAGTTAGGTCAGGGTCGGCAACCCGCTGCTTCGGAGCCGCATGCGGCTCTTTAGTGCCCTCCTAGTGGCTCCTTGGAGCTTTTTCAAAAATGATGAAAATAGAAATAGATGGGGGGGATTTAGATGTTGTTTAATGTGGTTTCTGTAGGAGGACAAACATACGCAAACATTCTTAACGTTTTCCAATGTTATAATTTTGTTATAATCGATATTAAATTTCAACATTTCTGTCAACAAAGATTAGCGTCTAGCCTGCGACACACGTTTCAGGCAGGTGTGTCGCAGGTGGTGTTGTAACAAACCGGAACGGAAGATAGCTGATGAAAACTCAAGATTGTGCGATTTCAGCACTTCTGAGAAATTAGATGAGTGCAAAGATAGATTTAAGACTCCTACTACGCTGCTGAGTTTGTAGCAACCCGGGAGATAATAAAGCGTGGAAAACCATTCACAGATTGTGAGTAACATGAAGGATTCTGATTGTGAGTACATGAAGGATTCTGATTTCTTAAATTGTATTTCTATATTTTCATTAATATGTAAAAAAAAACATACTACATTTACATTGTAATGAATGCACCAAATATCGTATAACAGAGTGGTGTATCTCTCCAGGTGCGCTGCAGGGAAAATACACATTGAATCAGGAATGTTCATTATGTTTTGTAGCCTTGTATTTTGATAGTAGGCTAATATAGCTAATATACACTTATAGGCTGTGTTCCACTCATATAAGACTTATGTAAGGCTTTAATTTTTTGCGGGTCCAGATAGATTTTTGTTTTTTGTTTTTTTTGGTCTGAGTTAGGTAATGATGAGGGAAAAGCATTATTTAAGTCGATTTTGCTATATGAAGTGTCTACAGTCAGTCTATTTTTAAATTACATTACATAAAAAACTGAAAATGGTTTTAATTAAAAGCATGATTTGCTTTTAATTGACATTTTGTCGTTTTGATGTTTGAAATTTGGAGTTTGTGCAAGTCGTGGTTTAACAAAGAAAAAACTTAGTTAAAATGTATTGTTTTTTTTTTTTTTTTTAATAGTGATATATCATAGAATATCATGAGCAGAATATAGATTATCGCATGTATCACAAAATTGTAATATTATCGTATTGAGAGCCGTGTATCGAATTGTGAGGGACCCTGTGATTCCCAGCCCTAGTCCCCGGGCAGGTGTGCACACAAGTTAAAAGCTTCACTATTACTGTAAAAACCAGAAAAACAGAAAACGCTATGCGAACATAAATATGCCATTCAACCCAACCCTTGAATGTACGCCAACAACTAGTGCATTTTAATTTGAGCGGCCATTCATGCAACAATAAAGCCCTCATCTACATCTAATGCAGCATTTAGTACAATGACACTGCGTTTAGAGCCCACTAACAGGTGTCATAGGGATTGTGTGCCATCAAAGGCAAATGTCATGGTGAAGTGGGGATTACACAGTATTACTTTCAGAATAATACTTCAGGGCCAGCGTTGAGAATAAAGTGTAATCTGCTGTGGCCAGTGTCCATCTGGACTGACAGCAGCTTATTCCCATAAACTCCCCTTATTCTCTTGCTGCCCAGGACTCAAACTAAACCACGTCACAGTCCAGCGGAGGCCTGAAATTTGCCCATTCACACATCCATGTAAATGAAGCCACCTCGGGCCTCTGACCAAAGCCTACAGAAGTGTTCGCGACCTGCCATGCGAGGAGACAGCTGAAGCTACACAGCACACAAATGGGCCGCCTGCTATTTCTCCTCCATTTCAAAACTGTTTATGGCTTCAGGGACATAATAGCCATGTGTTTGATGTCCTGTGCCACTTTCCTCTCAGCAGCAGATAAAAGAAAACACATCTCATCAGCCTGTTTTTCCTGACTTCACCGTTAACATTCAATATTGTGACACAAAAGTATTTTTAGCTTTGCTTTGTGTGATGTGCGCCATCGCTCTTTCTAAAGACAAGGCAGACACTGTTTCAGGAGAAAAGGTTTGGTTTTAGGGAGGATATTTTTTCAGCGTTATAGAAAGCAACTCATTTCCCTGTCATTTCTCATTAGCATAAAAATAATTAATTGTGTTATTACTACAGCATCAAACTTAAGCCTTAAAAGTCCCAATTAGCTGTTCGTCAAGGATGCCCAGACAGTTTTTCTTCTGCAAAACAAATCAGACAAGACAAGAGGTCACTCGTTGTGCTTTTTTTGAGCTAACTAACTTCAGACACAATTAAAAGTTCAGCCTGCTCTATGCTAATCAAGAGGTAGAAACAACAAATTACTGCACAGCTGCCTCAATTCCGCTGCACAAATTTAGTCCCTTCTTACATCATAAAAGTTATATTTCCATTTTGGCCGTTTATCCAGACTTTGAACTGAAGTTTTGCTGCAGTTTTTTGGCAAGTCTAACAATTCATCACTTCTCTAATGTTGGTTGTTTTAGTACTAAAGCGCATGCAGACCTGAACAAAGGACAATTTAATACAATGATCCTTTGGTACAAGGTGAACATGCTAAGGACCGAATGAGTCTGTTCATTACTGGGATTGTCCCGCAGCAAATGGGTCACATAATGACACTTATCAGTTTAGGCCAAATGCACAGATTAACGTGATCTAATCATGTAATTTATCTCGCCGCTAAAAGGGAATGTTATATTGACCTGAGTGTCGCACTGATAAATGGAAACCTTAATTGGCATCTTCAGAAGCTAGAATATTGACTGTGGTAAAATGGCTCATTGATTACTTGATTATAGCACTCGGCAGTGATTATCTGATAAGAAGAGTGAATATTGAGGACATTTGGGTTTGGCTAGGAAACATGAAAACAAATTGAATAACTTTAGTTTGAAAAATTGTCTTTTAAAATACTCAAATGGCAAATCAGAATTCATGCTTGCCAAGTCCAGCTGAATCTCCAGACAAGTCTTTCGATACAAGTTGACAACCACAACACACGTTGTAATAGCCAAGTATTGAGAGATCAAATTAATTCACCCCTTATGAAAACTTTATGAATGCACTCCCGGGAGCGGAATATAAATGCGCATATTCTGCAATGAGATTCACTGCAGAAAAAGATAGAGACAAAACATAAAAGACCAATGCTGGCTAACCATTTACCATGTATTAAATGTATTAAATCCACATGGACAAACTAATTACTAAATAATGTTGCATTGTCCACATTCTGTCGGTCTCAAAAGTGTATATGCAAATCAAAAATGCTTAAGCCATGACCCCATGTCCCAAAATATTCACGCTACGGTAATTAGAGCTTCAAAACATTTCTACATGCATAATTTAAGCATATGCACGTCAAGTTCGAACTACAACCTATTTTTCCAAAACTTAGTTGCCTGGTTTCTTCCACGCAATCCTTTAACCTAATTATTTTTGGTGTTTCTGATTAACCCATTTCACTTCATGTGTTCGTAAGTGTGCAGTGCTGCGGGGGTCAAATGTTTGCATAAAAACTAAACCACAACAAATTTAAACACATTTGCATGATTGCAGTGGTCTCGGTTCATTAGGTGGATGTTGTGAGACAATATTTTTATTCCCAAATGATTTTTCACTTTGAAGCGTCCATAGTAGCAAGTACTTCTGCTAATTCCTTAAATGATTCAAATGTCCTTCATAAGCAGACTTGTATACATATACACATATACATATTTGATGAGAACCGTGAGGAAACGACTGTACCAGACAGATGTACGTCTGTTATGCTTCAACAGTTCTTTTCAATACAGTCGTAGAAATGAATATTAGACAATGTGCATCTTCAACCTGGGTGCTATTTTACGCCAACAATTTTTCTTTTGCCCTTTCTTGCCATTCTCGCAATACTCAGGTACAGATAAAGTTAACAAATGCAAATCACTTAACAATAAGGACAGACAATATACTGGGAACTCCTGAAAGAATGCAAAAACAAAAAGGGAAAATCATTGAGTAAAAATCGTTTTTTCTGTTTTGAATACAAAAGAAAACAAGATTTTCTGTTTGTATTTAACAATTTAATTTCTCTCTAACATTAATCGGGCAGCTGAAGTCCGACGACTTGCTCTGTTGCCGTACATCCACACATTTTACCCGGTTATCAGCACAGACCAACCGACTAAATTGCCAATTTTAGAATTTAAAAAAGGTAAATCCAAAAAAACTTGATTCAAAATGAAAAAACTTGAACAAAGAAAGACCATACACAGATTGTAAAGCAGTTATATTCTAAAGCTAAGTATGGGTAGATTTACCAAATGTCAAACAGTCCTTGTGCCTCTCCTCAGTGACTTGAGTAAACAGTTATGGAAATGAATCTTGAATCCCTCTTATCTCTCCATCTGCGTCTTCTCTTACTCACCTCACTGACACCAGGCCGACCTCCGCTCCCTGCAGCGACCCCCCGCTGTCCCAGCAGGCCGTGGTCTGTCTCACCACACACCTCCTGTCCCACACGGGGACGGCCACAGGAGCAGCACCTTGATGATATCACTCATATTGAGTTTCACAGAAGTAATCGTTCACAGAGTACAGGCCGAGAGGAACGAAGGCGGCCCATTGGCTGATAGCAATCTCTTTGTCTTATGGTGATGACCTGCGCTGCCAGGTCAACATCCTGCGGGACCCATCGAGAGAGGACATTTTTCACCCGTGCAGAGGTGTTGAGATATTGAGAGCTGGTGTGGACAGAACTATTGAGTTACGTTGTTGGGCTGGGCTGGCTGTATGGATGCATGTTTACTTGTTAGCCCGAGGCATTTGGAAGGCAATAAGATAGCCAGCGGATCCTCTGCTTTCCCACTAGACTAGAGCTTTAGTGCATCGCAGACAGCAACTGGAGTCACATGGAATTGTCAATACAATAAAATCAGCACTACAGAGTCTAAAGAAACTCAACACTTTGGAAAAATCTGTTTGCATTAATTGGAAAAAGTTGTTTGATGAGTCATTTATTGTTTATGAGGAGCTTAATCAGCAGCCAGATGCAACCGTTTAGTCCGACTTCAGCATGTCACTTGTCACTAGGGCTGCAGAATTTATCACAATTATTATGGTTATTGCAAAATCAGCAAATGTATCTCCATATGGCAATGAGCTGTTCACTTCTTTAATGTTTTTCTCGTCCAGGTGAATTGCTAACGTCAAAACCAATTTAACTTTGAATATTCAATTAAATCAACTTCAACTTTTACTTTGAAAATAAAAGTACTTTATTTTAATTTAGGTTGGATGAAACTTTCAATTCCGGGGTTCAGTGGTCTCGAGTTAATTACACAGAATATTTTATGCTTTAAAAACAAGTGTAGCCCTGACACATAATGTTTTTCTATGAAAGAGATAGTCAGGTGGGAAGTGACAGATTATCTACAAAAGTGAAAGGCACTAAACAACTTAAAAGGTCCATTGGGAACCACACGTGATATTTACTTGATCTTTTCAGTAGTAGTGCTCCGTCTTTAATTGCAGTGTGAATTGAAAAGCAGCGGCCGACTCCTGGAGCTCTCTGATCACTTTGACATGTCGGCTAACGAAATAAAAGCTTTGACGTGGTATGGAGTTTTTGACGCCGTCTCCTTTTGGGCTGTAAAAGAAAGTAAGTGAAATACGCAGGGATAAATGATCATAAAGCCCTGTCTCGTTTTACTGAGAGCCCATTACGGTGCCATCCAGAGGTACTTCCATTCTCTGAGTTAGCATGGTTCTGCTCATCTATAAAACATGCAGGTTTTGTTGAGAGGCTGCTGTAAATGGCCAGTTTGTTCATTTAGTAATGTCTGGGGAGACTAGCACTGAGGAATTAATTTTCCTTCCTCTGGCCTGAGCGGTGGGTCTGAGACACCCACCGCGAGGACAGAGAGAAGCAGTCATACGTCGGAAGTAGAAGAAATGAATATAGCTCTCCTGTGGCTTTCACAAAGCATCAACAAATAGTTTTATATGCACTGACCCAATAGGAGGACTCAATGTTTCCCTTGTCATAAAAGATGGCATGTGTCTGTAATATACTTCAAATATCACCTTTTATACTTTTTCACTCTGGAGGCGGACACAGATGTCTTCCTCCTGCTGTGCAGTCATGGCCTGCCATGCATACTTACTATTCTGTTATTATGGGATGGATGCACTTCCAGATGTAACCTTCTACATTTATCTGGGCAGAAGGGATTTTGACTGGTAGTATTCTAACACTCCTGATAATATCCTTGAATCTTCCCTATTCCTATCAGGAAAAATAAGTTATATTTTTCCTACTTTTCCGGTCATTATGTTAAATTTTAATACATATCATTCACAAGTTTAACTGAAATTAGAAGATGCCAAATGACCCCTTTGTTCAAACCCATCGTCATTAGTAGCCTTGTTTTTTAGTGGTGGCTAATTGTAAATGAAACCAAATCCACCTTCAGGGTGATGCAGATTGTCCGCTTCACGTACAGCGCCCGGGGGACACATTGCCACAGACCCAGAAAACTTTGCTAATTGAAAAAGTGCTCAGTGTCAAATATACAGCCATCTATCTAGCATTTATGCAATAACAACACAATCAAAGGGTAAGTGCAGGAAGAATATGTTTACTGCTAATGGTGTGAGAGTGCATTTGCCTAATGAAGACCAAGGCTGACCCAAAGATATCCCATGTTGATTCTGTGTGTGAATGTTGGGCCCCAAGTGAGTTTATAGGATAAAATCTCAGTTCTGATTACAGATAACTCAACTGTTTCAAATGCAAATCAGGTACAGGTGAAAGAAAATACATGAATAATCAAGCAAAGGATGCAAATGCAAGCAGAGAGAGTACATTCTCACATGTAGAATGCTGCAAATAAATAGCTCAATGAAATACATTTACCACTGACTTTGAGAGACCCACACAGATGAGACTTTCAAATTAAATAGTCTAGATGTTGTGCCATGATCAGCAAGATTCTACCACCTCAGATGAGTTTTTCTGCATTGCTTATTCAACTAACATAACTCCAGGTCAAATGAAAATGAACAGGCTAATGTTGGAGGGAGTTTTAGCACACGCAGCACAAACAGAGGACTGTCTGACCCCAGTTCACACAAAAACAGGAAGAAATTAAGAACATTTGCTCTGATTGAAGCACACCATGACTCGCGCTACAATAGATGGTACACAGGAAAATTGTCTCACAAAGAAACTGAGTAACTGAGCAGATTCAGGCATTAACAACATCAGGAGTGTTGTCGATACTGTCAGAGTTGTCTGCACAGAAAATTCAATATCTAAGTGAGCCACAGAACAGAAATACCAATTAGTCATAGTCATGTCCGTGTATAACATCCATACTCCGACTGCTGTGAGATTATACAGCAGCAAATTCACATGAATCACATTTTATTTAGCTACAGAATGTTTAATCTACACAGGAGGAAAAGCAAAGCCATAAAAAGAAAGTGTTAAAATGTAAATATGTTGACATGGCACACAGACTGTTGTGATTGAAACACCAGCTGGTGTTTAGAGGAAAAGCCTAAACCTAGTTTAGCATAATGATGATCTAAGAGGGAGCTCAACCAAACTCACACCAGGACCACGACAAAATTTCATTGACCTTAAAAAATATTTGTGTTTCCACATCACCAAAAGACTATTGATGAATAAATTGGGTAATCTCTTTTCACATTATTATTACGAAAAAAAAAATTAAAATCTAGTTACAGTCCACTCTGTACACCATGACTATTTGTCTAGCCGAATAAAGAACACTGAACCTTGATTGCCTCAAATGTATTTTTGGTACAAAGGTATGGTACAAACATATATTTTTCTTAACATCATCTCCTTATCGTTTACTATGTCTAATACCAAATATGTGAATAATGTAAAAATGAATCTATTATGCTGACTACATGAGTAGAGAAAATGTGTGTACTAAAAAGTGGTTATTGTGTCATTTTTCCAAACTTTTAAAGCCATGTGGAGTTACTGAGTGGAAGTTTTTTCATCCATCATTGCGACGGCACCCACACGTTGATAAAAGCCCCTCTGCTTGCTGCACCGTGAGGCTGGCCGTCCCCTGGGGTCCCGCTCGGCCTGGGACGGCTCGGTGCAGCTGATTATCCAGGGAACAGGGGACATTAAATGTGCTGAGAGAACACAACAGCCTCATCTGAGCTGCCTTCCTGTCATGCATTCCTCCTGTGCTTCCTCGGCCTCCCTCTCACCTGGCTGCTGAACAAAGTAGGCCTATAAATATACAGTGTCTCTGCACCTTGTCTTCACGTTTGTCAAAAGTGCCACAAACTTTGACAAAAAATACCCAGATGACAAACACCAGACATTCTCTTTCACTCATTTTTTTCCTTCCGATTCTCCATTCTTCCTCAGCAAATTACATTCTTATAAAAATCAATCAACACCTGCTCAGAGCCAGGAGAGATGGCGATGACGAGTAACCTGGCTGTTTATCAAAAGAAGGCTGCACTGAAGCCGCTAGGAGCCATTTGCAACAGTCAGAGTCAACCACTGCAGGTACTTGTTAGCCGTACTATGAACAGTAACCTAGATAAGATTCAAATTGTCAGCGCTCATAGACTAGTGTGGTCACAAACTTGATTTTGAGATCAGGGCCACTAGATTTGTCACAATTATGACATTTGTACTCGACAAGTCATTCTTTGTGCATCGTTTAGTCGACTACAAAAAGGCTCTTAAAACTAAAGTAGTATAACCATTTATGCAGAAAAAGGAAGAAGAACTTCATGATTTACTCACAACTCAGCATTCTCCTTACTGTTGTCCACATAAATCTTCCAAAAAAAACCTTAAGAGAATTTTTCTACTATTTATTATTTTTTGTACACCATATGTTCAGTCCCATCTTTTTATAAATTCATATAGAGTATTAGTCGACTATAAGAATCTTTGTCGACACCATAGACTGAATAATTTACTAAAGCAACAAAAAGTCTACAGCCCTAGACATTTCAATCCTCGACGCTATTAATTAGGCTTCCACTGCAAACACCAAAATATTCTGTCTTTGTTGTATAAAACCTCTGCATAAAAATGTTCCAAGTGTGTTGTCACTACTTACAAATTCATAGCATTAATACCTGCTCCTCTAAAGATAGTAGTTTTAGTAACTACTGGTATCTATTTTTATGTTTTGCTACTCCAGCCAGTATGATAACAAAATGAAACAACGCTTCAAAACCAACATCAGACTTAACAGCGACTCGTGAGACTTGTGCCGTGTGACCGAAATCCGTGCCGTTCCTCGCCTTATGTGCAACTCTAATCTGCTTTGTTTGTGCACGTAGGGGGGCAGCGATTCTATTAAAAAGATTAAACCGTTTCCATAGCCAAGACAGGCATCAAAGGCCCACCAAATTGCGGCCCCATACTCGAGTGGGCTTCTGTAAAGTCACTTATTTGTCCATTTCATCATGCTAATGCAAAAAACCATCAGCCCATTATAGCGCCCCAGCTGAACCGGGTCAGGCAACCGCAGTTTGTTTGAGACTGGGCCACCTTCGCTGTCAGGTTTGCCGCTTCTCAAAACAAAATCAACACTTGTCCATATACTTTATGTAATAACCTATGAACTGCAATGCATTAACCACCACTTTGGCAGTACAAGTCTGTTCCATATCAAATGCATTTCCTTTCTCTTGCATAAGCTTTAGTTCAGAATCCAATGAAAATCCAATTGAACGTCTTGGTCAAGTTAAGTCTATTAAAAGAGATTTAATACAGTATGACAGTATGAAGTAGAGCATCCAACTATAGATTTTCCACAGAATGATTCATGCAGCTCTAAAAAATAATGGTCGTCAATTAAAATGTACTAGAAAGCAGAGGGTTGCGGTTTTTTTTTTTTTCAATAAAAACACCTTTTGCATAAAAAATAATGAAGTGGAAAGAGCAAATTATAGAGAGCAAATAAGTCTGTATATTGTATTCGAGTCTAGCTGTTTTGTCGAAAGCACTAGTAGGGAAACTATGACATTATTTTCACAAAAGGAGACTAACAAATTTGTGACATTTGAAATAGAGGTGACAATCCAGATCCTGAAATGTATATAAAAAAGGAATGACAAAAATGCATAAATATCACCTTATACCTTTATTTGTTTACTACATAAACATTTTTCATTTTTATTTTTAAATCAGCTCTTTTAGGTAACATTTTCTACTATAAAAACACATAGATACACTCGATATTAAAATGTTGCATATCTGAAAAGAAAAACCTCTTATTTAAGTATGGATTACAGATACCTTAAATTAAACACCAACACATTTGCTATATTGTGCACCCTTATCATCCCATTATTTCAACTAAATGAGGCAGAGTCCTGCATATGAATTGGCACTCAGCAGAAGGAAAGCTCAAAATCAGAACCTAATCTCTTAATCCCACAGAAGCCACACAATCATTTATGTCAACACGGGGAAATCCATCTGACTGGGGTGGCCAAAGGGCTTCATTTACATACACCAGACAAACTGTCCCTAAACACCAGTGAGGCATTATGAGTGGTGGTCAACCATTAATCATTTATAGCTATATAAATGATGTAGAAACACTTATATGGGAAAATCACTCACAGAGACAGTGACATAGGGTCGCAGTCATAAGGGCTGCAGAAGTAACCACAAATAATCAAAACTGCAATTTGAATGGTCGCAAAAAGAAAATGGTCTGTAGTTATTTGTTATTCTTCCACATACAGGTGATCAAAATAAAATAAATTACCCATATAAAAACAGAATATATTAGATATTTGTATAATTGTTCAGCCCTTGGAAACAGATGTGGATGATGGTTAGCGTTTATATGTCTCTGGAGCAAACTAGACAAGTGAAACTCTCATACTGCGCATTATATTATGGCCGACTTCTTAATCATTTTAATTATGGCCTACTTCTTAAAGCTGAAACAGTATATGCCTAAACAAAGAGTAACATGTAGATATGTTGTTGAAAATGTTGCTTTGGTGTCTCAAAACTTGGAAACAGGGCAGGATAGCTTAAATATAAGTCACAAAATTAAAATAGCAGAAATACAGCGTGAGCTTTTCATGCAAGTTGTATTTATGTGTGGAAAAATGTCAGATGAAAACATGTTTTGTGAACACGAGCCCAGTTCCTGTGCTTTGAGGAATGTTTGTACGTACTCATAAATATTGGATGAAGGAAGCGCCGGGGGTGAGACCAAGTGGATTCTCGTTTAAATCTACTCCGCGACATCAGGACTATCATTTTCAGCTGCTGCAATCGCTTTCCCAAAAAAGACATTTATTGTTTTGCAAACAAAGAATGTCTGGAGAGGACGGGACTCATGTTCCAATCTACAAAACACATTGATATTCGAGGTAGAGTCGACAGGAATGCCGCAGTGGGTCATTTTATTTCTGCTAAAGCACTACATTTTCTGGAGAGCAAGAATTTATTTTAACAACTGCAATGCCTCAGAAGAAATGGGACTGTGAAGCTGGAGCATAAAATTATGAAATAAAGTGGCCGCTGAAAGAAAATTACCTTGCACAGAGAATAAGCCGGAGCTGCCAAAGTGTTTTATACTCTTTTACTTGTAACATTATGTTGCTTATTACTTTAACCATTACTATTACCTTGCTATTATACATAGAGAGCCATTACAGGGAACGCTTGGCACCAAAGGGCAATAACCAAGAAGCTCATCAGTATTTCTGTCGAGGCACACACTTTCTGAAGCTGGACCGTCGGCACTTGGTCCAAAGGTTTTTTCAGCAGTGTATATTATACCACTACAGTAAAGAGTGACGCAGGCAAGTGTAGCATTCGTCCCTTAAATGCAAATTGTAAGATGGAAACTATGGCAATAAAAGAAGCAAATACGGTCAGGAGTAAAGTTAAGCGGAGTACCTGAGGAACTCACGAGGAAGCGGAGGACCAGTATAACAAACGATTGCTTTAAAATGGGAGGTATTTAGCCTGTTTGTAAAATGATGTGCAAAATATACACATTCCAAACTGGACATTGCAATAGGAAAGAAAGATGTCGATCGTATTTTGATCAACACAACTGTGAACTGGATTATACAGACTCAAACACGCACAAGAATACCTTTTATAAAACAGACAGTAACACATATCAAAATGTCAAAAAAGAAAACGTGTTTTTCACTTTCTTTATACACTACAGTCGTAAATATTCTCCATCTAGAAGCCTTCAGTCACAAGGTACAAAACAGAAATAATTGTTTGACTGCTTGACTAATCAAAAAAGAATCATTAGTGACAGCCCTTCTTCTTATACAAGTTTAAATGTGAAATTGTAGGTGTAATAGTGATGTTTAGACCTGTTCTGAACTGCATTCGATTCTTATATTAGTTTAGCAGTTAAATTAAGCTCCTCGATACGTTCAAAATGAGCACTGTGAGCTAAATTTTGATTTAAAAACAGAAATCGCAAACCAAATCTGTCAGAAAAATCCCAATGTGATTATTTTCCAAAATTGTGCAGCTCTAGATTACATTATTTACAACAGTAGATTACCTGAGACAAAACTAAAGCAGGCAGGAGAATAAGATAAGAGAGAGAGGGGGGGAGGAAGAGACGAGCAGACGACGTATCCCACAATGAACTCAGATTTTCAAATTGGGGGTTGTCAAAAATCAGTGAAACGTTTGCACACGGCCGAGCTGCGCGAACGCAGCAAAGAAACAGTCAGCGGCGAGGGGTTGATTTTTTTTTTTTTTCAACATTCTTTTCACTCTGGCAGTCTGAAATGCTCACCCCGTATCACCCTACACTCTGACACGTAACAGGCCACGCTCTTCTCCTTTGTAGAGTCTGAAGAGCAGGCTCAAAATTGAACCACGCACCATTTCCATACACGCATTTACACCAACGCATCAGGCTTACAGAGTTACTTAGACACCGCTTAAATGTCGCTTAATATTCAAAAAATGCCAATGACTAATACATTACATTCAAAATTAAAAGCGTGCACTGAATTTCCTGTCCTCACCTGGAACTGCTTTTACAGAAAGACCCAACTTAAAATTATATATTTTTAATCCAAATTAAATGCACAACCTGCTCAGTCATACCCCCACAAACTTTTCATAACTGACACTGAAATTACTATGGAGCCACAGTGCCCCCTACAGACCAAACTGAACATACCAGGTGTATCAACAAATGAATTCTGCTGTTAAGATTCAAGAGTATAGGCACTTGTTTTGAGTTAATCAGTAATTGCTTTTCAGAAAACCAAAGCAGAGTTTCTATCTTTCTAAAAATGTACTTCAGCTGTTAAAGACTTGACAGATAGTGAATTGAGACGCTTTGCTGGCTGAACGATCAGTTTCCCCTTTTGTACTGTGGAGCTGAAATGATTGGCTGAGTGTTGGATATAGAAATGTAGAGGTTGAATGGAGGTGAGACAAAGGGGGAAGACAATCAGGGATGCAAACAGAGGCTTAACAGCAGTGACTTATGTTCCCTTCAGAGACATACTACGACATGCTCTGAATGAAGACGCAGCCCCAGCAGTTTAACAGTCTAAACAGCGCTTTGTGACGGCTCGATTGTTTGTTGTTTGGATATGTTTGGGAGGGCGCTGCCAGACATTTGGAAGGGGCTCGAAATATCTCTATCTATTTGCGTCAGGCTCAGAACTATTAGACACGTACTAAAAATGTAAATTCCAGCAGTATTTTATGATGTAATAATTTTATTCCTGTGGTCAGCAACTGTGAGAACTGAAGATGGTACACTTTGAGCAATGGCTTATGTGACATTTTATGCTCAATCTTTTCACCAGATCCACACAAATCACAGTTAAAGTGTTCCATTGATGTTTTAAGCCTGCATTAGAAAACAAAACCAAAATGGGAATTTTGTTGAGAACTTTTGACTAAAGTTAGAATATTTTGCTTTGAATTGTTAATTGGTATGCACATTTTTTAATCAGTTGAAGGTCATGTGAGAAGGTTTATGATGAGTTGTTGGTGAAAACATAAATAGTAGTTAGTATATGGACCTGGAGATAGATGAGGTCATAATGCCTGATCATAAATGTCGGGGGGGAAATCTACAGTAACTATGAAGAATCACTTATTCAAGCAAATGCAGTTGTTTGCCTACACAGAATACAGAATATGCAACCAGAAAAAGACAAGCTCCAACATAGTTTAGAAACGTAACAACACAGTAAAAAAGAGGCAAAGTCAAAAGGTGGCAGCTGGTTTGTCAGGTTACATTTACAGGCTGGCAGTGCAGGGGAAGAAACCGTGTTCCTCCCTGAGCAGCGCGCCAAACGCTGCTGACACGATTAACTGGACCTTTTAGTGCAAGACCCAATGCAGGCCACTCACCACCAGAGTCATTTCACTGTTCAGCAGAGCAGCACCACACGCAGCCCTGGGCATTGATTTCCATCCACAGTGTGACAGGGCAACAATCACAAGTTTGCCCAAGAAGTTACCAGACTCCCAGCGAGGCTTATGATGTACTGAGAGACGACATCTGGGTATCCAAGCAACAGACACAGAGAGAAATGACAAATTTACTGCTGAGCTTAAACAGTAGACGAATATATTCTGTGTATTGGATGTTAGATGCAAAATGGTTTATGGATAATTTAATCTATTTAGGGGAGGAGGTTCTAAAGTAATAAACCGCAACAATCTAATCTAAATATTAAATCATGAGCATTAATCCCCACACTTACACGATTACTATTCTAGGGTTCAAACTAAACTATTTCAGGACTAAATCGATGTTAATTTCAGGTCTTAACTAGTTCTTAAGAATTACAACAGAACATACAAGAGCCAAAACTCAGAACTACACCAGAACAAATTACAAACTGAACCAGGACTAACTTCTATAGATCCCCGTATTCCGATAGTTAATGGGATGTTACTTGGGGTGGTTAATTAACAAAAACTAGGTTTGTGCTGGTCCCAAGCATGAAAAAAAGTGTGTCATGACGCGTGTCAAACGTTTACATTGGAAATTTCACTCGCTCACACTCGGCGCTCACTGACAGATGTGGCTTCACCAGTAGCTCCTCCCTTCAACAATAACACCACATTCAGTCTGAGCTGATCAAATCAAGTTTATAAAGCCGAGTTTCCAGTTAAATAATAACCACTGTACCACAGCGGAATGAAATGCATAACCACTATGGGACGAGACACAAGACTGGGTCCACAAGAATGAGACGGGACCAGATTTTGATTAATTAATATAATTTTTGATATATTAATCAGAAAGAATCAGAAAGGGCTTTATTGACATTGTCAGTTAAGATAATTCTAAAGTAGGAAGTTGCTTTGGCATTAAGATGCAACATGCAACAATTAATAATAATAGTAGCAAAATAGATCTAAAAGGTCATGGATAAAATTTTGAATTTACAAATAAATAAAATAGACTTGATCTAAATATATACACAATTTACCAAATTCATTATGTTTGGCCTCACAATTTGTGTATTTATTTTATATTTTTGTTGTCTTATTTGAACTGCAGCTTCTCAAAACTCACACGTGTGCACAATTTTATCTTGAGATCTTGTTCCATCCCTAATAAGGATAAATAAAATATGCCACGATATATCTCCAATAGAGCCTGTGTATTGTGGGGGTCACGTAGTTGGATAGAGCACACATTAGACCAGAGCTTTACCCTTTGCACATTACTGAATGTGGTAAAGCTGTGAGTGTCTCCTCCACTCAGATGTTATGTGTGAGCTGCAGAGACAGACAGACCCACAGTCCCTCTCCTGGGGCTCAGTGTTTTGTGCAGCACATTCTGAACCTGACAGAAAATCTAATGAAGAGCTACCTGACAAGCTCCAAACACTCGCCTCCACCAAATGTCATGGGTTTTTAGGGGAAACACAGAAGGCAGGAGTTATTGTAAAATTGACAAGTGTTTTTGGGCACCTCACATTGCTGCAATTGTTAATCTATATTGTCAGAGTGGAAGCAAAGTTTTATGGCATACGAAAGTACAAGACAAACAGATGGCACGCTTTAAGGCTATAGCGGGAAACAACAAACCTGAGCAAGGGCTACGTGAAGTACAAATTCATAAAACTTGTTCAGATCTTCAATGGAATTCAATTCTAGAAGCAATCATTTTGAAGTAGTTGCTCTCTATTAAAAAGCAAGACAATAGATACTTCCCCCCCTCAACATTCAAATCTGCAAGTTATTATTTCATTTAATAAATTCATTTTTATACATGCACACAAACCCAAATACTTTATTCTTTACATTTATACAAGTACATTATAGAAGTTTCAGATTGACATAGATTATTTTCCGATTTACCGCGTTATGCTTATGACAATAACATGGCATTCTCTGTTCGTTACACACATTTATATGCAGTGTTATTTTACTCTGAGGTTGTTTTGAAATCTGTGCAACACCAGCAATTTCTCAATACTAGGCAAATATCAGAGGCACTTTTATGACTTCCAAGCAAATAACATTTTAGCCAAATTCAGGGCCTTTACGCCCTGACATTTAGGCAGCCTACATGCTCATGCTCATGCTGATGGAGAACTGCCATCAGCAGGAACTATAAAACACAAATAACGCCAAGATATTCAACGGTCATACTTGGAATAGATGTAGGAATGTTAATAGCATATTTTTTGCAAAAAACAAATTCCTTGATATGAATGAGCTTTCACAATAAAAGCTAATATGTTTCTCTTGAAGACTAGCAACGCAGCTCGAGCAAACAAGATGCATGAATGGCCATAACTGTAAAACATGCTTTGCAGAATACAAAATTGCTCCTTGCTTAATCTGACAGCACATCAACATGCTCATAATGTCCATTTGGTTCATGGTCTTCTGCTCTCAGAAGGTCAGCTCTCATTAAACCAGTGGTGTGCTGGATTTATACAACAGAATACCAATAGGTCTCTTCACTCAGCCATTCATTCTTTACTGCACCGTAACCCATATCCCTTTGCACAGCCAAAATGTTCTAATATGAGAAGAGAGGGGAAAGGTTTACAGCAGGTTATATGTAAGGAGTCATGCCTTGTGAATACAGTTCATCACTTTGTCCACATTTTATTACTTTACGGCCTTCAAATTCATTTATTGCCACAAAATTCTACAAACAATACCCCATAATGACAACGTTAAAAAAGGTAGTTCGAATTCTTTGCAGTTTCTCCTATTCTCTAGGAGAATTCTCTATTCTCTACAGAACCTCCGAACCCCAACAAGTTCGGTTGGTGAGCATCGGTTCACAGCCATTTTGGGTATGGGCCGTCCAGCTAAACTGTACAATCGGGGAAGAAGGGCCTTAGTCAACCAGGTGACAGATCTCCAGCGTGTCTCTGTGGAGAGAAGAGAACCTTCCAGAAGAACAATCATATCTGCAGCACACCACCAATCAGGCCTGTGTGGTAGAGGGGCCAGACGGAAGCCACTCCTCAGTAAAAGGCACATGACAGGCCGCCTGGTGTTTGCAAAAAGACACCTGAAGAAACAAAAATCTCTGATCTGATGAAACAAAGATTGAACTCTTTGGTTTGAACAGCAAGCGTCATGTCTGGAGGAAACCAGGCACAGCTCATCACCTGGCCAGTACCATCCCTACAGTGAAGCATGGTGGCAGCAGCATCATGTTGTGGGGATGTTTTTCAGCGGTAGGAACTGGGAAACTAGTCAGGATCAACAGAAAGATGAATGCAGCAGTGTACAGAGACACCCATGAATAAAACCTGCTCCAGAGCGCTCTGGACCCCAGACTGGGGTGAAGGTTCATCTTCAACAAGACAACGACCCTGAGCACAAAGGCGGGAAAACAAAAGAGTGACTTCAGAACAACTCTGTGAATGTCCTTGAGTGGCCCAGCCAGGGGAGATCTGAAAGCGGCTGTGAACCGACGCTCACCACACAACCGGATGGGACTTGATGGGTTCTGCAAGGAAGAATGGGAGAAACTGATGGAAAATAGGCGTGGCATTATACTCAAAAAGACTTGAAGATGTAATTAGTGCCAAAGGAGCTTCAACAAAGTATTGAGCAAAGGCTGGGAATACTTTTGCACATGGGCTTTTTTAATGTATTTTAAAATCAGCCTTCTTTCACATTGTCATTATGGGGTATCGTTTGTAGAATTTAGTGGCAAATAATGAATTTAATCCTTTATGGGATAAGGCTGTAACAAAACAACATGAAGTGCTGTAAAAACATTCTGGATGCACTGTAATTAAGACGACCCATCCCCTTTACTTGCCCCAGATAGAAAGGACATTTCTCCATAAAGCAATACAATCAATATATAGCATACATTTTCTTTTCTTTTTTTAATAAGTTTAATAAATAAGATAATCACAATACAAAATCCTTACAGAAGGATATATATGACAAAAGCCAACAAGTCAGAAGTGTCCCACTGCAAGTAAATGTTTAGTGAACGATACAGCATTCTTTCATACGGAACAAAACAATATGCGCAGAATAACAAATGCTTCGCCTGGTTAATGACAAAGAAATGAACAGTGTGAGATCATCTCCAGCGGCTACTTTTCTCTCCAGGTTTAAAGCACAGCAGAGAGAAAGTTACAGGAAGCTTCAGTGAGGTCTTAAAAGGATTTTATAAATAGCTTATTCTATTGTGTGGGTCGCTTGCTGCCCTCAAAGACCCAAGGCACCTTGTTGTAATTTGGCCCAGCCGCGGCAAAGTGCAGTCTCTTAAATCATGTCTTTGAGTTCCTTTGGTTCTCCACCCAGGTGGCTTTAACAGTCCAGTGCAGCCAAACAGAATTAAGGCCGAATTAAAAACTCAATGAGCCTAATAATTAAACTTTAATGGACAGCATAAAGCACCCAGCGCCTTTTAAAGGCTGTTGTCACTACCAAGATACCAAGCTGTCAACCCTACTATCTCTTTTACACCGGACAAATAGGGTGAAGCCAGGTAAATTGGGCCATCAGATAATATGGGCCATCCAAGGTTGGAGGGGCACAGCTTTCACTATAAAACAATTTAAATAGTTGCCACAACACACATTATCTGTTTTGGAGGACAATCTTTTGCTTGGACCGTGGTAACATAAGATGTCAAATGTTTGCAATAGCAATAGCTGAAGTATGACTTCAGTCAAATAAGGTTCATATAACTTTTTGTGATGAATTAAGCAACATAAGCACTATATAGTTGTGAACAGGTGTCCTTAGTAAGAGAAACATGGTTTAACAGTATTTTACTGAAAAAATAAGCATTCCCAAAATTCAATTTACACCCAGGCCCATTTTAGCAAAAAAATGGGCCACCTTTTAAGATAAAATGGGCCACAGTTTTGTTAATTAATAGCATGAAACATGTTTTGTGACAAATCAACACTGCAAAAGCATTTTACCTGATCATATTTACAGGAAAATAAAAGTTTCCAATGCACATCAACCAAATAAAACATCACAAACACTTCCCTGCAGTGAAGTTCAGTGCTCAAAGTGTTGGACCTGCACCAGGTCAATGAGCAGGTAAACAAGATGGACATGTTACAGAGGATTTGCAATGTTGCTTTAGAGATGCTCCAGGCAGTGAGGACAGTCTAGAGTTTGAATCTGAAGCTGAATGAAATAACCATCAAGGAAACGTGGTTGTAATTCATGTATGTCACTGGCTCATTTTACCACCTCATGTGTCTCAATCCTGCTGATACCAGGTAAAACCAAGTAATACTTGAATTTGAAATAACACAAATAACATACTACAAAAACATTTAACTATAAACTGAATATTTTTATTGAATAATTGAAGGAATTGAAAAAAGTGGCTTATTAAAGGACAAAACCTATGTTTATAGTGATATTAACAGTAGTAACGGCGGTTTTTAAGAAATTGCTGAAAAATGGCTCACTTTATTTTATGTAAACAGGTGACAAATCATGAGTAGTCTCTCATTCTCTCCATTCATTTCTGCAACAGTTTGTTCCAAGACTATTTCGCAGTGGTCACGATCTAGAGTCACGCAGGACAGGATTGGGAGGATGTCGAGAGCTATGCAGCACACAGAGGGTCTCGCTGCAGATGCTGCTGAGTGGAACTTCATCATCAGAATCAGAATGGGTTTATTGCCATTGTCAATGAACATAGGAACTTGTCTCGGCATATCCGGAGGCAAAACACAAAATACATTTTTTTAAAAACACATAATTTATTAATTTATGATAGCTACATGGTTAAGTTGGTAAGGTTATGTGTTAGGGTTAGGAGTCGATAGTTAAGGGTTAAACTAAACCAGATGTGGAGCAAGTGGCGCTCTATTTTTTTAAATATTCACGGAGACTTACCAGATTGTGTTTATTTGGAACAGGTTTGCCATCGGGTGAGACCGTTGGAAAGCCCATTGTATTGCTACTCATGTCAAGAGTATGGGCATGTGGCATCTGTTTGCACTAGGGAGAAGAAGTGTGCCAGTTGTGGGAGCAAATATTGAGAGGATGAGGATTGTGTGAAAAAAGTTGTTTCTGTTTGTTGAGCTCAACTCTGTGACGACCGCAGTAATCATTGATGCGGCAAAAAATGTTGACATTAACTCATGGGATGAACTGGCACTTGCATTGAGAGTCGGGTACCGAGGACATGTGATTTTGATCAATTGGACTATAGGGGAGCACTTGGGTGAATTATTTTTTTAAAAACCTGCCAACTGTTTAAAGCTATGACGATATTCATCCAACGGCGGAGAGCAGCATTACACAATAGAGTACAGCCTGCCGGAAACTATTAGAAGAAAAGTCACGTTGTCACAGCAAGACCCAGCCATCAAACATGGCTGTAGTTTTGAGCCAATGGTTGTGCTCGTTGGTGTGTGTCGCCAATTTAGCCTTTAGCTAAACTTCATGTTAAATAATGTGGTAAATAGGATTTAATATGAACACATTTTCAAAATGTTGCCAATGCAAAAATTTCCAATGCAATTATTGCTTTAAATTGGACTGTGCGGAAAATTTTATAATTTATTAGCACTTGGATTCATTCATTATTGTGATTTACATGTAGGTCCTTTATGCAAGCCAGGTTTCTGTGTTCTGATGGCGAGCGAAGGAGCAGGCCAAGTTGAAGTTGAAGAATCACTACCTAACCAGCCGAGGGGCTCTTGCAGTCCAGATTCTCACTCAAACACAGCACTCGTCCTGGCCCATGAACTTTTGCATTCAGCCCTCTGGACCAACCTTATTTATAACCAAAATATGGGTTATCATTGAACTGCGGGCGGACTGTATTATTGTGATTGTTGGACTATTTACATTGCAGCCAATCACGTTGGTGACATTTGAATTGCTGTTTTGATTATTGTGAACTTTTGTATGTTGTACATTTTCAAATGATATTCTCACTGGGTATTTCCTTTGTTGTAAGGCTGCAACGATTAATCGAGTAAATAGAGTAATTTGATTACAAAAAGCTTCGATTATCATTTTATTTCCTCGATGATTCGTTTAATTTCCATTTTTAATTAAACATGTGAATCGGTGACGTGATGAACGCACGGAACAACTTGTGGTCCGTACAATTCAATACGTTCAATACTCTCTTGTTTCACACGGAGCTTGTTCCACGAGGACCTGCAGGAGCTAAAGCACAACAGGGGAGAGCGGCATGTTTTAAACTTACCAGTGTGACTGGGAAGAGTTTTGTTGCATGAAAGAGCACGGTGTTTTGAGCTGTAACTTTAGCTACTGTAACTAGATCCGTGTGCCGTTCACTTTAGCCTCCGTGTCTTCGCCCCATCATCGCGGCCTTTCTGCTTCATAATCGTGGTCCTCTGTGCTCTTTCACACAACAAAACTCCACTACCCAGTCACACTCGTATGTTCAAAATACGCCACTCTCTCCTCTGCTGTGCTTTGAAACAGCCAATACATCCATGGACGGAGGACCTTGCCTTGCCTAAAATGAACGGCACACTGAGCTAATGCTGCGAAACAGCAAAATGCAGGGTTGCGGCTCAAAACACCAGAGATAAAAAGGTCTCACTAACAAAGTTTTACAAACAAGTTTCTTATTTTAAGTTAGGTGACATAAACACAAATTAATAAACAGTGTGGTAACAAGTTAATTAGTCCTTTATATATATTCTTTATAAACAAACCGAACAGTTTGTACTGGTGAAGTGAAATGTTGCTGAATAAAATGTGTTATTTTAAGCAGAAACGTATTTGTTATTTGTTTATTACTATGAACTCTAACGTTTAAAAATATGCTTTTAAATTACTGAATGTACAAAAAAATGTATCGATTACTCAATTAATCGGGGAAAATAATCAATAGATTACTTGATTACTAAAATAATCGATAGCTGCAGCCCTAATTTGTTGCACTTAATGTCGTTTGTTGTTCTGTCTTTTACTATTTCAATACATGTTACCAACCAAACTTAAATTAACCGTCTCTGCCTACTCTCCCCTAGAGCGATACAAACCTTCTGATAACTAGACTGTTATGTCTGTGCATTACTGTGTTATCGCTCCTATATAGACAGTTATGCAGTATTAAGTATGAATTAATTAGTCATTGTACTATTAGTTTGTACCACATATGCTAAAGATACATCACTATCAACCCCATTTCCATTACCTTTAGAAAAGACTTAGCGTACACGAAGCATTGCGTGTACCTTTAACATGTACCATTGCCTGCACCGCACACATAACGCATACTGTATCTGAACTGCAGAGGTTATTCTATGATGGACCACACTGCACATACACCAACTCTCAAAGGAAATCAGGAAATGAAAACAAAAGCATAGCACGGTTTGTGTTCCAAGTGCTGAGTTGATTAAAGACAAAGACATTCATCGCCAGCTTTGACAACATGGGAGCAGACCTTTATATATAATATTGTGTAGGCTAATTAACAGCTCAAATCCAAATAATTAAATACAGCTCTAGCAAACACTGCATTCTTTTGACATGCATGAGTTGGTTATGAATTGTAACAAATCATGTCCATATTAGTAGCTTGAAACAATAAAAATGATGGGAAGACACTTCTCCTTTTCTGTCATGTTAGACAGATGCACTTCACAGCTGAAAACCAGACCAACTGTCCAAATAAGCAGCAAAAGCAACAGGTAAAGCATTCGTTCAGCATTTCTAAGTGTGCGTGGGCGGTGAGCCGATTGCAAAAATTACATAACTCCAGAGTCCAGAGCAAATATTTGAAAAGAACATCCTCTGTCATGCAACAGTACAGCCTTACCATTGTCAAAACAACACATTAGCAAATACAAAATTAAACTGCAACATGTTCGAAATATAAATACGTAAAAAAGACTATAATTTGGTAATCTACCATCCGAATAAAGACCTACATTCTGAGTATCACCACTAGAGGGCAACCAATGACAACTTTATTGCATCGCTCTTACCAGCATTGACTATGGCATCCACCTCCAGCAGAGTGATGTCTCCTTTGTAGAGGGAAACTTTATCAGACAGCCCTCCTCCGCTTGTCACCTGGGTGTCCTCGTCCTCATTGTCATTGACTGAAATAAATAACCACATTACAGTGATTACTAAAACAACAAAATGTATTATTAAGCCTCAATTATTCGTACATAAAGGAAGAAACCTAAAATCCTGTGTTTATATTTCCCTCTACTCGCCGCTGCGGTTGAAGATTCAGATGTACTACTGTAATTATGAATAGTATTTTTGACACTTTACACTATATGTCTTGTTAGGGAAGTATACATCTGAAAATAAGATAATAAGTGTGCATTTGTTTTTTTGTTTTTATTTATTTATTACCGTTTTGTTTTGCTCTTTTTTTGTTATTTGTGTCAAATTAATTTTCCTTGTGGTTCAATAAAGTTTGCTTATTTCCATTCTCTGAATACCTGAGCCAAGTGATGTACCGCTGGTACACATTATACCCATACATCTTTAGTACACAGATTCATGACAAGAGAGTTTCAACTTCAAAGACTTTTGCAAAAAGTACTGTATACATTGAATACATGTACATAGCAATGGTTTCCAATCTTTCCTGTGTCAAGAGTATCCCTTAAGTGTTGTCTCACATTCTTGAGTAACCCTTATATTGTGTACCCGTGTCTCTTAAGTAATTAGAAATCAGTTTACCAGTATATTTCCAACAATATTTTATGTTCTTGTTTTAATGACAGACCTGCCAACATTATCCGACAGAAACATGATTAAGGATGTAAAATACGTAAAGTACACGTTATCTTCAAATATGATTCAGCTCAACTTTGTTTCTTTTTCAATGGAACCATTACATGTAAGCCCTGGTGAGTGCTCACATACTCTCAGGAAGCACTAAGCTGGATTTGCCTATTCATTTAACTTTCTAATGAAGGTTCTCCTTTTCTTCCAAATGCAGGATCATGTATACCAAATATGTTTAATGCTGTAACAAAAAGCTGTTGGTCTTACTGCTGTTTTCCTCTCTCCAGGTTGGGATCTTGTCCAGGGAGACGTAGTCCTGGCGACGGTACTCCTTGCGTCTTTCTTCTCGATCTAGACGGAGCAGTCTCTCTGTCGAAGACAAAGAGATTAAATGTTTGTCAGACTACTGCATTATTATTATTATTATTATTATTATAAATCATCATTATTATTATATAGCTCTTTTACAGATACTCAAACATGCCTTATTATTCACTCTCCATCGTTGGTCGTGGTGAGCTAGTTCTATCGTCACAGCTGCCCTGGAGTAGACCAACTAAAGTGTTGCTGTCAATCTGCACCTTCCACCGCACCGATCACCAATCACTCACAGAACAGTCACAACACAACAACAGCGAGCACTGGTCTGGGATTGAAACGCCAACATTAGGATTTATGACCATATGAGTCAAAGTTAAAAGTAAGATGAAGTAAGAATATATTTTAGCATGATATAAAATACAGAAAAGGGCCTTTAGTCTGATGACATCCGATGGGCAAAAAGGCACTCAGATTTCCCATGGCTGCTTTTATTCTACATGAATGAATTACAGGAAATAAAACATCAGCAGAGCATTCTAGACCAAGAAAACGTGTGTTAGTAAATGTACTCAAATAGTGCAATGGTAATAGTAGAATGGGAATAAAAGATAGATACTAGATTACTATGCAGGACAAACCCAGATTACAATAATAATACTATTTATGACCTTAAATTGGACCAACATTGAACTAAACAATGTCATTTGAGCCAGTTTCAAGAACCACTGGTAAATTGCAGCTTTATTTGTAGTATTAAAGTATAAATATTATATTTCTTTCAGTAACTCAGCATTCGTCTTTGTTTTTACAAATTACTATTCAGTGCAACTCCCAGGTGTTGCTAGAGGCCGACCACTACAAAAACTAAGTCTGTGCATTGCAATGTTAAGTCCTTTGGTATATCTACATTTGGACTTGCCTTGATCTTCTCTTAATGCAATTTGAGCTTGACTGCTTGAAGGCTACAGTCTCTGAATATGAAATAAGATTTACTTTGATGTTGGGATCACGCCGCTACCTGCTCAGCCTAGAAATGGGGCTATAATTAATTACTACATTTATCATAGCAGTGATAATCATTAGCCCATACATATTCATCTGCCTAATTTTAGCATTTTATATTATTTATACTTTATAGTACATCATTCTGTGCAGCTGCTCCTCAAACTACTACAGCCCACTCTGAAATACCATGAAGTGCCTTGCCCAAGGGCACCATGATTACAATGCTTGTAGCAGGGATCAAAATGAAAACTTATACGTGGGCAGTGGGCACTAGAGCTGCACACGAAATCGCAATCAAATAGTATCAAATAAAGGCTGCAATTATTTAGATCAGTGGTTCTCAAACTGTGGTATATAAGCTCTTTCAGGTGGTACACGGCTTCTTCTGCAGTTCAAATATTTGCTGAATTTGGAGTAAATGTATTCCCCATTTTAGTCCTCCTTTTGGTATGTGTTGTTTTAGAACTAGAAAAGCAACTGTGTTGTCCTATTTTAGACCTAGAATAGTCATTTTTCAGACCTGTTTTATATGGTGGTACTCAAAAGGCTAACTATTGTCTTAGTAACCGGTCAAAATAATTACTATATTGAATTATTGCTCAATAGATCATACCTCAGACAATACATTTTGGGGCTAACTATTTATCTTGTGTGCGTGTACTTTGCAATTGGGCGAAGATTTTTATTTTTTTGTGTAATAAAATAACATTTGAGCTGTAGAGGTTTGAATAAGTAACTAATTATTTTATAATATGTTCATTCTATTATCTATTTCTTGTAGCTCATGTCATTGAATGATACTGTAGGGTTATTGTGTCCATGGGAAAAAGCAGTTTCGAAATGATTGTTCATCGCAATTGTTTTCGGTAGCATTTTTGTGACAGGTCTATTTCTTAGGTGGTACTTGGTGTGAAAAGTTTGGTAACCATTGATTTCGAATGTCCTATGCAAAGACTAAAATATCCTGTCTTTAGTAAATCTTGTTGTACCTGTGGTTAGACATCTACAAACATGTTCTGACATTCATGGGATTCTTTGATTAGTCAAACAGTTCATATATCGGTCTTCTCTTAAATGTTAATGCTCCTGGAGTTGCTTACAAAGTGAACTAGGAGCACTTTGAATGAATCACAAATCTAATCTCAAACATTCAAATCAACAGGCCTACTTTTTTCATTTAATCATAGCAATAATAAAGTAATAATTGTAGTGCGCATGCTCAGTGAGTGGCACTAACCCCTCATTTGCAATTTGTCAAAACCGGCTCAACTGGGCACTGGGCATGCGTGTGTGACAAAGCAAAAGATAATAAAATAATAATAATAATCAATGTTCTGTTTTAATTGGCTCGTGCTACATTTGATCAAGTTTAATGACCTACTGGAGCCTTGTAGTGCATGGTAGGCTCCCAAAGCACGTGGTGGCTCTAAGTTACCTTGTACAATTGCACCTGCCATTTGTATAAAACATTAAAGGACAGACATTGTATTGCACTCTTTTAACGCAAGCTAAAGCAAATGCAACAAGCAATGTGGAGTTAATAAGCTGTTTTGTTTACCTGGTAGGCTAAATCAGAGAGCTATTGTTGTCCCATCACACAGGTGGAAGGATTAGTTTGGTTATCTAACCCTGAAGCCTGCTTGAATAATTAGGGATCAGGGATGGAGTAGAGGCGTTTTAAATGGGAGCTGCTAAAAATCATGCGAAAAGGACGCAGACTGTGGTTCCGAAAAGCAAACATAGCCTACATAACAAAACACAGGCGCAACATCCCCCCCGTATTAACATCTGTACAGCTGCCGTGAAGGTTGTACAAGAAGTTATCGTCAATAAGAAAAGACGGACGCGCTGTCAATCTCCTGCTATGGTGGAAAATCATGCTGTCTGCCACGGAGATGGTGATGATGATGGCTTGATTCTACCCAAAAGAAAGCCTTACCTTTCTCATTCTTCCAGTCCTTTTTCTTTTTGCTCATGCTTCCGGAATGATTAGACTTTGAATGGTTGTTTTTTGAGTGTGGCAACCCCAGGCTCACAGTAAATAGTGATCCGGAGGGAAAGTGAAAAGCAAAGTGAAACAGCCTCTGGACGGTTGTCTCACCTGTGAAACTGTCAAATTTCTGTGGACCTCAGTGCGAGCAACCTACCGTGATTGTGCCGTAAATTATGTGTACGGATTCCAGGCGTGTGATTGGCTGTGAAGAACAAGGAAGTGGGTACGTGATTGGGTACACTTCTCTGGCAATCATTGTGACAGGTCAAGGGGGCGAGTTGTGCGCAGTGGGTCGTCCTCCTGCGCGCCGGGGAAATGCCAAAATGAGCCTGATCTGACATGAAGATATCCGCAGTTTTGATAGGATTAAGTAATCATCATCATCATAATAATAATAATAGTAATAATAATAATAACAACAATAATAATAATAATAATAATAATAATAATAATAATATAATACCCCAAATATTATTATATTATTATTATTATTATTATTATTATTATTATTATTATTATTATTATTATTATTATTATTATTATTATTATTATTATTATTGGCACTAACAGTGACATATTCTATGCTATCTTTCTAGCACAATAGCAACCCAGAACATGTAGCTAGAATAATAACAGGAAACCATAAAGCTAATAACACATTTTGCAATTCTAAATCAACAATTGTATTTTTTTTTGCCTGAATAGACCAGGGTATTTAAATATATGTAAAAATGTTCTTTCACTGATGCTACTAAAATAAGTGCAGTGTACTGGAGAAAGCAGAAGTAAATAAAGCAATGTTGTGTTGTGTTGTATTGTGTTGTGTTGTTTGCTTTTTACCTTGGTAGGTTGGTATTAGATAATACATTTATTTTACCAAGACTTAAGAGACTTGAGAGTGTTAAACAACATTGCTTATCATGTTCATTTGATAGAAGCTGACAAAACAGAACATGGGTTGTACATGGAATTAATAACAACTTGCTATTGTTCACTGGCCTATGCTGTATGTTATAGGATAGAGGAGATCAGTACTAAGTCTGGCTGTCATATGGGCCAGACTGGTTCCAGAGACAACCGTCTGTCATCTGTTGTGCTGCACTGCTCCGGACCAGACCCATCTGCTCCAAAAACCTCTGATACTAACCCACAAGGGTTCTTCCAAACTGGACTTCAAGCCTTCTTGTTTTGAATGTCATCCAATTGTTTAATCATTTGAACATTTTCCGAGTTTGCATATTCCAAAGGAAGTAAAAAACTGAAGTGTGACTTGTGCAATACCCCTATATATTTGTGATGCATTGCTTTGTTTTTCCTCAAGACGGGACAATAAGAATAGGTTTGTTTAGGGGATGTAATTAAATTGGGTAGTTTTCTGGCCAACCTGCTAAAAAAATCTTCTTGAAAATGTTCTCTACAAAGCCTTAGTCTTTGTAAAATGTATTTAAACAATTGCATAATACTAAATCTGACCTTTTTAAAACTTGTGCAAAGGGAAATTACTGACTTTTATGAGTTTAACTTTGCTGCACATTTCTAAAGATACCACTAGATGTCAGTCTTGCAATATATTTTTTGCACACTGAGTCCAGAACATATTGCATACTTCTAATTTAAGTATGCTTCGAATACTTTGTTATATGATATTTTTGATTATTCATGAAAGGCAATGGCATTAATTTGGAAGTTTTGTATGCGTTTACTTCTAGGGGAATAAAATATCATTTTCATGCTATTTGACATTTAAGGTGTACTTTTTTGTTCCTTAAGGAAATGTGTCCTGTGTATTATTATTCTTCAATGACCCAAGGGCAACCTGCCAGGAGCAGGGTCCTGCCTCCTATGAAGGATTTTA
The DNA here is from genome assembly GCA_015082035.1 of Chaenogobius annularis. Lineage (NCBI taxonomy): Eukaryota > Metazoa > Chordata > Actinopteri > Gobiiformes > Gobiidae > Chaenogobius > Chaenogobius annularis. The sequence goes on along the minus strand of BJKM01000008.1, from coordinate 73,849 downwards.
CCTATGTACGTTTGAGTTGGTAGGGTAAATCGGGGTATTCAGAGGAAACCCATCCAGACATGGTGATAAACAGGCAAACTCTACACAGAATGTCTCCACATGGCCCAAGAGTTGAACCCAGAGCTTCTTGCTTTGAGGCTATTGCTATTTCACATGTCAAAAAGTAATCTGAGCACATGAAAACTTTTATACATAAATTCAGCCCTGGGAGTGAGCCTCTGGAGCAAAACTGTTGCCTTTATGCATATCAGGAACAGGATGTTCACAGGCTATTTCGGAAATCCAACCCCCGAAAAGCTGCTGGACCAGACGGCGTCTCTGCCGCTACATTAAGACATTGCGCACGAGAGTTAACCCCCGTCTTCACAGACATTTTTAACACCTCCCTGGGGTCATGCCATGTCCCAGCCTGCTTCAAGTCTGCCATCATTGTCCCTGTCCCCAAGAAGCCCCGGATCACTGGACTTAATGACTACAGGCCTGTGGCGCTGACGTCTGTAGTCATGAAGTCATTGAACGCTGGTCCTGCCCCACCTCAAGTCCTTCACCTCACTCTCCTGCTGGACCCCTGCAGTTCGCCTACAGAGCCCAACAGGTCTGTGGACGACACCATCAACCTGGCACTCCACTTCATCCTGCAGCATCTGGACTCCCCGGGAACCCTACGCCAGGATCCTGTTTGTGGACTTCAGCTCTGCGTTCAACACCATCCTCCTGCTCTGCTCCAGGCAACAAGCTCTCCCAGCTCAACGTGCCTGACTCCACCTGCAGGTGGATCACTGACTTCCTGACGGATCGGAGGCAGTGCGTGCGGCTGGGGAAGAATGTCTCAGAACACTCGGACTATCAGCAGCACAGGAGCTCCACAGGGCTGTGTACTTTCTCCTCTGCTCTTTCTCCCTGTACACAAACTGCTGCACCTCCAGCCACGACTCCGTAAAACTCATCAAGTTTGCGGACAGACACCACCCTCATCGGGCTCATCTCGGACGGGGATGAGTCCGTCTACAGGAGGGAGGTGGACCGGCTGGTGTCCTGGTGCAGCGGTACACAATCTGGAGTTCAACGCCCAGAAGACAGTGGAGATGATCGTGGACTTCAGGAAAGCCACAGCCCCCCAGCCCCCTCTCATCATGACAGACTCCCCCATCACCACCTGTGGACTCCTTCCGCTTCCTGGCACACCCATCACCCAGGACCTCAAGTGGGAGCCCTCCATCAGCTCCCTCATCAAGAAGGCCCAGCAGAGGATGGTACTTTTCTGCGGCAGCTGAGGAAAGCCAGCTGCCAGCGCAGATGATGGTGCAGTTCTACACGGCCATCATTGAGTCCATCCTTCACCTCCTCCATCACCGTGTGGTACGCTGGAGCCACAGCCAGGAGACAAACAGAGACTACAGCGCATTGTGCGCTCTGCTGAGAAGGTGATCGGCTGCAGACTTCCATCTCTGCAGGACCTGTACGTCTCCAGGGCTCTGGGACGAGCAGGTCGGATCACAGCTGACCCTTCTCACCCTGGACATGGTCTGTTTGAACCACTCCCCTCAGCAGGAGGCTACGGTCCATCCGGACCAGAACCTCCCGCCAAAGAATAGTTTCTTTCCCTCTGCCGTTGGACTCATGAACACTTCAAAACACACTGTCACTTTAACTGCAATATTCAACCACTCACTGCACTGTCACTTTCTGCACTATAACTTTAAACATAACTGTAAACTTGTGTACATAGAAATGCCTATTCTTTATTTTTATTGTATAGTAATTTTAAATTGTTTCCTAAATGCATGCCTTTTTTGATTGAATATATGTTGTTTTATTATTACTCAGTGTTTTATGTTGCACCTTAAGGCCGAGACAAGTTCCTATGTTTTTGAATTTTGTTCATTGACAATGGCAATAAACTCTTTCTGATTCTGATTCTGATTCTGATTATTCGCCAAACATATTGGTTAGACTCAGTCCAGAATGCCACATATTTATAATATTCAAAAATATTTTGATCATTTTCTTTTTTGAAAAAAAAAAAAAGTTATTTAACAGAACATCAGACTCGATGGGGAGGACTCTCCTACAACCCCAAATTAGTGAGTTGTCTTTGGATCTGATCAATGATTGATGGAACTTGTAAACGTCTTTGCATTTTATTGGGAGTGCTGTGTCATTTATAGTGAATTATTTTGATCTATGATAAACACAGAAGTTCAATCTTGGCAACTTTTTTTGTGATAGTTCCTCAGGCGAATACAGAGGAGGATCTATTTGTGTGCTGTGTAGGCTATAGTCATGGTTACAGCACCAAGTTCAAGCCAAAGTCTGAACCCAACGGGCTGCACCTACAAGTCATGAGTCAGAATAGTTGTTGTCTTAATTTGTATGTTTTTGTATTCCACTTCAAAATCATAGCAACATAATAACAACTTGCACTTATCTGCAGCGAAATGCACACATTGATCCGACAGCCTGCGGCAGATAAAATACTTCAATATTTTATACTTATTTTAATCCCCTGTGACTTATTTTACATTCAGTATGGCAACACATTATTCAGATCCAATTGGTGGCTTCAAGACAAACACGGATGCCTCTGATGCACAACCTTGAGGCGATCAGATGACACTAATGTATCCTACTGTGTTTATGTAATATTGAGCTCTTGTCATTAAATATTAGAAGGTTTAAAAGAAACATTTCTTAGTGCAACATGTAACACTTAGTTCAACGGATAGCAAAGTTGTTTTGTCTCATTGCATGTAGTGTATACAGTGAGCTATTCATGTACGCTTCATCAGTGAATTTCCAATACTCAGTACGACAGGTCTTTGATCCCACTCTGCCCACCCTGAATACAAAAACAGAGAGTGACCTGGTGGTTTCTGTGGGCTGCTGGTTGTAACCTTTTAAATCAACCCTCCTCTGCCCATATCATTGTTGTCTTCTATATTTGGCACATCTGTTGGACAGATGTGAACTTGCTGTTTTGATTAAACAGAGCAGAAAACTGTAAGTCAGGCATTTGCTAAAAGTCTTTTATAATAGCTCGTCCATGCCAGTTGTAACACAAAAGAGGTATATAAGTCAAACAATAAGTTAAATAAGTTTGTTATTCTGAAGAACTTTAAAGACTTCAATACACAGGCTGTAATGCAGGGGTCATCTGTTTATTCTACATGGTCACAATGGTTTTGCGGCTGTGAGTTTTCTTTTCTTTTGAAAGACTGTGGTTTTTTAGCTTTGGTAAACTGTGTTTCAGCAGCTCCCCATGTTTACTTAAGTGACTACTTAATAAAACCTCCATCCAGCATGTTTTCTCACACTAGAACATGTTGGCTTGCTTATCCAACATCAGAAATGTTGTGCAAGTCATCCCTGAATAAACAGAAGAACTCTTGGAACGTGCACCTGACAGTCAGTACTTGTATTTTTATACACTATATAAAAACATATTGAATTTGAATTTTCAGGGTCCATAATCTCACAAATTTTAGCCATTTTGGCTAACAATTGTGTTTTCAAAGAATGAATGCCTAGACCTATATCTTTTTTTTTTTTTTTTTTTCCTTTTTTTTTTAACTTATTTGGTAGCCTAAAACCTGTACTATCATAGCACATACATTCAGCTGATAGTTTATACACTTGCACATTACACAAAACGTTTTTCTCTAATTGCATTCCATTTGGCGCAAGCTCCACTGTTTACGCTCGTCTGTACCACGTGGACCTCCTCTCAGCGCACTTCCTTAGCAACGTATATCTGAACCAGGAAGTGCTTCCCAAAGCTACTGCTAAGTGGCTGTGCATGCAAAACTACAGCGAGAACTGACAATAAAGTTAATCTGTTTCATAGTTAGTGTGCTTCTGGAGATAATAATGAGCCTTAGACACGAACCGGAATGAAGCTGCCGATGCAATTTCACTGCTGAGGGTCGATCAATGTAAGTTGTGGTTGTTTTTTTTGCTCTACTTGCGAGCTTCTGGCTAACAAGCTAGCCTACTGACTGCTAGCCTGGCATGCAGGGCATGTAATAACTTTTATCTACGTTGAACACAATGAGTCATTGTAACTTCCAAATCAACAAGACGTCGAACCTCGAAGTCCTGCCAGATTTCTTTAGAAAATGTTTTTTTTTTTGCTTTGACGTAGGCTACATTATGAGTGACTATAACGTGTTCCCATACATTAATTCTGACGAAACAATCACGAATGTGAAGAACTCAATTGTGCACGTTAAGATTAATTATTAAATGTTATTTTTTCAGATGTGTCAAATGTCTTCACTGGCATTGAAGGATGGGCTATGATAGGCTTTTCAAGTAATGTGGGTGTTATGGCAAGTCTAACAAACTCTGAAGAACAGCAGGCACCTTTTGTTTTGTCCAATTCATGGCCCCAAAGCCAGGAGTCAAACAAGAAGTGGAAAGGTTTTGGTGGATTTGTTTTGGTTCATGCAGGTGAGTGAGGCCGGCTTACGATAAAAATAAGGAATAAAAATCATAAGTATACTTAACACCTAGTCTTTTTTGAGAACATTGCCATTTGATTTTAGGAGCAGGATATCATTCAGAATCTAAAGCCAAGGAATACAAACATGTGTGCAAAAGAGCTTGTCAGCGGGTGAGCCCTACACTCTTAAATCTATTAAACTTACCCTGTATTTTATAACGACTTGAGTCATGGAAATCATGCCATTGTAATTATACATTGTGTCAAAACAAATACTCTGTGTTCCTGTCTTTCAGGCTGTTGATCAGCTCAAATCTGGTGCCCTGGCAGTGGAAGCTGTCGCTGCAGCTTTGGTTGAACTTGAGGTTGTCTCTCTCTTCTATTTGTACCACTTAGGTCAGCTGAGAAAATATAATGATGCACTCAGCATCTGTTACATGGATTTGTTTAATAACTTTAGGTAACACCCTGTCAGTTTGTTTATGGCATCCTTTTACTGTTCAACTATGTTGTTGAATGATGTCAGTTTAAATCTCCCCAGGGTAAGGTTTGGTTCTGGTGAATGTTAAAGCAGGGAAACAGATTGTAGAAACGTCATATTAAACACTACATCAGAATTTGATCTTCAATTTATTCCAGCCATTTTTAAATCATGTAGAATCTAAATCAAGACTAAATTCATACTTTTATTTGTTGTAGGACTCTCCCTTTACAAATGCAGGCATGGGCTCCAACCTAAACTTATCGGGGGAAATTGAATGCGATGCAAGTATCATGGATGGGAAGTCCTTACATTATGGTGCTGTGGGTGCAATTAGTGGTAAGTATTTCTGTTCAGATACCATTAAGAATGTACAATATATAAGTACATTTTTGGGAGTTAAAGCCCTTATGCAGCTGGCATTACATTATTACGATGTTCCAAATATGAATGTTTTGTCTTGTATGCTTTATGCAGACCTATGCAGAATTTATATCACTAAACCTTTTCCTTAGGTATTAAGAACCCAATCTTTGTTGCCAACCGCCTACTAACCGAGGCTCAGAAAGGGAAGCTCTCCGCTGGCAGAATACCTCCCTGGTAATTATGACCATTTGAATCCTGACGGTAACATAGAACAGGGGTTTCAATGAGTTGTGTTAGTTTTTTAGTGGGACAAGGAGCACAAGACTGGGCTGTTAGCCACGGAATACCACCTTGCCCCTCAGAGAAAATGACCACCAGTGAGTTGATATGATTTTCACACGCTGCACAACTTTGAATAATCACACTATATCTCATTGGGATGTTGATGTGAAAGTAAATTGTGGCCTAATTTTAAACATGCATGATGTTTCACGTGAGTTGATCTCAGTCTGAGGGTAAGAGATAATTATTACATAGATTTCTTGGGCCGATAATCTCAGGGTCCCTCATTATTCGCTACAAATCACAATACATGGCTAATTATTCGATGATATTGCAATAATTAATATATTGCGCATGATAATCTGCAGTTTTTTAAGAACAACAATTTAACAACAGACTTTTGTTAAACCACTACTTGCAAAAGCGTAACATGAAATACACCAATTGTAATCATCAAACCAGTGAATATGTCAAACTTATTTCATAAGCAAGCTTCATTTATCTAAACAAGCAACAACATTTTTCAAAACAGTCATGTAAAATATATATGCTAAAAATACTCATGGTGGTATATCGATACAGCATCTCATGATATTGATACTGTAACACCAAATGTAGTATTACAAAATAACAACCACATGAATGAAATGAAAATTGCCATCATTGTCTGAAATGTTTTTTCTATTTACTTGAATCTCTGCTTATCTCAATCTTTATCTTTAGAAGATAAATGATTTAAATGGTACCTTTTTAATAAACTGGTTGTGATGGTAAAATGTCTTATGTTACATGCAGAGTTCAGTTTGTCTGCTTATAAGAGGAACAAGCGGAAGATGGAGCTGGCAGAGAAAATGGACATGGGGCATAATCAGGCCAAGAGAAGACGACAATCAAGCGGAAATGTGAGTATTAAAAATCATGCGTATAACAGTGTCCTGGGCAAAAGGCTTTCTGACAGGCTACAACTAAGACATCAAGATATGTTCTGCCAGTTATGATCTCACGTTCTTCAAGTGTCATTAAGGGGAAATGCTATTGCAGGTTGCTTAGATAGTTTCCAAGAAATGATTCAAGCGTTGACAAGAGTTGGTGTTAGGTTTCAGTGCCCTAAGTAGCACATATGTGAAGGCCACAACACTGAGTTAGAAGCAGCTGAAAGCAAGACCAATTTGTTCTCAGTTCCAAAGAGCTACTATTTATTCGAATTAAATAAGATTGAATTTATTAATGTAGCAAGTGTAAAAATGCTATTATTAAGGCTGCCAGAAAACTGTGCTTGCACAATCTTAGACTTTTTTGAGGAATAAAAGAGTCTAATCAAACTATTATGATTGATCATCTTGTTTCATTTCTATTCTTTTTATGTTTTGACAGCATTTGAATATTATGCAAGACTGTGTGTAGTTTGGTCACAACCTCCTTCAGTTTACTCATCTCAGACCATTCTTGTTCCACAACACAACTCCTAAAGACTTGCTGGTTTTAACTAAAGTTTAAGTGTAGCAAGTCTGTTTCCAATTTCAATACAAATAGACCTTGTTCTGCCTCTGTCTTGTGCCAAGCAATAAAATCTGCTCATTCCTGTGGAGTAATATAGACACCTGTCTCCTAGTTTAGTATTGTTACGGACACTTTTAAAGACCCTTAAGCTTTATTCTTTCATTTAGATATTCTCTCCACAATTAGGACGTTGATAAGAATTGACAAGAGGTTATTGGCGCAGTTTGAAAAGGCTGGCTCTGTTTCTTTTTGGCTTCAAACGCTGGAGACAAAGCTGATTTGAGTAGAAAGAAAGAAATGAAAGAGACTGTTGCTGTTTTTGCTCTGCCTTATTAGTGTAGGTTTACTGATGCGCTCTGGTTTTCATAGGAGTGCGGCTCTGATCATGTATCACCATGACATCTTGCACATTTACCCCGAAGAAGTTTTTTCTTTGGCAGCCCGAGTCATGAAGGCTGAAACGGGTGGCCTCCAAAATAAACTGAAATTAGGGAACGAAACCAAATATTTCTAAATGATTTATAGTAATGTAATGCAAATTTTGTCAAGCTATTTGAATTATGATTTTTTTTTTGTATTTGTGATGCTAATATTACAGATCAAATCACACTAAAAAAATCAAGGCAATGTTGATAAAAGGTTTTCTTTGTGGCTACAGGCTAACCTTTACTCTAAATAGGGCTTGGTTTTTGTTTGTCATCTTACTTTCATTTAGGGATGTCACAGTATTAAAATGTATTATTGTGAGAAGAAAGGGCACAATTCAACCCTTATTCACGATTATTCACATGCCCAAAGAAATGTGAAATCCTTAATTTTCTTTTATTACTTTTGTCTAATACATTATCTCCTAGTATGTGAGCAGTTTTACAAAATAACATTTTCTAAAAGATTAAGTTAAAGTGCGTATGACAGAATTCAATGATTTTCTAATTTGTTTTTATACCTGTTGTAAATATTATTTTTTGTTTTACACCAATCAAGCAGCTATTTGTGGAGAAAAGTTTGAACATCTGTAGAAAATTGCAGGAAGTGTCATCACACTAGTGAGCTTTTTTATCCTCTAAACATTTATTCAACAAAAATAAAGGTGCTCTTATATCTTTTTATTTGTCAAATGAAAAAAATAAAATAAATTGACATTAGATGAGTTTTGGCTGAGTAGTTGCTGGGAAATTTCTTAGTGTGATGTCATCAATTACAAACAGGAAGTCAAGTTATAAACCTAAAGAAATTATCTGGGATAGAATGTAAATCATTTTTAGCAGCATTTTAAATATATGTATCTTAACTGCATTTTAGTTGAATGAATAGTCCAACCTGTCATGGGAGCTTTAATTCACTGTGACATAAACGTTCAGATAAAAAAAGCACTTGCAGTATAGATTTAACTGAAATGACTTCGGAAATTAGTTCTCACGGTTACATTCTGTCCTGAAGAATTATTTCGATAGCTCTACTTTCATTTGATATTGTTACAATTACTTTGCGGCAGGAAAATGGATCCCAGTGCCTTGACACAGTGGGAGCTGTAGTAGTGGATCTTGAAGGTAATGTTGCTGCGGCAGTGTCCAGCGGAGGACTCGCCATGAAACACCCCGGCAGAGTGGGACAGGTAGTTAAAGATTTGGGTTTATTTTATTTTATTTTAGTCTAGTTTTTTTTATAAATTAAATTAAATTACATTTTATTTTATTTTGTTTTGTTTTATTTTATAATTCATTTTTTTTTTTTTTATTTATAATTCATTTTATTTTTATTTTTTATGTTATTTCATTTCATTTCAAGTGCAACACCAATATTTTTACTTGAGAATACTGAAAAAGCAAAGCAAATTCTAACACTTATTTATACACATTTAATCTTTCACACCTCAGGCAGCTCATTATGGATGTGGATGCTGGGCTGAAAATGCAAACGACATGATTTCCTATTCAACAGCAGTGAGCACTTCAGGTAAATACTGTTTTTTTGTTGTTGTTGTTGTTATATTTATTTGAGATTACGATCAACTCAAAACTGACAAGACATATCCGTGTCTGTATTGGTAAACAGTATGAATAATAAATGCACTATGTGACTTTTCTGGTGGAGTCTGCCACCTGATTGTCTCAATGGAGATGTTGTTTATTTGTCTAGAATGTTCAGCAATTAGCATTAGAAGTTATCTTGTATTTATTGAATTTCATAAATACTTTAAAAACAAGCATACATCTCCATGCAGATGGATGAGCTTAATGTCATACTGTGGAACAATCCTGGCAAAGCAACACCATCTCCACGGAGACGAGCAGGTGGCATACCCTCAACCAGAAATGTACTGTCTTGTTATAAAGTTGTCCTATAAATATGGGCTCTTCTCCCACCAGTGTCCAGTGTTTACTCTTGGCTTTAGCTCTGGTGTTGACAAGTTACAAAAACAGATTTAATGTGTATTGTTTTGCGTCAGCGAGCGGAGCTTCAAAAAGCCCGATAATACTTTCCGATGACCTCCGAGCGCTCCTGTCGACTGATTCTCTTCTGTCATTTCCTCGGCTGATTGAGTCATCATACTCTGCTCTTTGTTGCTCAGCTGCGTGCCAGGTGCCGTGCAATGCTCCTTGGATTTGCAACATAGTTTGACACTTGATATAGATCCTGCAGGGTGAATCAGAGGAACTCCGGCGCTGCACAGGCTTGAGTGAGATGTGAAAATACGTAAATCGGTTAGTTATGTTTTGTGTCATTCGAGAAAGGTTCTGAATAGTTTGCGTAATTCATTATTTGATTCGATGTACCAGATAATAGTTTTGGTCAAGTTTTGGGACACCGTCCTTTTTGAGATTTGAGATTTAAATGGACTTTACCCTTAGTACTGGTTGAGTCCTCATTACTTTGCATACGAATGGCCAAAGTAGAGGCTCTGCTGCAGTTGCCTTAGTTTTGATTCTCTTCCTTTCGTTGTTCTATGATCGTAAACAAAATCAAGGCTGCAACTAATGATTATGTTTTCTTGCGATTACTTAATTGATTATTTGTTTAGAATGCAAAATGCCTGTAAATATCAGATTTTCACAAACGTTGGCCCAGAATGTTAGGTGAATGTTTCCCGTGTCATTTTAGGGTCATTCCTGCTCCGTCTGAGTCATAAAACATCTTCTCTCAGCACATGGCAGGTTTTGGAGTCTGTTTTTTATTTATTTATTTATTCATTCACTGAACTTGTTTCGGCCCTCACAGCAATGCGTCTTCCTCACTTTAGATATTTTGTATTTACTGGGAATTGCGTATACAGTAAGTATGATCATGTGCTGTATTTAAACTTTTTTTTATAAATTATTATTAGTATTTTTTTTACATTACCTAAATCCATACCGTGGGTGGCAGTTCAAACTACCATTTTAACTATAGCCAGTTGCAGTTTAGTCTGTTGTGGGTGCGATCAAAAGCCCCGCAGAAATCGAGGAATTGTGAGAGGCCAGAGTGCCCACCTACTCACTCCAGCCAGTACTCATTTACCACTATTAAAGACTATTGTGTTTTGTACTGCATCGTGTGGCTCGGCTACTACAAAAAATATAATCTAAAGGAACTGAAAAAACTCCAAGCTATAGGACTAATAATTCTACTATACAATAAAGTGAATTTGAATGCCTCAACTTGAGTCACCCCTTTGACGGTATAACCCAAGGCACTGTCTGCTTAGCCTCTTAACTCGAGCAGACACAGACTTTAACAAAGCCGGCTTATTTTTTAAGACAGTCAAAATTTAAACACGTTTAAAAAAAAAAAAAAAAGATTGTGATTCAAGACAGATCTGAAAAGCATTGAAAGGTTACATTATATTTGGCTCCACTCGGGGTTGTGGAGACATTTGTGAGGAACATCGCTTCTGGGCAACATTTTAAACCCTTTTGAAGTGGATGTGTAGTCGAACGCATCATTGTGCAGATGGGCCGATTCAGTTCGACATTCTGGGGTCATATTGTGTATCAAGAGCATTTTGAACCCAGCGTTTATGTGATCACAAGTAATCAGCGCAACGTTAGTGCTTGATAGCTTTATAGTAAATGGTTATTAGATGTGAACAAATATGAGACTTGCACTGATGACATTTACTGCAGCCGTTGTATCATATCCATGTCTATTAAGAGCTTAAATGCTTTGAACAGAGCAATTTTGTGCATGTTGATACTGAGGTTTAATAAGTTCACTTGAGGGATCAAATTTGCTCCTAATAAGTTCCGATAACGATGACACTACAGACTCGTCACTGGAATATTCATAGCCTCTCCACAATATTGTAATCAATAAATGTTATACTGGGGGATCTTTAAATACTGTATAGGGTTGTCAAAAAAAATCAATATCCAGTAATCGATGCTAAAAGTAGTATTGAAACGGGTCTCGATACTTAAAAAAAATCACATTTCCCTGAATAGTTTTTGAATGGTCTAGAGCTTTATTATAACTACAAGACCACATGGAAGTATTAAAGAAAGTATTAGTGTTGAAAGTAACACCCTATTGTCGAAAAGAGTGTTCGATCATATTATCATTGTGGTATTAAAATATTTATCGAGTCTATGGCTGCAATGATTAATCGACGATTAATTGTAACTAGTGAATCGTAGTTGTAGTTTGATTTTCTGTGATCATAATCTGCATTCTACAGACTCAGAATTAAAATATTTGTTTGATTTGAAGAGTGTCAATGGAAGAATAAAATAAATCTATATACAACTGCAATCAGTGACAGAAATTGGCCATGTTTTGTAAATATAATGCAGAAGATGTGCCCTAAACATAATGCATTCACTTTAATATATCTGAGTCTAATGTATCAAAGTCTGTGTCAATATTATTTGTCATTCCTTCACTCCAGGAGATGTGGCGTGGATGTTTAGCCTGCACATTTTTTGCACCATATAATGTCTTCCTATATTGTGGCTGTGCCTTTGATGTACGCCTCACAACGGGACGGAGCGTATAATGTGTGTTCCAGTGCGACACCTGTTTTTAATTTCCCAACATGAAAGGCATTCCCATCAAACGCTACAGAACAACAATCATTTTTATTCTGACACGCGGAGCACTGTACTCTCCTCACCCTCTTGTGTCGGCCTCTTTTCCGCCTCAGCCCTTTAACTACAGCCACCCTTTCATTGGGGACTGTTTATTAGTAATGTACAGCTCATGCGGGGCGTCAGTTTCATGAGCTCTGACGGCCCTCGTCCGGTTTATGCTTTGTTTTTGCGGTGAGTGACGGAGCAGCCAGCAAATGTCAAAAGTTATCTCCCCCTAACTTTCGGCAAGGGCTAAATGATATCCAGTTGCAAATTATCTGACGAATGTTGTGATGATGACGGGTTTTCTGTTTTGTTTACTTTTAAATCAAGATTCACTGTACTTTTTAACGAAGATTGAAATTGGAACTGCTAAACAAATGCAAGAATCACATGCATTTTTGGACATGTTTTGTTGAGGTTAAAACTACGTGGAACCATATGACCCAGTGGAGAAAGGACATTTGGAGAAAGGATATTTGGATATTTGGAGAAAGGATATTTTTTGGAGAAAGGATTTTTTTTTCCTTTCATTGCAGCCTGTGAAATTCTGCAGTTATGACCATTCATATTGTGATTTCGATTCGATTGCAATTAATTGCTTAGCCTTATTACGCACCTTGACTTGGCAATATGATGATTGAAATTGAATTGTGATCCAGGCAAAACTGTGTATCTTTATTTGTTCTCTCAATACTGATATTCTGGTGATATTTTCAAATGTCTATCTAAAATGTGCTAAAATGTGTCGCAGAAAACATGAATGGACCATAAACTTAACCACCAAACAACGGAAATATCACTTTATACCCTTGTTTGGGAGTTTACACAGATGTTTTTGTGTCTTTTTGTGGTATTTTTTAATAGTTTTAAGGAAGCTGAATGAAGCAACATTAGTTAAAGGCATTACGAAGATTTTAAATGAACAAAAAAACAAAATGAGGCTCTAGAAAAATGTTGTACGAACTGTTCGGGTGGGCATCTCTATTATTTTTGCAATATTTCTATCGATATTCAGACAGTATTGCACAAGTATTGCACAAAACATGACTATAAAATGAACCGCAAATGGGCAGAGATGTAATTTTATACCCTAGTTTGGGAGTCTCTTTGTCATAATTTTAATAGTTTTAATCGATATTCTAATAACTATTGCGATATCATTCATTTTTTCAATATCTCTCTCTCTCTGTCTACACCCAATCCTTAATTTTGACTGATTTCATCCGGTTTACACCAACAAGTCTTTCCTCCTGCAACTGTCAGCTATCACATACACCGTCACACTAAAGCCCTTTTTTATAAGCACTTTTATTGAATTACTGCCCGCTTTGCCGCTGGTGTGACCGAGCTGCAATGACTTCCAATTCCCCAAGTGCTTTATGGTAAACAAAGTACAAAAGCCAAAGTACCTGGCCAAAAGCTCTGTTCTCGTTTAACAAGAACGTGAAATTACTGCAGTCATCTGGTCTCCACGGTAACTGACTTGCATTTGAGTTTTGTTGTAGTTACCTGACATTTTATGGGCCCTTCATTCGTGTTTACAGAAACAACACGGCCATTTTCTGGTGTCTTTATGGGCTTAGAGAGAAGCCGGGGCCAGATGTGTTTGTGATCACTCCTGGAATTGTCAGCTCGCCTTTGTGCAGAGCGCCCCATGCCGCCTCCTACACATGTTATACCAAGGTTCTTATGCATACAGCCAGGATTTTTCATGCACACTGAATGGGTTAGGAGCGCGGTTGTCAAACTGTGGTGCAGGGGCCACTGTTTGCATACACTTTGTCCACTGAATCTCCACTGATCTGAATATACATTTCTAGGCTTGAAGTATTTTATTTTATTTCCCTGTCAATATTGCTGCATTCATCTGGTATGGTCCTGCTTACTTTCATTTTTGGCAGTTTTATTGGCTGCAACAGTATTAGTAATTGATAACGTGCAAGTAATATTATCTATAGAATGCTGCTTTGAGTATTTCAGTAACTGTGTGAGAAAACATTGAAGAGATGCTTTGTACCAGCCGAAAGCTCTCAGAACTCATTTCCATCCGCAGTCCCCGAGACCAAAACAAACACTGTTCATTGAAAGGACAAACAGCATATAAAAAGGGAATGCAAATTTCTGTTGATGTAAAGAAGTTTCTCATTTGAATCCACACACTTCCCTCCCTTCAAGGAGTAAACACAAAAAAGTGCACAGAGGTTTCTGTTTCAAATTCCCACAGCAGCTGGTGATCTGGACAGAGAAGACAGAAACACACTCTGTGCTGTAACAATTACCCGTGAGCAAGGCGTTTGTGCCGAGCTTTATCTTCAAAACTAAAGTTAAGGCGCACAGGAATAAAAGTGTGTTTCAAATCTACTATAATTATGTTTAGCTATTGTAAGATTTCTATTGTATGATTTAATTATAAGATAATAACTGTAACAATCATCAAAGGATCACCAGTAATAATGTGTGCCTACAATGACCTCAAAAGTGTGATTAATGCCACATTATTCTAATATTTGCAAAACATATTTCAGATTTTCTTGAAATCTGGAATCTTTTAGACTTTTAGACAGTGAACTGGATCCATATCAAAAAGAAACGTTCCTTTCCTATTTGTAAACTCAACGTCTTGATGATATGTATAAAGTATCCTTAGGTAAAGTTGCGTGCCAAAAAAATCAATTTGTTTAAAATGATGCCAGCCTGTTAACGAATTTATGACAAAAATAATTACAAATTCGTCATGGTGACTTGATTGTACACTTGACTTGAAAAATAGGCACACAACACAAGTATCTATTGTTGTCTTGCATGTCTAGAGTTACCTATTGTCTGCCTCTTTTGCCAGGCTGCGGGGAGCATCTGATTCGCACCATGCTGGCCCGGGAATGCTCCTCCGCCATGCAGTCAGAAGATGCCCACCAAGCGCTGCTGGAAGCTATGCAAAACAAATTCATCAGTGAGTCATTCTTTTGCACCGGAGTCTTTTCCATGTACACAAAGCTTTGTCAGCCAAGAATGTGTTTGTGAGGAGCTGTGATACATGGGGAAAATTACACTAACAGACATTTGTAGCATGAGAAGTGAAGGAATTAAAGTAACAAGTGGAAAGTAAAGTCATACATGAAATGTGTGGCCGTAATTGGTCAGGAAATGTTCCAGACACAGCAATTAACACTTTTTGTTGGTATATTTACATGTTTTGTTGCTCATAGAAATAAAGTGTTTTTGTCTCGCAATTTTATAGTTATCTACAAATAATTAATCAAATTTAACATGCCAATTCACAACAGTTATGTACATTTCTGATCATTTTAGATTAGAGTTATTATGTATCTGTGAAAAAAAAAACAAAAAAACAAATTCTATGGTCGTATGTGACAGTGTTATGAAAAATGTCAATGTTTTTTCAGCAATTAAATGTCCCAGACGCTGCAGCTGAGACTCAAAATATAGAAGATTTTCAAATTTTCTTTGTGGTCACTTTGAGAGACACTTTTAAACTGTGAATGACCACTGCAGCTCAGAGCGGAGCAACATGTGGTGGACGGGGCCTCTCTCTGGCCTTCTTTAGAAGTCTGCACCAGTTTTTTTTACATGGCCATATGTAACAGCGAGACGTTCAGATGTGCAGGATAAAGTCAATTTAAACTTAATTCTTCTGATGTCTCCTTTCTAGACACACGTAAAGCAAAGTTAAACAAAGCTCATAAATCCTGCCTCAGTTGGATTGGCAGTGAGTGTCTGTGAGTCTATGATCTCCCCTGGTCTTATATGGAACTCACATGTGTGCACATATTAAGGTGCCTTAAATCATAAACATTCAAACAGCAGTGTGTTTCAGATATGCAGATCATTTGGAAATCATTCAAACTATCCCCAAAGATGAATTTGTATATTTAGAGACGCACCGATCCAGCTATTTCCTCGGTATCGGTATCGAAACAATGAAACACGTGAAAGTTAGAGACATGCAAGGACTTGTATAATATTATTCAACAGTAATTCATCCTTCAGTGGCCAGTGGATTTTAAACCTTAAAAATTGTGCCCAAAGCTGTACTGAAATACAATACTGTTCAATTCTGTCTAACAGAAACATGTTTAAAATGTCTGTTGTTTTCTTAAGACCTCTTTTATAGAGTGAAGGGAATAATATGATTTTGAACAAAGATCATTGTTAATTATGTGTTGAGTATAAACGATCGCAAACAAACATTACAATACTTAAAATACAACCAAATGAGGATGGTTTTCTTCAGCTCAGTGCTTTGTCTCGGCATCGTCTTTTTAACCCAGACCTTGTTATGTTTTACTGCCCACAGCCATCACAGGCCGTGCCATTCTCAGTGTATTTGTGTATATGACACCTCATTCAAATCCACCACTCTGTGGTTCATTGCAAGTGCATTTCATTAAAAAGACTCGCTGAAATTCATAAAATTGCCTTTTTAAATGATCGGAGTTGAGCATTTCGCACATAAAAATATATCTTTGTTTTGTCCGTGCTCGGATATTTTTATGCCGTGCTGGATGGACATGTCTGAATAGAGAATATACATGATGTTTTGTGCGCAGGCTCACCCTTTCTTGCCTGTGAGGACCGAGTTTTGGGTGGAGTGATCGTCCTGCGGTGCTGCAGATGTGTGGAAGCGGAGCCATCTCAAAACATTCAGGGTTTACTGGGTACGACATGAAATATTAAATGGTCTGTCCAACAACAACAACGCAAAAAGTGTTGACAATGGGGCAAAACTACAATCATTTATTCCCTCAGCTGTACATTAAGTTTGAGAAATGTGAAGCTATACATTAAGACACTATTTCAGGGTTTTAAGTAATTATTATTTGAGTCTTTTTGCAGTCAAATCATCAATGTTCAATTAAAAGTATGTGGTACTTTTGAAAGCACTATCATTCTCCACAATTAAGACCATAAATGAACATATGAAGCATAAACATTCTTTTTTCTTTTAATAAAATGGTACATTTACGTGGATAATGTTAGGATGCCATATAAATAGGTAACACTTAATGTTTTCAAAATGATTTATCTTTTGCAATTAAGTCTAGTAGGGCTGGGCAATATGGTAAAAATATGGTTTCCTCATATTGATTGATCAAGATTTTCTATTTGATTTTATTTGGTCTTTTTGATTTTTTAAGAAAGGCTAGCAATATTTACTGAATAACTTACATTTTGCACATTTATTGCTTCAAAGTCTGAAGTCTGACATGCATTTCCTGACAGAGGATTGGCTGTTGACCTCTCAATGGAACACTAATCAATTAAAATGGTATTAACTACCAGCCCTACTAGGTACGGATGTCAGAAAGTTCATCGGTCGTTCCATCGGCAGAATCCTCAGCAGGTCCTTTTATTGGCTGCACATACATTTAGTAAATATTTTGACTTTCTTAGGGGGGCAGTTTGTTGCTCGCCTGGCGGGTGGTCTACTTCTTAACCTACACAATCAGGCTCTGGTTTCGCACCCTTCATCTCAGATTTACACCGAGACCTCCCACTTTGGACTGAACCCTTAATCTCTGGACACTGCCCGCTGATTGTAACCGCGGATCTAGTTTCTCTACCTGCAGCTTCGAAGAATTCTCCAAAAGCTGCCATCCAGGAATTTGACCTGTCTTGCAGTTTGCCCTGACCACATCCTCCCGAGCCCGCTTCACTGATGACAATATACTTTCATTCATCTTCTTTCACTTATTCTGGTCATGGGTCATTGATAATAGAGCCCATCGCAGCTTTCCCTATTATATTTGTCCGACATTCTACACCACGGACAGTGACGCATAACCAGACCGCTCTCATATTCCTTCAGCAGAACAATTCAAAGTCACCGATCCAACTTAAAATTTACATATTACTTCATGAATTGTGGATTGCTTATTTTGTGTTCTGTTTTTCACAGTGGAGTTTCTTTGGAGTCACACCACGGAAAGCATGTGTGTTGGATACATGTCAGCCCAAGACAGCAAAGCAAAGGTATTAAAACTGCAATTATTTAGATTTAGAATAGAATAGAGCACCTAAGCTTGTATTTGTTTCACACTAATGGTTATCCACTTGCTGCTGTCTTGTTCTACAGTTAGTTAAAGGTACACCAAGTAATATTTCTAGCACAGGGTCTGTCATTCCAATAGCATTTTTGTCAGTTACTGTGTGCTTGTCTAATTATATTTTCATTATTTTACTTGCCAGAAATTGTTGAAAATGCTATCTGTAAGCTTTAGTTTGCAATTAGTTTAGGTTAAAAGTTAAAAGAGTTCTCAAAGAAAGTTTCCTAATGTTTATTTTTAGATTAAAACATGTAAAATATTGTAAGCCCCTATTCTATGTCACCAAACATATAATTGAGGACCACCTCCGCCAGAAATGGTACAGCGTGCATCTTTAATGACCAGGTTTCTCATTTATTAAACTAATTATGGATTCCTGACTAAAAGCGCACGTACGGAAACAAAACGCAGCCTTTTCAAACCGGTAAACTTAATGGGAGAATTCACAGTTGCGTAACATTTTACAACAACAAATCTTTCATTATCCTTTTTAGACAGAATAAGACTGTAATGTAGTGAGATAATAGTGTCAATAGTGTTGACACCTTGAGCTAAAAATACTTAATTAGAAGTTAGAAGAACCATAATCAAGATGAGCGTGACTTCTTTCCTTTTTTTCCTTCGTCAAATTACAGAGCATTTTCTGAGGTTTATCCTTGGCCTTTTCATATTACAGTACATTATGTCCTTTACCTCCGAGTAGCATGAAGAGAGTCCACTGTTGTCCGAGCTGCTTCAGATTTCAAAGCTCCAGTCTGTCCCGCCTCTCGGGGCTCACCTGTCTCCCCCCTTCCTCTGCCTCGCTCTCTCCCTTTCCATCCATGCTTCTTTTCCCTTGCTCTGCCTGGCCCTTCCCTGTGCTGAGTTTTGGTAAAGTTTACTTGGTGTCATTCAGAGTGAGGATATCTGTATCGATCTGCATATTTGTCAGATGTGCTGTGTGGGGGAATGTGCCATGCTCGCCTCTCTTTTTTTCACACTTGTGCCAACCCCTAGAGAGGAACGCACAAGTCTGACTACACAGGAGTAACCAGACTCGGCTCCAGTCAAAGTTTGAGTTCCCTTTTATTCTGTGGCTACTGTCTCACAATTAAATGACAAAAATGGCCACATCCAATTATTTGTGTGATTTAGAG
Source organism: Chaenogobius annularis (assembly GCA_015082035.1). Classification (NCBI taxonomy): domain Eukaryota; kingdom Metazoa; phylum Chordata; class Actinopteri; order Gobiiformes; family Gobiidae; genus Chaenogobius; species Chaenogobius annularis. Next base: position 54,530 of record BJKM01000008.1, on the reverse strand, counting down.
CTAGAATGTTCCACAGTATGTGAATAAATCAATCTACCGGTATCTTGCATCTATTCAAATACAGGTTTTTCTATTTCAAAAATACTTTGAAAAACGTTGCATGCATTTTTACTGTGAGCGAGGTCGATGCGTAATGCCATACTGTGAAATATTCCAGGCCAGACAATAGGTTGCGTTTCAGAATTGCTGGTTAGCATTATCAGGTAGAATTCACTGTCAGTTTGCAGATTTGTTGACCTGGTTTGTGGTTCATATCTCTGTAGTTACTGTACTTTTCCACATGAAAGTAAAACTTGCACAAACTTCTACGTCTTCTCTGTCAGCAGAAATGGAAAAAGAGACGTATTGTTGTTCACAATAGCCTCGGAAGGTGGTGTCAATATTCAACTCTAAAGACGTGATTGTCGTCAGTTGAAAGGACTTTAAACCGTAAGATTAATACGGCTTGTTTGTAGAGACGATCCCAAACATATAATGAAGTTTCAACTTTTGTGGCTTTCTTTTTTTGGGATATTTCTAGTAAATCTCCCTTTCTGTCAGTTACATTGGCCATTGCCTGCCATCTCAGATTATCACATCCAATTTTAGAATGCAACCTATTACATCTTTAAGGTCAAAATCTGCGTAATTATTATTATTGTAATTCCCATCGTACGATCTTGAGTTTAGTTCAGTTGTCAGGACTAAACGACTTATTAATATAGCAAGTGTGGGCTCGTACTCAAACAAAATATAATCCATCAACATTTTAGTTTGACCCAATAATATTAAAACGACCGGGTGTTTCATTGTGACAGAAGACAGAAAAGGTATAGGCTGTTTTATAATGTTCTCATGGAGCAATTTAAATTATAATGCTCCCATCTAGAAACGGGAAGAGTATGCAACACAAATAAATATACACATACAGCTTTTTGTGCCTGAATAGCAGTAGTGGTAGTACTAATTGCTCTCCATCTGCATTGTTGATGACCTATTTGAAAGTGCAGTTAATTAACTCGCAGTATCTGCCATCTTGGCTCCATGACTTCCATTACAGTGCAATGAAAACTGGTGAAGCACGTTAAGTCATAGCTTCTGTTGGTGGGATATCTTGGGGGACACAGTATCCACTTCCTCCTGGTGACACAGGGATATTGGAGACCGGAGCTTATGGCACAGCTGCGCGGCCAACCCTCACACGACTGAAACTCCAGCGCCCCGGCCAGTCGTCCCCGCGGCCCTCACGGCAACCTCGCTCTTCTGACTTGCACGTTTCGTTTAGTCCCGCGATGCCACAAAACAAAGCCTGTGTTTTTCCTCCAGTCTGGTAAAGTTACACAGACACATGGGGCCTTTTTTTAAACTTTAAAGTTGGCTCCAGCCTCAATTGCCTTTTGTTTGTAGTGCCTTTGTTTAGAAGCTGCTGAACCACAGAGAGTCAGATGGTCATGTTGTTGTTAAACTACCTGCTCCTGCTGTTTGTAGGATCAGACCGACTGAAAGTACAATGTTTCAAATAGTGTTCGATTTTGATACTAAGGAAGACTCATTATGTACTCGACCCCTATTTTGACACAGCAATGACACTTAAATGGTGTTCTTTTTTTTAAATTTTGAACACTAAATAATAGAATTTTTTTATGTTACCATGTTTTCTTTTTACTAATTCTAAATTATTTAATAAATATACCATTCTAAAACTGTTGAAGAAATTTTTGTCCTGTTAGTAATTTATTTTTTTGTATCAATACTTCAATACCAGTTTTAGCATCTGATTTCTATACTTTTAAAACCCTAGTTTTAAATAAGCATGTCAGTGTGAAATGAACTATGGGACCACTTTTAAGTTGTATTGCATTTTTGCATTTGACCCATGCTTCAAATGCCAGGAGCTGCAGTAAAGTGCCTATGTAGCGGGAAACCGAAACAAACCCACACAGACACCGGAAGAACATGCAAACTCCAGACAGACCGCCCCTGTTTTGCCCGCGGAGTTGCACCTATAACCTTCCTAGCTTTTGTGCGAACAAATAATCCTTAAGTTATCAGTTCTATTGCCTAAGAAGAATAAATATTGACTTTAGGTGTTGCCTTAGCCATTCATCTTCTTTTTCATACTCATTTCCTTTTCTATCTGCTTTGTTTTGGGGACTTTCTACACATTTAATCAAGCTTGGTACGGGCACAAAATACCTCTCTGTTGTTTTGTGGTTCTGCATTCTACTTCTAAAGCCGCCTAGCAAAATCAGCCTTCCTTTATTTTAGTTTGTCGGGCTAATATTTCATTTTTTAGTTCAATGAAAATCTATTTGATTCCAATTTAACCCCAACTGGTTCGGGACTTTTGAAATACACCTGCTTCGAGTATAATCTTCTTAAGGCCCTTCTTTTTAAAATCTGCCCACATTAAAGTATACAGCTGCTCCTCCATCGACATTCCTCCCATTCTTGTAGCATCCCAGCGGGCGTTGCTAACTGTCTAGTCGCAGTGAATCCTGGCTTTTTGTGATAAGAACATGAAAGCACTGATACATAAAGGTATTCAGGACACATGCCAAGTACCATTTTAACTGTAGCTAATTTACATCCACTTTATTTTACGCTTTGTATCTTTTGACAGTTAAACCAATTCTGAGTTAACGTGGCGCTCAGTCCAAATTGTGTCGCAACCAAGAGGCAGACACGGCACTGGCTGTTCCTGACTGCTTTTCCTCTTCAATCAGCGTTAGTTTCTTGGAAAGTTGAATCATGTATCCCGATGCGTCTGACATTACGCTGTGAAACGGCCTTAAAACGCAGCGAGAGCATCTGGTTTTAGTCAAACGCCTCACCTGTGTTTGCACTGGATCTACCATCAGGACATCGAGCCAGGTTTTTGTCCACAAAACGCTATATTTTTTAGACAGTTTGACTATTGTTTTATTGCGTTGATGATTGGACCGAGGAAAGACAAAATGCAGGGTCCGTGGCAACTATCAGCTGTTTATTTTGTATTATGACAAGGACATTTTTGACAACAGTGAAACCTTTATTCTATTACAGTCACATTGTTTAATAGTTCAGATTCAGAAAACTTTATTCATCCCTAAGGGCTTGTAGGATTTGTAGCTCCACAGCCGTGCATTCACAAACATATAAAAAAATTTGATATATAAATATCAACAACAATTTCAGTAGATAAAGAATGGGTCACCTCTGTGTTTAGCAGCTTAATAGCTCAAGGTATAAAAGAAGAAAAATAGCTATTTGCTTTTGGCTTGAGGCACATTATTATAGCAACGCCCGGACAGCATCAAGGAGAACTCGGTGGACAGGATGTGCTCTGGTTTGCTTATGAGTTGTTTGGCTTTCCCTGTCATTGTTTCCTCCAAAGTCCTTCAGTTGGACTCCAATGGTTTTGGGGCAAACTTTAACTATGTTATTATGTTATGACCATTCTTGTTTTCAAAAACAACCAAACCATTCCTCTGGTTACTTGAAAATAAAGTACTTAAGTCTAGTGTGTGAACAGCTTAATGCAGGCATGTCCAAACTACGGCCCGGGAGCCAAATGCGGCCCTCAGACGAATTTTTGTTGGCCCTAAGTTGGTCCAAACAGCAAAAAGTAGTACTTTTTACTGTAAAATTAGAAAAATTCAAGCATTTTGATGTTATTCCAACCTAATATTAATGTCTCAAGTCTTATTAAAGGTGTGGAGGCTCATCCAATCTATGTTAAATGCAACATTTCAAATGATTCACTTCATTGTCGGGTTGTCTGTGGCCCTCTGCTCCGTATAAGTTTCAAAATGCGGCCGCATTTTGAAAAAAGTTTGGACACCCCTGGCTTAACGAACGCAAACTTTTTTTCATGTAATAAAGGGGGGGAAAGCCCCAGTACAGATATATTGTAAAAGCAGCTCTTAATGTCAAAATATGGCCGCTGTGTGCTGTCAGCATCTAATCAAAAACTGTTTTACTGCCAAAAACCGGGAAATAATGCCGAGTTCAGATCAGATGACCAAACTCCACTCTGGCCTCTGAAAGTAGTGAAACGCAGTTATTAGCTCATTGCCTTGAATAATTGGAATGCTAATAATTTGCTAGGAAATCGAGAAATAAGTTTGAGTCCAAATAACACAATTGAAATGAACTAGTTTACAGACAGTAAAAATCTGGTACGGTGCCTTTATAAACATTTAGGTTTACTTTTATGAAGTATAGATTTAATTGAGCTTCTAAAATGTTCACTATTATTAATATTTGTTATTCTTATAATTATATATATGAATAATCCCTGGACAACATTAGCACTATAAAAGCGGCTCACATATGGCATGCAATTCAGGCCTTGTGGTCATTGTCTGCTTTGTGTATTATCCAGAAATGTCTTTTATTATGGTACGTTTTGCTTTTTATTACGCATGTTTCATGGGGAATAAATAGCATATGAGTGTCTTTGTTGCACTGAGGAGAAGAATGCAAAAGCCACAATAGAAAACAGTGGAGTAGTCATGCTGCTATATTTATCATAAAGCTCTGGTCTACGGTGTTAATGTGGGGCTCTTTGCTCCTTGTTTCGCTCAAGAATGCTGTTTTTCTCCGTCCAATGATTGTTTTTCACTTTGTGTTCAGACTTAAATGCAAATCTGACATGTGGCTGCGTTGAGGAAGAAAGCTGGCACACGCTAGAGTCTGAACAAAACATAAACGCTCCAGCCACGTTTTCCTATTAGTTTCCACAAGACATGATTAATTCAGTGTTTTTAATTTAGTTTGAAGCGTTTTAATTAATTTGTAAGGGCCAATTAAATAATTACTTTTTGCTGGGAGCGAGGTCAAGTCGTTTAATCCAACTGCCACCTGCTGCGTTGGGCACTTGCTGCAGAAAGAAAGCTGCTTTCCGCACATTATACTACTTGATTCAGTGTGTTTTTGTACTTTTAATTTCCGTACTAGTAATTAAACAAAATGTATAAAATGTATTATAATAGTCATGACTGGATGGATGAACACTGTAAATTGGGAGCTTTAGGGCTGTACAATACTGTATATCGCAAATTGAAATCGCAATTTGACTTTGCACAATTATCAATTCGCAAAGGCTGCAATTATTTAGATATTAACGTTTCCTTTGCAAAGAACAAAACATGTCTTTTTAGAGAAAAATCTAGTTGTACTTGTAGTTTAGACTTCTCCAAACATGTTGAGAAATTCTTTGGATTCTTTGATTAGTTTAGCAGTTTAGATTAATTTTGATGAATTAATTTATTAAAATAAAGCTTGTTTACAAATGTGTATGTTGAACAGTATTAAACTTTTTTTTTTTTACTTTTTACATACATAGAAAATAGATTTGCTAATGCTTGTTTCAATTAGAAAAATAAATCACAATTAGATTTTAGTTTAATTAGATTTTAGTTGTTTTTTTTTTAAAGTGTGCAGCCCTTTTTGAAGATCAATTTGATTTTTAAGTTCGAAAACAGCAAAACAACAAAACATTGCTGTGTACATTTCCCTTAAAGCTTATAGTTGCTGGGGGACAGATCTGCAAAACCTAATGAGAACGAGCAAAAGTAGGTGACATGATCCATTTTTTTTTTTTTTTTTTTTTTTTTTTTTTTTTTATGAGAAAAATATCTGTCTAGTTTTGCATTTATAAGTCCAGTCTGTTGACTCCAGTGAAAAACGCAGACATCTTGTGTTTTGTGCGTCTGGTTAAACAGAATTACGCTCTGATATACTTGTCAGAAAGGATTTTCGTTTGTATCAAAGTGGTACAACATTGTGGTAAAAGTTTATTCTGTGCGTTTAAGATGGTAAGCATTTAGAGTGACTACTTTCTGACATGTCCACATCAAAAGCTGGAGATTTAGCATGTCACCATTAGCTACAGTAATTACGGCTGTGGGACAGACCTTCACTTGAACAGTTTAAAGTCGGCCTGTCCCACAAGATGAAGGGGCAAAGATGAACTCAGATGGGGGGTACAGAGGCATAATAGCCCCTTGAGAGTGCTACCATGTGTGAGTGCCCCGTCTGGATGTTGTCTCGTTGTAGTGACAGATGCCCCGGAGCTGCCGCGGGTCAAAGTCCAGCCTCCAAAACTTCCAGAGAAGATTATGTTTTTGAGGCTGGACCAGTGATGTCAAGTTCACAGCAAAAAAAAAAGTGTCTTGCAGTGGTTAAAATGTCTTGAGTTTGAGAAGTTTCAAATAGATTACATTTTGGGATGTCAAAATGATTGTGGTTAATTTAATAATCTGGATTATTTAGTTCTCAATAAAATCATAATTTACAAAAGATAAAAAAAAAAAGAAAAGTTAAGTGATTTCAATAAGGTTATACTCAAGTCTGTTTATGTCAATGAGACTCAATATGATTCAGAAAGTTTGATATTGTGTCGTCCCTGATTACATTGTGACATAGAAAATGTGTTTATTTTATTGAGCATGATGATGTTGGCCATATTTGGTTCACGTTCAAAAAGAAATACAAATGCAGTAGAAATTACAATATTACAGAAACCTTAACTTGTTTTTGTGACATTTCTGGCTGGTTCCAAGCTCATTTAGCTTGAAACAACAAATAAATCTGCCACTACTGGAAAATAATTAGTTTTGAAACAATTAAAATAATCTAAAACCTAAGTAGTTCTATGGATTATTAGTCACAGTGAGAACATGGTGGTCTGGGCAGCTGGAAAAGCACAAGCAGGAGCAGTGTTGGTTTCATGGATGGGAGGATGACAAGTGTTACTGGCAGAAAGCAGGTCACCTTCGATCCCTCAGCTCCAGTCTTCTGCCTCCACAGCTGTGTTTGCTCCACTCAGACACACTGCTCACCGCCTGTCCACTTTCTCTGCTTCAACTGTCCCTCAGCAGCTCGGACACTGCACCCACTTAAACCTGGCAGTGATATACGGACAGAATGCAACAGAGTTTATGTGGGAAGTACTGAAAGATAATACTGTTTTTTTTATATACTGTTTTTTTTATATACTTTTTTGAGCTAAGTAAATGTAGTGGTAGTCATGAGTTATTATACGATTTAAAACTTTCTAAAATTAGTACAATAGTGTTTTTGCAAACCGACATTTTGTATTTTAGTAGAAGTGGGTTGTATTCAATTACATTTACGTTAATTTGAACTATTATTTGAGTAGTTTTCAAACAGCATATGTTCCACTTCCACTTCTACATTCTTGAGTAAAGGTATTGGTTCCTCTTCCCACTGCGAGTCTATAAAAGCTTTATGTTGACAATACTGTATTAAATGATTTGAATATTTGCGTTTCTTGCCGTATTTATGTTTTGTCCTATCTCATCCTTTAATTTCAAGTTAGAAATCACTTTTACATGAGTAGTAGTTACCCAAAATACTTTATTTTTACTCTTACTTAAGTCATTTATTGAACCTCTACTTTGTACTTCGATTTAAGTACTATTATTGTGAAGTAGCAGTACTCTTACATGAATACAATTTTTGTTAATGGATGACGGTATCTTAAGTAGTTTATTTATTTTATTCCTACGATTTATTTATTTTTACCTGTAGATTTTTCAGACAGAACAGTGTAGTGTGAAATGGGGCTGAGAGCAGGAGGACAGGAAAATGCCAGAGCAGGGAATCGATCTCACGATTCTGAGGCCAGTCGCTCGGAACCTGATGGATGCGCTGCTGCTTAGACCACTCAGTTACCGGGCAGCGCTCTTTTAAATTCTTAAGTCTCTTATCTATTTGTCCACCCGTCTATTTATGTAGTCCGAAAAGATTCAAATAGATGATGAATCCACCCCGATCTTCCATCTTCTTTTATCCCTCTTGTTTGTCCTTGCAGACGCATATATCCCGCTTGCCTCCTGGGACGGTCCCCGGTCAGTCTCTCGCCATCGAAGGAGGCGTGTGTCGTCTCATGAACTCCTCAGACTGACCCACGCCAGGCCTGGTCCCCTCGGGCTCCTCCAGCAATACTCACCTGCCCCCCCCCCTTCCAAATCCCACCCCCACAGACCCCCCTTTAACGTTCCACTCACATAATGAGCTTTAGCTATTACAACAGGTGTCCGGAAAGGGAAGGAGTGATGTTTGCTTACTTACTGACTTAACTTTGTAGTGCACTTAAAGAACTTCCTTGTGTTCCAGCATGTTACTCCGTGCCAGTTTCCACCCTCTTCCCAAACCTTTCTTGGTACCCCTGGATTAGACTTGATGCACCAATGCCTTGATGCACCATATTTTACTCTTACTTAAACCCCGTTCGTGGCATTTTTTTTGTACATAAGCTATTATTATTATTCAGGAAAGCAGGGTAATCCGTTGTGTTTGTTTGTTTATAGACCCTTCCAGGAATGATGTGTTTCGATTAGAACGGTATGTTTTCGATGCATTATTGTCCAGAAAAACATTTGAGTTTAGAAATTCTTATTACGAGGTTGCCTTTCGCTAACGATAACAACCTACACAAAGCAGCACTACACAAGATAAGGTTTTCTAACGAGGCCTTGGTGTTACTTGTCTGTGGTCCAGTGTCAGTCGCCAAAACAGCCCTGGATTTTCATAGTTTGTGATGTTTAGAGGGTCACGCTGACACCCCTATCGAAAATGCGTTAGCGCTAAGTCGCGGAATGGTACCGGCTAATGAAACACAGCGTTCTGTTTACAAACACTAGAAGGGTCTATAAGAGTGAAATGATTAAATTAACTGCTTGTTACACCATGTTGAATGCTTGCTAATCAATGTGAAGGGAAAGTATGCTTAATTGCCATATCACTTATTCAATTTACACGCATTATATTGTTTATCAGATTGTAACAGAATCGTGATTGTTCAGTTTATCAACAAAAAAAAAGTCCATAGACTTTGCCTCGCTCAAATAGTTTTTATTGTACTTTTTTTTGCATGCACATATCTACAATAATTCAGATTTACTGTAAGCTATGCATATATGGAGTGAAACGTAGTGCTCAGGTGGCAGCTGCCAATCGCTGACTGTTAAAATCACCTGAATTTGTTATCAATTTTGTATAGTCGCGCTTTAAAAAGTTTTTACAACATTTTATGTTCCAAAAGCCCATGAAATGGTGCTGGTAAATTTTACTTGAAAGGTGTGATGGTGAAATTGATAATAGCAGTAGGAGTCGGTCTAAGCTAATCTTGAGCTTGTACTTGAAATTACAGCTAATATAACTAAGCTATTGTAACGGCACAGCTCTTAACCGTGCTCACAAGGTCAATAAAACCTGTCTTGTAACATTTCTTGGTCTTATCTTTCTTTAATGCAATATTTCTTCTTTTAATTCCAGTGTTTTACTATTTCCAGGCGATTTTGGACAAACCCAAACAGACTGCGTATATATAGACTTCTCTGTTAACATAGAGCCAGGAAATTACATGTTGAACGCAAGAGAAGAAAAGTTGGGAAACATTTTCGTCTGTGGATAAAGCTTATGCCGACCTTTACCTGGAACACACAAAACATGTAAAATCATCTAAATTGTTATGGTCAATACGTTTGTATAGGTCTAAAGTGAATCATCAGGCATAAGAGCGTAATAAGAGTTTATAATAACTACACATTTATTAGCCTTAATAAAGCATGAACAGACTCTTAATTAATAAAGAACAAATAGTCTATCTAGAATTATTCATGCTTAGGGCATTTATTAAGTAGTTACTAACTCCTGATGCATACAGCTCTTCAGTTTATGGGTTTGCCTAATTTAACGTCAATGTATGCGTATGTTTTTCCTCCTTTGGGTAAAGTTTTGTTTAACACTACTGTGGAAATGATGTAGTCGACTTTTTTAGACCTGGTTTAACCCTACATTAGTCCTGGAATAATCCTATGCATACATATATACATAGATTTGGTTTAGATCGGGTGGTACTCGGAAAGCCACCATTTTATTTTGGTGGCGTAGTTTGAGATGACTGACAAATGAAGTAAAGAACGTAAATTCAGCCTGGAAGATCTAACTCTCCAGCCTCAATCAAGGCATCAGAGTTACTCCACCCCGTGGTACGGCGCCCCTTCTCTGCACCTAACAAGGTACCGTCTGCCCCATTTTAAACCGTCACACAGTTGGCTCCGCTGTTTCAGCCTGTGCTGCGACCCACCACCTCCCCTTCTCCTCTGCAACCCTTACATCGCCCTCATCATCATCTCTACCCTCTTGTTATATCTAGCACCACCAGTCTCCAGACCCTGGGGGCGACATCTAATACTATTATGTCCAGTTCTACACGGCCATCATTGAGTCCATCCTCACCTCCTCCATCACCGTGTGGTACGCTGGAGCCACAGTCAGGGACAAACAGAGACGTCAGCGCATTGTGCGCTCTGCTGAGAAGGTGATCGGCTGCAGACTTCCATCTCTGCAGGACCTGTACGTCTCCAGGGCTCTGGGACGAGCAGATCGGATCACAGCTGACCCTTCTCACCCTCACCCTGGACATGGACTATTTGAACCACTCCCCTCAGGCAGGAGGCTACGGTCCATCCGGACCAGAACCTCCTGCCATAAGAATAGTTTCTTTCCCTCTGCCGTTGGACTCATGAACACTTCTTAGCACCTACAACTCAATCACTCACTGCACTGTCACTTTCTGCACTCACAACTGTAAATTTAACTGTAAATTCTTTTGTGTACATAGTAAGTCTATTTTTTATCTTATACTATAGTAACTTTTTACTGTGTCCTAATGCATGCCCTTTTGATTTGATTTCATGTGTGGTGTTTTTATTATTGCTCAGTGTTTCATGTTGCATCTTAACGCCAATGTTCTCTTTTTTTTTCTTCCATTTTTATGTCTGTGAATTTTGTTCACTGACAATGGCAATACACCTTTTCTGATTTCTGATTATGGTACGTCCATAATTACAACGTCTTCTGCCGGGGTCTGAGCGCCAAATAACCCATGTATTAAAGCTTGCTAAATGCTTCTTTCTGTTTTTGTCTGAGTCTCTTCAGGGTGAAATTAAAAAGGTGTATGTAAACTATGTAACTTTTTCTTTGATGGGAATGTTCCACTCAATGACACTAGACTTTTCAATTTTTTAAAATGGTTTTATTGGTGGTCAAAAATACCTAGAAAAACATGCATTCTTATTGACAGCAGGGTCGCCCTCTCCACAGATCTGACCTATAACTTCAACTTGTCATACTAAAATCTCAGTATCTCAAAAAAAAAAAATTGTTTTAAATGAAGCGACTGACATTATGGATTCCTTTGAAATAAAGTTAGAAGGTAGACCTTAAAAGAAGGTCAGGGAGAGCGGCCTCATAATGTATATTATTACTGCCGTCTCTGTCTTTCAGGTGTGTAATCTCCCCGTGTCCTCGCTCCTGACATACAGTAACTCGGGGCCATTGCGGTCGACAGCTGTGACAGGACGGCCAAGAGAAGGGCTTGTGTAATGACGGGGGTGGGGGTGGGGGGGGGGGGGGATTGTGCTTGTTGTTTGTTTTGGCTGCTCGTGACCCTGGCTTGATCTTGAGGCTCCATCTTTTAACGGGATACGCCTGTAACCTCGCCCCGCACCCGCCCCACTCCACACCACACCATTAGCTTGATTATAAGCTATTACCGCCAGCCCCTCTCTTTTCATCAATCTGTGTTGCTGTGGAGACCCTTCAGCTCTGTTTTAAAGAGCTTTCTGACATCCAACCATTCCGCTTTTCTCTTTCTGTCCTCTTTCTTTTCTCCTTCATTTCTCCCAATCTCTTTCTTTCTTCCCCTTCCTTTTCTTTCCCCCACTTTCTTTCCATTTCTCTCATCCCTTCTTCTCTTTCTTACTCTTATCCTTTCTTCCCTGTCTTCTCTCACCATCTCTTTCTCCTCTTTTTCTACTCTTATTTCTACACTTGCCCTGTCTCGCTCTCTTCTTCCCGTCTCCCTCTTGTTTCGCTTTCCTCTTGTTCTCTCCTTTCCTCCCCCCTCTTTCTCCAGTCTCATCTGTTTCTCTTTCTTATCTCTATCTTTCTCTATCCTCTCCCATATTCTTTCTTTCTCTCCCTATATCTTACTCCTCTTTTCTGCTCTAGCTTTCCCCTCTCTCCTCTCTCCTCTCTCCTCCTCTACTCTCCCTGTCTCGCTCTCCCTCTCTTCTCTTTCTCCCTTTCCTCTATCTCTTTCTCTCTCAGTTTCTCTCTGTCTATTCTCTCTGCTCTTCCTATCTCCTTCTTACCCCTTATTTTCCATCCCTTTCTTTCTCCCTTCTCTCTCTCCTCTCTCTATTTCAACGCCTCTCCTCTCTTTCTTTCTCTCTCCGCTCTCCTCTTCTCTCTCTCTCTTGCTCTCTCTTTGAAAACAGATCCCAGGTCTTTAAAAAGTGGATGGGACTCCTGACCCATTCAAGGTGTATCCAATGCCCCACGCTCAGCAAGCCTCTTAAATGCAAAACAGACGGCACAGCAAATAAAGATCAAAGGCAGTGCTAGCCTCGCCTGCCCGACCCGCTGTCCGCACATGCCAAGTGACCCCTCTCTCTTTCTCTCTCTCTCTTCCTCTCTCTCTCTCTCCCCCTCTCTCTCCCTCTCTCTCCCTCTCTCTCTCTCTCCCCCCCCTCTCATAGTTGTCAGCTCAGGGCCACCAAACCCCCTTTGACACTGTTGCAGCCCTCAATGTCAGTGTTTACGACCCAAGCACTCAGGGTTAAAACCGGACTACATTTGTGGACCTCATTGTCACATCAAGGCAGCAATGACCCTGGGAATGAACCATTGCCTAAACTTCTCAGACCTGAAACCATTTTGAATTTAGCTGGTAGTTATTCTTTATTGGGTTTTCATAAGCGTATTGTCTTAGAGTGATTTACTGCAATGCAATGCTTTGATTTGAGATAAAGGAGAGTCCTAAGCATTCACATTTGGGAATGGTATGTCTAAATTTAACGTACATCAGCTTTGTGCATATAAAATACAGACTCAGCCACCTGCCACGCTGTAATGCCAAGTGCTGCGCTGTGGTTCTTTGGTTTTATAATGGCTTACAGTCCTGATTACCCTTCTCCATTCATCAAGGCTTGAGACTGTCACAAACAGTGACAGATGGAAAGTAGCTTTCATAGCTATAATCTCACTTTTTCCTGTGACAAAAAGGTTTTTATTGTCATTATATTATTAATGTATTTTTTAACAATTGAATTGTACTGAATGCCTTGGTTAACACATTTTGTGATGTGCAATGAAATGTTCAATTCTGTTGCGAGTATGAAAAAAAAAATCTACAAAAACTCAACAAAAAACACCTACTACTATTTAAGTACCTTGCCCCTGTGGCACCACATGCGGTCTATATGTACTGGAGAACTTTAATGTCATACTGTGGAACATTTCATGCCAACTACGGTAATAACCTCGTAATGAAGAGACAAGCGGATGGCAGACCCTCCACCAGAAAAGTGACATATACACCTGCAATATTCAACTTGACATATAAACAGAAGTCTGTCCATGGTTCGAGAGTACGAAGCTATCTTAACCCACCAATGAATATTTAGACCTTTTATCCCTCGTTTCATCCAAAATAGCCCACCTCTTCAGCTGTACTTAGTGCCGCTGTGGAGGTTAGCTAAGGCCCTCACAGATGCTCCACGGCTACTTGACCTGTTTGTTCAGCTGCACAGCCGGCTGCATGTTTCTGCCCCTCACTCCTTTCTCACATGACTTCTTCAAAGACACACTGCCTATGCTTCATGGGTTTCAGCTTCCTGTTATCTGCGGCATTTGGAGGACTTTTCACCTTTCAAAAGATATCATATTTTTAGTTTTGAAGTGTAGTGCAAGAAGTAACCATGGTGCGTAGGCTGGCCAAAACAGTTTTTACTTCTAATCATAAAATGCAAGTATGTTTGAATATTCACTTAAGATAAAGTCGCATTATGTAACATTACATCCGATTGAAAGGAGGGTCTGTTACCTGCTTGAGATTGTTTTACTTAGAAAGTTTGGCAAAGTTCAGTATGTGATTAGCGGGATACATCATATAATATTGTTTGAATTGTGTTATAAGCAATATAAAATTTTGTTATACACACACACACACACACACACACACACACATAACTTCAAGATACATTTAAATAGTATGCAATAAAACTACTTTAAGGTACATTTTATTTTAGTCACTCATCTATCTAAGTAAATGCACCACACCTATTCGGCAATATCACATTTTCGGTTAAGGTCAACTATTCCAGATTAAAAGCGCAAAAGAGCAAGGCTTTTAATTAGGTTTGCCAGAGCAGTTAGGGCCCTGTGGTATTGTGGCGCAGACACTTCCTGGATTGTGCAACACCACCCATAATGTTACAGCAGCAGCAGCAGTGGTACGAGCAGAGAAGAAAGTGGAGTTAAAAATGGCTTTCCCACAAACGACACCGTTTCACAACAAAACTGATGCCTGATTGTTGTCACACACCATTTAAAAGGGAAAGTGTTTACCATTGAGGACTGTTTTGTAAGGTCCAGCAGAGGTGAAATGCCTTTACAATTTGTTTTCATGTTGACAGAGTTGGCAGATGTGGAACATTTTGGCCTGTTCAAAATCTATGGTCAAATAAACTTACTCTTAATAAACATTTTACTGTCAAGTATTGACAGTGAACAGATAACACCACAGCAGAATAATGCCATCATGTATATTTCAATTAAGATAGCTAATATTTAGGTGTCATTTAATGAGATCATAGATCTTACAATCACTATATAAATCATCTGTTTAGAAATATATGGATTTTTCCTGTCGTTTTTTTTTGGGGGGTAAAAGATGCACTACATGCAAGTTTTCTGATGCAAGTTCTGTCACTTGCTTGCCTCATGAAAGTGTAATTGCTTTGTCTGGAATGTTATAAATGGATCTATCTTGAATTTATTCTCTTACAGGTATTTTTTTATGTAAAGTTTTATTGTCTCTGTGGATAAGTTTTATGACGTTCAGTGAAACTTTCCAGGCAAAACAATAACATTTCCATAGAGGATTGAAGGTTTTCGACCCTCCACCGCAAAACTTACATAGTGCCCCTTTTAAGAAAGTGAAATACAAACATTATAGAAAAAACACCACTTTCCCATCTTGGAGGCAGACATCATAAAAAACAGCACACAAGATAAGTGCATTGGAATTAAATAACTTATTGCAAAGCTGTGACGGTGCGCAATATTTCTCTTTTCTGGTGGAGGGTCCGCCACCTGCTTGTCTCCACAGATATGTTATTACCTGGAATGGGCCATAGGATGGCATTAAACGCATCTATCTTGCGTTTATACAATACGTATGTCTATATTGCTTAAAAGTTATTTGAAAAATATGCATTCTTACTGTGAGCAGGGTTTACTATCCATGATTTGACCTGCAACTGGAACTGGTTGGTTTAATGCAATTCTGAGGAACATGGATGGCAAAATAGTAAAGGTGTTTAGGTACACTTTATAGAGGAACTTGACCCATCCTAGAGAACCTGTCAGGAGCACCACAGTGGCACGCCCGGGGACCCATCCCCAGATCTTGAGCTATAGGCTTGGACCACCTTAGGATTTTACCTATTGAGCATGTTTTGGTTTTGAGTGGGTGGACAGGCACAATAACATCGCCATGGTGACATGCAGGCGGCGGACTCTCCACTAGAAAAGTTACGAAGTACCTTGAACTGTGTACTGGTTTACAGTATGTAGGCTATACACAGGTTTCTTCAGCCTCAGATCAGCTGCTCTTTCTTATTCAACCCTTCATTTTAGTTTCCCGCTCGACCACTACTACATCTGGTTTAAAAATTTGACAAATTTAGTAATTTTATAAAGTATTGACAAAACATTCTGGTTATGAGTCCTCAGTTTAAAATGTAGCACTGTAAATAAATCATGCATAGTGAAAACCATTTGTGCGACTAAATCAAACTGCCCTGTCAGACTGATGCTTAAAGTACATGTGAGAGCTGGATATTATTTCCTTCTTAAAATAAAAATAGAGGCAAAATACCAACAATCATATCTTGGTGATGCTTAATGAGCCCTTTGAGATCCTTGATGATACGCCACTAATTTGGTGCTGTGGATGCTTTGAAACATACCAGTCCTGGAAATAGTAACACAAAAGGCCCTAGCTAACTTCAATTATGTTGTCTAAAGTTTTTTTTTATAAATTGAACTTCAATATAGTTGCACATTTTTACTTGCACTTGAGTTATATTACCCTACTCAAAAATATAAATTAATTTGATTTGTTATGGACATAGCAATTACATTGGACGAACCAGATGCAATGTTTCAAGTGTTATAGCAAAAATGCAAATTTTCCACACCTGTCCATAGGAGGCTTTTAGAACAATTCAATACACAAAGCATAAATTAGCAAAAGTAAGTAGACAATTATAACAACTTGAATTTCACTCAAAATGATCATGTGTGCAACCGTACCCTGATTTCAGACACAATTTCAGATGTTTTTGCTAAAGACTTTCAGGTCAGTTGCAGTTTTCAGTGAATAGAAGAGAGTTCCATTCTCCAACTGGAGAGTCCAAAAGACGTTCTGAACTTTGGAACGACACAGTTTCCACTGACAGAGGCCGTGCGGCTGTTGGCCAATACCTGGAGGGAAGGGACCGATTGTGTGGTAGAATTAACACATCTGTTGACCTGGTTATGGTTAATATCTTGGTAATTACTTTGCCTATCCACATGCCTAACAAATAATACATTTCAACATTTATGGATCATAGGTTTGTTTATACTGTATCTTTCAAAAACAGTAAATGCCTATAGTGTTATTTAGCCCCTGGACTCTTAATCTGAAAGTAAGATGTAGCATTTGAGGATTCTTATTCTTGACGTGTTCAGCCTCCAATAGTTTTTGTTTGTCCAGAGGCCACATCTAAAATTTTGTTTCTCAAAACTGCTTTGGCTGAATCCCAGAGGATGGATGGATTGTTTTGTTGTTTTCCTCTACATATGTCTCAATGCAGTTTGACCAATTAAAAAAAAAATTAAACATAGAGTCATTAAGCAGAGTGTGCATTTTATTTTTATTTTTATTGTCATGGTCAGTCCAAAGAGGTTAATTTGGTTTTCTGATGATTTATTTGATTTATAATAATAATAATTTAATTTATTATAAAAATATGTTTTAAGACCAGACTTTTGCTTTGGTTGTTCTTTGTTTGCTGTGACAGCATCATCAAGAGACACTCTGAACCGGTCAGTTAAACGAAAAAAACAGTCCGGTCCAAAATATGACCTTATGCATATGCATTTAGCGAAGTAAACACATTTCCATTAATAGCTCCTTTAGCCAGTGCAAATCTGCCATCTTCATCTTTGTTTTCAAACTCCATTCGAAGGCTATTTGACCTGAGGTCCTAATTTTTTATCATTCTGAAACCTATGAATTAGTTACTCAGACCCCACATTCATATAAGTGGTTCACCCAAGATCACAACAGATCCTCATTTTTCTATCTAACACTAAATATTTACAACTCCAGCTACAGTTTAGTGTAGGACTAGTTGTAGGGAGTAGAGGAGTTATTGCTTTCAGTGGAGACACGTGGGGCCTGTCTGGAGAAGAGATAGCGGCGCAGGGGAAGGCTTAATGTTTTTAAATGAAGACGAACACCTCTCTTTGATCTCCCTATGGCCCCTTCTCTCAGATAAAAATCCACTTACAGTAATCCCCGCCTCTCTCCAACCTTTAAGTCAAACTTTAAGACTTGAAAGAGGAAGAATTTACTGGGGTTTTTTTTAAGTTAAGATTTTTTGTAGTTAAATAGGAACATCTACATTGCCACTAATCTGTAACATTGAGTATTCATCTTTCAACTAGGCTATTTGATGCCATGTTTGAGCTGTAAATTACACCACATCAAGTGAGCTAATGCATATATATTTATGTATATATATATATATATATATATATATATATATATATATATACAACGTAATCCCACTCAGACTTGACAATTATATCCTTGTAACCCAAAAATATCTTCATTTTTTTTATTTAGTGCGCATGATTTTGGTTGATAATATGAGGGATAACTGAAGGAATCTGGAGTTAACAGTGAAGCGCCTGAAGTGTAAGCGACATGCTTGGGCCTGCCGTACCATGTGGTCCCGGACAGCTTTTTACCATAGACAAGACAGGAATGAATCTTGTATGAATGGCGTTCTGTGTGCGACAATGACTGCAGCATAGAGCCAGTGGTCAGCAAGAGAGAGCGAAAGAAAGAAAGAGAGAGAGAGGGCTTGCTTCGGACTACAGCGAGTGAGTATGTGAAATTACCCAGGAATGTGAGGAGACATGCCAAAGACAGAAGAATTTGAGTCGCATTCACAAGCAACCTTAGCCTCCTCTGTGCTGCCGGCTCTGAAGGAACATCCCAATCCCATCAAAAGGCCGGGCATGAAAGCGACACAGTGATGGGACTAATGGAAGTCTTGTGCGCTGGCTTAGGGCTGGTGCAGGAGGTTAACCCGAGAGATGAGGTGTTTTTTCTGCTCCTCAAATGAATGTCCTCTGACAGCGCACGCTAAATCTGGGGCTTTGTTCACAGTGGTGTCAGAAGTGGCCCAGATTACCACCAAGTGACAAGGCCAAACCGCATGAGAAAAGTAAAATTGTTATGCGAAAAAGACATCTCCACATGTGCTCAAGTGGTTCAAAAAGTACAGTAAAAAATAAATGATTATCGTATTACTAGTACTAACTTGTACTAACTAAACGTACTGTTGTGTGGCTTTGAGTTGAATAAAAAAAAAACAGAACTAAAACTATAACTGATTACTTTTCACTGTACATATTTATGTGTTTACCATTACGACTGAGCAAAGGCCAAATTATAAACAAATGCATTTCTTTTTAACAATTTATTTATAGATTTGTATCTTAAAATTCTTTCCGTACAACTGCTTTATTCACACATTCTCTTTGCTTTGTTTTAACTTTGGCGCTAACTTGAGGAGAACCAAAAGAAATCAAGTCAGCGTTTGCCACGTGAAACTTCAAAACAACAATCATCAACGCGAAAGTCATACACAGCTAAGACGATAAAAATAAATACTTTACAAAAATAATGCAATGCTTTTTACAAAGAGGAGTGATGAGCAAACTTGTAAATTATTGGCAACAAAATCTATATAAACATACTCAGACATATTTATAAGTTTAACAGTCAAAAATGAGAATGTTTTTGTACCCTGTCCTGCGTCCTCGACCCAAAAAAGTATTTCACACAGATTGTTAAAACACTCACATTCAGCTAACAGTCTGCAACAGTGGTTCTCAAATGTTGAAGGTTCCATCTGGTTGTCCTGTTTTTTTTGTTACTAACATGTTTTGTCCTTATTTAGTAATGCATTTTTCTGGTGATCCCGGTTTCATCCCTGGGTTTAAACTCATGTCAGTTCTGATTTAGGATCCTTTTTAGTCAGTTAAAGCGGAACTGAGTAACTTCCTTCATTTAGGAGCTCAGGTGTGATCCCTGCTCCCACCAGTACAATCAGCGGCTGTGTCCTTGGGCAAGACACTTGGGTGAATGGGTGAGTGGTTCCTTGATGTAAAGATCTTGAGTGCCCAATGGAGGTAGAAAAGCGCTTTATTAATGTGAACTTTTTTTAAACTTTTGCTATTTTATTTGTTTGGGTAACTATAATGTGCTTATTTCTTGATGGAAAAAAGTCACAGAGTTCCGCTTTAAATGCCTGTAAAGCTATGATGGTACATGGTGTAAAAGGTTTGGGAATCACTATAACGAACACGTACAATCTACATTCTTGGAACAATAATTTCCCCTTTTTCAGAAGTCCCTTTATCACAATAGCTGCAAATAGTACACAATATGTGATTCATATCTCCATTTTATACATTTGAAATATTGTCCATAATGTTCGTTCATGTAAAAAGTTATTCAAATCTAGACTCTACTTCCGCTGTCCCAATGATTAAAGTCTAAAATTCCCTGGCTTCTTCAAACTGTTTATAGTAGTCCTCATCTTGTGGGTTTTCGGGACACTTCTGCCCGTTGTTTGGGGGTCTTGCCTGGTTATATCGACTCCAATCCCCCTTACAAATGATCCACGGCAGGATGTCCACTTTATAGTGCAGGTCGGCGGAGAACTCAATGCTGATGAGGTTAGGAGTCCCCGCCCCTTTGCCTCGTGTGATGAGCTTCATATTATCGTCATAGCAGCAGTGTTGAGCAGCCAAAGTGGTGGACTCTAGCGTCAACATTGACCTAATGCAGTAGCGAGCAGTGGGTTTGTAGATTTCGAGCTTCTCCTTGGGCCCGCTGGCGTCTTTCCACCTGAAGTCTTTTCTTGTGGGAGGGTCGTGGACGTCGGCCGTGCTGTAGGCCACCTCTGTGGGGTAGGAGCAGGGGCAACTGGGCAGGTCGTTAGCCACTTTGGTCATGTATTTCTTCAGGAAGTCGCTCTTGCAGTTCATCCAACGCTCACAGCTGTCAGTGTCTGAAAGAAACAAGATAGGTAATTCTCTGTACACTTGCAACACTCCAAAAAAGGAATGTAGACCTCATTTAAATACATCAATATTTTGTTTCGTGTTAAATAAGATAAGATAATAGAAAGGGTATTTGTCCCACAGTGGGGAAATTCAAGTATTGCAACGTAAAGATCAAAAACAGCAGGAGACTAGATTATTAAATCTAAAATAAAGATAAATAACCAATAACATTGACTTAAATCTAACCATTTAACTAATATATTAGAACATACTTTAGGTTAAGCTACAAAAAGGCATAAAATATAATAAAGAAACAGGGTAAAGAGCAAAATGTTGGAAGAGTGAAAAAGAAGCGATGCAACCAGCAGCCAAATCATCCAAGCCAAAAATCTACATAATTTGCTTTAAATTGGCATAAAATAAGGCCGGTATTATGAGGTTTGTATTGTAGTTCTTGATAAAAAATGTCTAAATAAATATCCTAAATCTTCATTTTAGTCCTGTTGGAGTGACTGATCCCAGCAATTGTGGCGTGTACACACTCGGCTTGGAAGAAAAGTGAAAGTAAAGTGGAAGTAAAGCCTCAAATCCAGAAAGTTTTGACTGTGTGAGACTTTTCAACGGGAAGATTTCTCCTTATATCGAAATTAGACCGAAGGCTAATCCTCCAACAAGGCTGCTAGATCGTGTTGTTCGCCTGTGTGCTACACTCGCTTTGTTTCGTTCAAGCAGAGAATAAAGCCGAATCAGTTTACCTTTGGCCAGAGGGAGGAAAGCAGGGGTAAGAGCAAATGTGCAACATAAAGTTTATGGATATAGAGATCGAGATTGTGTCGTCACCACTTCTAGAAATGGCAGCCACCCCAATGATGACTCTACGGAGATTTAAAAATGCTTAAAACTTAACTTAGCATTCACACAAAGGTATTCTGACAGTGATGAATGTATTTACCAATAGTTAACCATCTGCTTATGGGTCGAACCACCCATAAGCTTTTGCCACTAATGTTTGTTTCTCGACATTGAATCACAAGCTCTACAGAAAAGTTGAATACCTTTCTGTAATTAACATACTTGCATCATGACGCTAATAGCGACAGCTTTTAGGGACTATCAAACCGACTATTGCTTGATATAGAATTTTTAGGAAACAACAAACAAAGCTAAAATGTGAACTTTGTGACATTACTTCTTGCTGTCACCGGTTTGACTGAGAACAGAGAAGCTGGATGTGTTAGCCAGAGCCAGACGGAGCCATTTCTCTTGCACATTTCCATCTCTGTAGAGTAATGGAGAGCAGGCCGAGCAGGAGGAATGCTAAATGTGTTCAGAAAGTACCAAGGCCAGATGGATGGAGTGCCTTTGACAGAGCCGGCACATGTGAATGAGGAATCATGTGGAGAGAGAGACAGACACTTACCAACTCCAAAGAGCTCTGTGGCATTGAAATCATCTGTTCCTGCCAGCAGACTCACTTCAGTAGCGGCTGTCTTGAAAGCGTCCTCAATACCTTTGGACACATGAGGGCACATACAAAGATGGTGAGGAGGACCAAAGACTCTTGCATCAACACAAAGAAACTGTAGATATTGCCTAGTATTCCCGAGACTTCCCCGGCCATCTTGAATCTTCTATAGTAACAGTTGGTCTGGTTTAGATGATGATGAAATAAACAAATCATGAAACGGCTGCCAAAAATGTCAGATGCAAAGGATGAAAAACACTTTCAAACGACCACAAGGAAGCAGTGCATGAATCCCCTCGTTTTAAATATACGATTAATTAATTAAATTCCCTTGTAGGCAAATTACACACTATAATTGGCTTGTAGTGATTAAATGGGAACAGGCAAAAACACTATTGTTACTGCAAATTATTGGTCTGCTTGGATATTTCTTTAGAAGAAAAGGAAACTAATAAACTGCATGATCAAATTCAACATTAGTTTACTTTTAGCTATATTTCTCGTGACTACACAATACTGCTGAACCAAGAGTGTCTGTGTCGTCATCATATTGTAGAACCACCTGTTGTGTCTTTTTTCAATTCTATGTAAAGCATTTATAGTATATTTAGAATGATTTACTTTTATATTGTACCGATACTTTGTGCGTTATGTTCAGCCCTATGTTGACGTAGCTTCAATTGGTCTGTGCCTTATCGTTTGTTTATTATTTGTACATGAGAAATAACTTGATTATTCGCGATATATGACTGCTATATCAGTTATATGCTTTCATACAGAGCAAAGAGGTGATGGAAATGTTTACTCGATCATCATAAAAGTAAATCATCATTCATTCCTTTTCTACCGCTTGTTCCCGTTAGGGGTCGCGGGTGACTGGAGCCCATCCCAGTGACTTTGGTCCTGAGTAAAGTAAAGTAAATAAATGTTGTTATAATTTCAAACTGAACCTGTGTTGCCCAGAGCCTTAAACTGCAGAAGAGACACATCCAACACAGGCTGCACTGGCCCTGATACATGATTGGCGGCACGTGCTGGGCTTTGGTAAGTTTTGGAACTGGCAACCCAAATGACAGACTCAAGTGAGGCTCTTTCTGCTTTTTGATTGCATAAAAAAGTCTTGAGAACAGCACACCAAATTTCAGTTGAAATGAGTTTAAGTCAAAAACTTTCACATGGTTCCCTTAACTTTCACTTGAGCCTTGACATGGATTTTATTATTAATATCAGTATCAGAAAATATTTTTATCAGCCACAACAGCAAGACAAAAAACTTGGATATTGTATCAGCTGAATACTGGACCATGCCTAAAAAATAACCAATCAAAGAGTGTCTTACCCGGACAGTTGGGCATGTCACAGGTTCTGGACTCTGTGGCGGTGCAGGCGTATCCACACGACCGAGTTCTCTTCTGGTTCCCGTTGCCGCAGGTGACGCTGCAGCTGGACCAGGCGCTCCAGTCGCCGTCTCCGTCCATGTAGTCTGAGCACAGGGAGAGAAACGGAGACGCTAAGCCCTGATGCAGGCCACATGGAACCGGCCTGTTAGCATGCCTCACCAGCTAATAATATGTGGAGGGCAGGACACAAAAGAGCAAGGGACTTAAGGTTTTGACACTGGCCGCTTGGGAGACAGAAGCAGGTCTGCCGTAATAATGACTTCCATTCACTGGGTTCTATTTACGTGAGTAACTTTATCAATGAAATTACTTTTACCAGATTACTGTAAAACAAAAGGTATAACCTCAATTAGTTAAATTAATGAATGAATAATATATCCTAGAGGATTTGATAATTCCAGTTTGTTGAGATGTTTTTGTCATGTATCGGCCAATTGGGTAAGCAAATTGTACTAGTAAATTCTTACTTAATGATTTATCTTATTTTTTAGGTAAATTACCTGGAAACCGGTGAAAAATGTAATCAAATCAGTTAAAAAAGTTGAGGTTAAAATTCCTAATGAAGTCCCTTTAACTCATACTAGACTTTTCTTGGTAGTCTTTTCAACAAACTGCCTTATTTACTTATACTTGAAGGTAATAATTATAATAATAATAATAATAATAATAATAATAATAATAATAATAATAATAATAATAATAATAATCATAATAATCATAATACTCATAATACTCATAATAATCATCCTAATAATAAAGTTCTATCAATGATTCAGTGATCGGAAATAAAAGAGAAATGGCAAGCAATCCTCCTTAGCTCCAATTATTGCTGAGCAGATCACTATAATGGGTATACATGGAAACAGTTAGCTTAGACTTGAACCACATCACTGCGCTGATGCTGTCCCCACCGCACGCTAACACACGACGCTAACACATCTTGAAAGCAGCTCTCCATCAATGAGCTGAATTAATGTGGGCATGTTGGGATGGAAGTGTTTCTGGCCAAGCTCCAAACTGTTCCTATACGCCCCCCGCCGCCATCTGCCCCTCATTATGGGCGTTTTGTATGAATGCAGCCCTGATAGGCATATAGTTCCTGTTCCTGTCGCCCAATATGGCCTGTGAAGAGATGTGGTGGTTAAATGGTTGCTCGGACAAAATGGACAATTAGACAACAAGGCAAAAAGCTTTCCCCTCGACTGACAATGTGAAATGCTCAGATTGCACAGCTTTTTCATTATTATACTTTTATGTAACTTTTGAAATTGTACATTAAAAGGGATTACGTTATGCAAAATCAACTTTAAAGGTGTTGCTGCATCATAAGTTTATTCAAAGTTGATTCCTGCATGTTCCTATTTTGTCCTGCAACTGATGGTCGAAAAATTCCTGTTTTCACCTACCTCTTATCCACCGCCCACTTCCATGTACTTAGATGTGATTATTTGTGACATCTGTATGGTTCTAAAATGTCACATAGCCACTTTTCAGACATAAAAACATGTCAATGACAATCTGCAGCTTGTTAGAGTGAAATGTCACTACGACGAGGCTTATCTTATAGAGGGCTTATCAGTTATAAAGCAGTTGTGAACAGGAAGTCAATAAACTAATTTCTATAATGAAGTCGGTTTAGATCAATATTACTGTTTCCAATGAACAAAATGTAAAATGAATTAATAATTGTGGTATAGTTCTATACGGAGCACCCCAAAAAAAGCATAGTATGTCTCCTTTAAGTGTACTATTTTAAAAAAACACTATTAGACAGTGGGCTGCATAAATCACACATTATAACCATATACCTAACCAAGTCTCATCTTAAGACCTACTTTTATTATCTGGCTTTTAACACTGTGTGCGTTGTGAGGTCATCTGTTTTTCTTAATTTTTCTTTTAATTTATTTTACTTAGTTATTGCTATTTTATCTTTTTGGTTGACTATTTGTTTCTAAAATAGGCTTTATAAATAAAGTGGATTTGGATATAAAACTCTTGAATCGACACCATGTATTACTTTTTATTTAGTAATCATTTGAATGACTACTTTTTACTTGTACAACACATTGACTTGCTTGCATTATTGGCTACTCTACCCATGTTCCTGGCAACATATTTACTTAATAACAGACGACCCACACTGCAAGTCCACAATTATGACCGTTTAGTTCAAACCCATGACCTTAATGGTGATAAACTATCCCCTTGTCCATTGGAGTGGTATGAAATGAAGTAAGAAGGAGCTGACCGCAGCGATAAGTCAGAAACATTAAACATGGGGCTATGGTTTGCATTAAAAAGATTATAAAATGGCTTCACAAACCAGCGCAGTACAAGTAAAGTGTCATTTTCCACAGCGCGTGCATTCCTGTTGAACCATGTTGGTTTGGGCATGCTCTGACACGGACTGACGGATACTGTACCTGTGGTGTGAGTGAATTCTTGCGTGGTTGATTTATCTTTTGGGTAACTGTTGTGAGCGGTGTGGCAGACAAACGCAGCTTGTAGCCCCTGTTCCCGCTGGTTTAACTTTGATGTTATGATGCGTTTTAACTGTGTCACGTAGCTGCTCGGTGCCACATTGGAATCCGGCTCATAAAAGCGTGTTAAAGGCTTCAATCAGGGCTCCGCTGAGACCACTGCACTTATTATGGTGACAGCTTAAATCAGCAAATCGCTAAATTACAGATTCCCCATCGGAATACGGACATCTGTAGACCAGTGTAAAAAGGTCCATTATCAAAGTTATTGTGGAAAAACAGTTCTCAGTCTTTTTTCCAAAATATTGACTAACTCTAACCCTTGTAATTTTTTTATGGAGTAGTAGCCATCATTGTAATTTGTGACTTGATAGTTGGACTTCTAACGGACAATCAAAGTGTCCTTGATCTGAATAAGATTGAGCCAGTATTTGGGTCCCTCTCCGTCAAAAAGTTTTAGTATTGAGCTCAGTTTATTTGCCTCAGTGTATTGTTTGGACAAAAGGAATAGTTCCATTATGTGCGATGAGTGAACACCTATATATACATATTTTCTACAAAAACAAGTGGTAAAATATGTTGTTGCAGTTGCAAATTTGGCTTTCTAAGTAGCAGTCGTGAAGGGCATGGTATGATTAAACTACAACTAAACCAGATCTGATCCAAATGTATAAACTAGGAGTAAACCCGGACCCGGAGTCAACCTTTAACTAGAATCACTCCACGACTAAACCATGGGTAAAGAGTAAACTAGCTTCAATCAGAACTTTTTAGAAGACTATCGCTAGTAGAACCTGCACCATAGTTTGGGAAGCTGTCTATATTGAGGTTATGAGTGACAGAATTATTGGCAGCATAATAATGAGAAAATGTGTTTCTTAGTTTTTTTTTGTCCGTGGAGCTTTCGTTTCAAGCAAACTAACTTTATACGGCAAAATATAAACTCAAAGTGGTTTCTCTGTTGTTGTTCTTACTATGCAGAGCTTGTTTGCTAAGGGCATGGGGAGATAAAGGGCACTTCAATCTGCCCCACAGTTAATTTCCATGACACATATTCCCAGAAACAGATTATTTAAGGAGAGAAAGGTAATCAGTTGGACTGTGTGATCACAAAGTCTGTATCAGTGATCAATGTGAGCGCTGCAGTGTTCATGTTGTTTATCTGATTTTTCTCTTTTAATGTCAGGTACAAATGAAATATTTAGCAGAGTTGGAGACTTGTATATTTGTTATTAAACAGTAGCAGCTCTTTCAGATTTTAGATGTGTTTTGAGCTCTTACAAGAGAAAATGTCATTCATCTCCATTGACACTCAAACGTTTTTGGCACTCACTGCTAAAATTCCAAATGTTGAGATGTCACCTGCATAACATCTATTGCATACATTTCCTCACCATATTCAGTCTGAGCTTTGCCTCCTCCAGCGCCTCCTCTCCGGTCCCAGTCCGGAGGCGGTCTGAGGAAGTTGCTGTCCTCGTTTTTGGCTTTGTGCTCCTCGGTCTGGTGGGTGCCTGAGGAGGGGGACGAGTGGGGCCACCAGTTCCTCCAGTTTGGTGAAGCCCAGTTTGGTTTGGTCTCTTTATGGAGGCCTTTCTCTTGTTCGTGACCTTCCAGTCCGTCCACCACTTCTATGGTTACCTGCATGGAACAAAAACAGCAACCACATTAATGAAGCCAATGTGCAAACCGCAAAGCAAATGTGAGATTAAAGGTGCACTATGTGACTTTTGTAGAGGGGCTATCCTCCACCTGCTCATCTCCATGGAAATAATTGCTTTGACTGTAATGTTACACAGTATGACAATGAACTTAATGATCTCTTTACTATTTAATCACACCAGATTGTAGCTGAAGGCTAATTTCCATCCGTTGTCACAAGGGGCTGGTTAAGGAACGCTTGTGTTTACATTTTTGACAGAGACTGATCATAGACGCAGCAAGAGAAGGGCTCACTATTCCACCAAGATTCCAACATATACAGGTTTTTCATAGAAATTGTAACTTTAGATCGTCTTTCTGCCTGACTCATTGTGAGACTTACGACCCACGATTTTGAGCCACGACTCGAGATTTTCCCCAAAATCAGAAAATGTTTTGTCTCAGACTGCCTAAATCGTGAAATGGACACCCGGCTTAAAGCAACGTTTGTGGGAAACTTCAGACCCTCAAACGGGCCAGTACGGGTCACTTTAGACCAGTGGTCACCAACCCATCTATTGCAATCGACCGCTCAATCACAAGCAAAGGTGGTCAATATTAAGTTTATTGTGGTGCACAAGTGACTGTGGATATACGTATGCACTGATCGATCAGTCTGTTGAAAAGGAAAACTGAGTCTCAAGCCCCCCCTTAAGCGTTACTATCACCAATAACTGATCTAATATGGAAGAGCTACAAGTGATGATAAGCTTACATTTCTATTAGCCTTTTTACCTGTGACCACTATATTTTATTTCAAAATAACCAACTGTAGGCTACTATATACAGTAAGGGTAGCAATGTATTTCTTGAAACAAGGTTTTGCACTGGTCTGAGCTCTGAACAGCTAAAATTGGAGACGAGTTTACCCTGAACTTATTTACTCGTTAGACTTGATTTCAAAAACATTGTCCAGATGGCCTCGGGCGACTGTTGGATAAATATGACCTCATTTTCGTTCAACAAAATTATCCTTTTAAAGTCAAAGACATCATGTCATGTCATGTAATTTGTAAAAGTTTACTTCCAAATTGTAATATCTAATGCAATACTTAGAATGAGGTGACGAAAACCCCGGCTAATGCCACTATCTGATCTGCATCCCCAAAGCTCGCCCCTCGCTCTCCTGTTCGCTCCAACACATGTGCCTCCCAGATGAGAGGGACCACCACCACCACCCCTGCACCCTGCCCCTCAGCCACCCTCTCTCCACCTAAACACAGAGTTCAAAGGGCTACTCGGCCTCCTCCAGACCATGAAAGCCAGATGAATCCTGGGATCAAAGACACCCCCCTCGCACCCCAACCACCCCGCCCTGTCCCTCCACTGCCTCACACCCCTGCTCAATTGGTTACCCGGCTCTCTTCCCACATCTTGAGGCCTTGAGATGGCTAATACACTTTGTTCGTGCTGGGATTTAGTGGTGATGCCTTCAGATATGGTAAGGAGACCCCCTTTGCTGGATTAGACAGCAGAATGATTTAAACACATCTGTGCAGTGAAGGCAGCATTAACATAAGCACAAGTGTTAGTCAATTCCTTTCAACTGTCATTATGATGGACGTTGAGACCTCTCTGTATAATATGAGACAGAGGAAGATGAGGGGTGCTAGTGTGTAACAATGTGCACCAACGATCTTATTCCTGTTTCCTGTTTGTTACCTTCCTGTGTGCTTGTGTAGTCATGCTGTAGAGGGAAGAGATAAAGAAGAAGGAAGGCTCAAAGAGGACAAATTTCTTTACGGGGACAATAAAGTGTCCCGTAACCTTTACTCTATGTTACTTATGTTTGTTCTGTTACATTTAACGTTGTAAAAAAATGTACTAAAAAGAAGATTTGTGCATAAATCAATATCAGGGATGGCGTGAGATACAAGATAGAAGATAAAATTGCTGCAAGATTATGCACACATGAGAAAAATTAGGAGTTTTTTTAAAAAACATTTGATTAGATGAATAAAATTGTTAAGTGCTGGTTTGTTTCACCCTTTGAAAAGCTTATGTAACTTTTTGGACATTGAAAGGCTGCGTTCACATTTGCACATAAATTAGATTAAAGATTTTAATTTAACAAGGACTAAAACCAGAAGAAAACTTGGACTAGAGTAGATCAGAGTAGACCCTAACCCTAGAACAGGACCAAACCAAGTCTACATCAGGACTAAACTGGGGTCAAACCAAGACTAAACCAGTGTGAACCCAAAGTTTGTAAACATTATTAATTCACCCTCTTCACTCACTAGCCACAGTTTCCTTGGAGTTGAATGACAGAGATTGGCCTTAAAGTCAATAACTCACACATATCATACAGAGGAGAGGTGGATGAAGTGTCTTGCCTAAGAGCTTAACAACATTTTGTGCTGGTCAGAGCTGGGATCAAACCACCAACCTTCTGATAACAAACGCCTTTGACCGCCTGAGCCACTGTCGCCCACTACAGTCAGAGTGGCTGTAGTTACATGCACATTCAACATCTGATTATTATCAGATTTTCTTAGTTATAAGATGATTAAAACAACACATAAATCGCAAAAGGGTTTAGCTCATGGTCCCTCTGATTACTCACATCCGATCTTAACTGTCATTTTAAACATCTTAAATATGCAGAAATCAGATAATGATCAGATTTTGGCACGTAACCATAATCATGTCCATAACACTCTGAGCCAAATAACAGCCAAATATCTGTTTTTGCCTCGCAACTGATTATGTCTAAAGTAATACAAATAATTGTGCTTTCTCCCATCTGTCATCGTATCATTTTCACCCTGAATTGCAATCCTTGTCAACACCATTGTTGCCGCGGCAACTGAACTATCAGTTACCTCAGCGTTCTCTACCTATCAATAATAACCAAAAGCAAATATTATCAATACATTTCTAATTGTGCCAGACTCATTTGGTTGCTATATTATTTAGGTTAAAATAGTCTCACTTTCGAACATATTTGTAGCTCTTCCCATCTGCTTGAAGTCATTGAAAGTCGATGCGTTGATAGAACACTGACCTGTATGTTTGGATTCTGCCCGTTGATGTCGGCTTTGGAGAGGTCAGGGAAGTTGTGGAGGTCCAAGAGGAAGGCCCCGGGCGTGTCTCTGTGCAGGCTGCTCCCAGTGCCTTGTGCCCAGGGCAGAGTGGCAGGACGAGGGGCCAAGCGGTGTCCTGGACCAGACCGGCGCCGCTCTGACTCCAGCTGACCAGAGGAGCTCCTTTTTATATTGATATTGTTCTGTCAAAGAACAAGCCGCAATGAGCTGGTTGGAATATACTGTGTATATATATATATATATATATATATATAATATATATATATATATATATATATATATATAAGCAACAAAAAAATATTGTGACTCTCCATTTTAAAGGGCAGAACCTCA
The DNA here is from genome assembly GCA_015082035.1 of Chaenogobius annularis. NCBI lineage: Eukaryota > Metazoa > Chordata > Actinopteri > Gobiiformes > Gobiidae > Chaenogobius > Chaenogobius annularis. The sequence goes on along the minus strand of BJKM01000008.1, from coordinate 23,686 downwards.
AGACCCAATGTTTTTGTGTTTACAATCATATAAACTGGTAAAACTACAGTTGCATTATGAAATCTAACATAAACTTACTCCAACAGTAGGACTGAGTAGTTTGTAATTTTAGCAAACCTAACATCTCTGAAACTGCAGACAATGTGAGTGCCTTTGTTTGGGCTGTGATTTAACTATTAATCAAATAATTGGTGCTAGTCAACTATACTTTTCAAAAAAAATGATTATCATTGTCATACTTTGAAAATTATAATCGTTATCTGGACTATACAGACTATAAAACACATTTTATAAAAAAAGAGCAGCATTATTAAATAAAATATAAAAAAGAAAAAGAATCAACAATTTAAAATTGTCCTCAATTATTTATATTTCAGCTATCATTTGGTTGATAATATTGTTTAAAAAGTCTCTAGGTACAATAGACATAATCATTTGGCTAGTCGTTAGTAGGCTACCGTAATGTGTGTCAGTACCTAAAGCAGAAATCCATTTTATATGCACCTTGGCACCCATAACTTCAGATTGCTCCGTAGCTGACACTATTGCCTCAACCCCATATACCAAAAGAAAAGTGGGACAAACTTCCTGCTTGGGGCATCTGTCTGTGCGTACCAGAATACTACTGCATGTAACCTGTACTTATGCCAATGTCACAGCTAGACCGTACCGTATATGTTTTCCATTTTAACTGACAGTGTGCCGCAATAGTTGTATATAGCTCGTATGGGTCAGCGGGGTAAAAAATAAACATGGGCGACCGATGCTTCTCTTGCACTTGCGCAGAAACCAAAGCTGAACGTTACAAAAAAATGACTCCTGCTTTTCTCGTAGACAGGAAACATTTGGTCTGCTGACAGGGGGTTGTAAGTCTGTCCCGAATAGAGAGCTATATTTCTCCTGTCAAATGTATGCGCAGAAGAAACAATTACTTCTCAAATGAACAGGCCAATAGTCGGCAATCTTCTGTTCTGAGGTGGCAGCAGGGAGATCAAAGATAGTCATTAATCACAGCTCTTATTTTGTTTTCATGCCTCGTTTCTTCTCCTCGGTGTTTCTGCGGCGAGCAGAGGCCGAGAGACTGGCAGCGGGGCAGGATGCTGCGGCGGTGATTGTGGTGCCACAAAAGCCCCCAGTGGAGCACTTTGAGTCCAGCCCAGGTCAGACCTGAAGAGTTACATTTATACATTTACTGCACTTTGTGAATAAGTACCTCTATCTGTACTTTGATTGCAACTACTACTCGTTATTCGTTATTCGTTATTCATACTCGTATGTGTATTTATGTATTTATTATTATTATTATTTCAGGATATCCAGGGGTCACGCATCAGCTACGGATTAGATTTTGTATCCATTAGTTTAATATTTCAGTGTTACAACCATACAGTCAGAGGTGGGTAGAGTAACTTTACTTCAAAATAATATTACTCAAGTAAAAGTACAAAGTAATAGTCCAATAAATGACTCAAGTAAAATTAAAAAAGTATTTAGGGAAGCTACTACTCTGTAATAACTGTTTACGACTATTTTGAAATGTATTAAATAGTAAAGACGCACAAATAAAGCACACAATCTGGAATGTTCAAGCATTAAAAAAACAAAATCATGTCTGGAGCACTGCAAGTAGAGGTGGGGGATACTTTTTAGCATAATCTCATGAAGGACTTTCAGTAAATATTTTCACACTATGCCAGAATATGTCAAAATGTACCTCGAAAAGTCTTGTTGAGGTTCAAGTATTGCACAAAATGTGAATGGAGCATAAAATAAACCACAGAAGTGCAGAAATATCACTTTATACTAGTGTATGATTACACTAGAAGTTTCTGTCTTTTGTTGAGCACATTTTTAAATAGTTTTAAATCATATACGATGAACTCAATGTTCTAATTTGGCATATTTCCAAAACAGCTATTGTGATATTATGTTTTGATATGTCGCTCAGACAAATGGTCAAAGAATTCCGCAACATCAAACTTTGTCAAATATAAAATGACTCACAGTAAGAAGACGATCTAAAATTTTACTCGAGGCAAGTAAGAGCAATGTTACGTTGGAAAAAGTATTACTCAGCAGTAAAGTTACTTAAGTAAATGTATTGAGTATTACCCACCTCTAATATAATCATTCCATTTGTGTCCACTCAGGGAACAGTGTTGCTAGTTCAGCGGACCATAAAGCTTGGCAAAGGAGAAATGTAGCACACAAAAATACAGTCACAAATAAAATGGTGGCCAAAACAGATGCACCACTAATTCCTTCTTTTTAAAATTTGAATGTCATGTTGTATTTGACAACCCTACTCTGATCATTCAGTCTGGGCCTACGAATTCAAAACATTTTCTCCATAGCAGCTACTGCTATAATTGCACTAATTTTCCAATTGCCTGTAATTTGGGTAGAAAGATAGTTCTTGTGTGTGTTGCCTCCAGCCATCAAATGAAAGAGGGAGTATTTAGCCTTAATTATGATCTTTATAGGAAATCATCAAAGTTGGAAATCAATTTTAGAAGTTCATTTGACGATAAAGTGAAGGCAGCACAATATGGAGGAGGATTATGAGTGGCTGGCCAAAGCTTTAGCCCCTGCATTAGTTATTGAACCATTATAAGAACATCACAGGATCCTCTCTGGGTTTATCCTAAGTACTTGGGCTTCAAGATTGCCATCTGATAACCCTGCCTTTCAAGTTCACGGCCTCAGAAGTCACTGTAAAGCTGCTCTGCTAAGGATACACTCAAACACACACACAAAACAACAAAGAATCAATCACAGTATTTAATGAACAGCTACAGCAAGTATAATTTATCTCTTTATCTGAGGAAGTTAGACAAGGACCACACAAGCAGCTTTCTTTGATACTACTCAGTTTTATGATGCTGATTGAACATTTAGATGTAGAGCCAGAAAACACTTCACAAATCCACACTTCACGGCCACTGAAAAGAAATAGTTTTGTATTACTGCAAGATGTGACCTGGAAACAAGCTCTCTTATGCAAACATTTTGAGCTGAGATAACAAAATAAAGTCACTGGTAAGAATTACTTTTTTAAAGGTGTACTCTGTAACTTTTCTGGTGCAAGGTCTTTGTCTCCATGGAGATACTGTATTATGGCTTTGCTTGGATTGTTCCACAGTCTGGCATTGAACTGATTTATCTTACATTTATTCAAATACAGTTTTCATTGCTCAAATAACCCTTGAAAATTCTTACTGTGAGAGGGTTGCCTCTCCACAGATCTGACCTGTAACCTGGCCCGGTGCCATCACCTATTTGTCTCCATGGAGATAGATAAGTTACAGTGAATGCCATACTGTGACTAGGGATGTCAAGAAAATTAGGTTAATCGATAATCGTCATTTTAAATCAATCTATAGTCTAAAAACCCTTCTAATTTTAGTACCTTTTATGTGTCTATTTTGTCACATTACCTTTATTATGTGATTCAGACCGTTCAATTTGATAAAACTTATCATAAACTTGAGGCCTAGTAACGTTTGTTTGGTCTCAGTAATTGTGAATAATTGTTAAACTGTGTTGATTTTTCTCAATCATATACTCACATTTGAAACCATGACCGCTGTGTGACATTGCTACTAAGCAGGAGATGGACCCTCCACCAGATAAGTTACATAGAGCACCCAACATTAACCTCAGTGAGACTAAACACTCTCTTAAAACATCGGTTACCAAAGTTGTGTCGCGAGGCACTGAGCTCGGGGTTGCAAGATGACGTGGAAGTTACAGTATAAACATTGTATTTAACCTAGTGAAATATTACAATAAACTACTCAAATGATAACAATTCAATCTGTGGGGGTTCCTTTTGGGAGTCCAATTTGGGAACCTCTGTCTTACAACATGTACTTCAAATCGAATTTAGTCATTGTGACAGGGAACTGGTTTATTCAGAAGAGAAATTAAATCTGAATGTAATAAAAGCAATAGAGTGTGTTTATGTCTAGCCTGAGCATATGCATATGCTCTTCTGACAAGCGCCTGGCTGTGTTCAGAAGCTTTCATTTTCCAATTTCCTACACATTATATTCTATAAACATTGTTTTGATACCCTTTGCTATAGGATATTTACAGGATTCCACAACTACAGAGAAATGTAAAGGATCCCTTTCAGTCCTGTTGGCCTCAGACAATGGACGCCGCTGACGTCGTGCACAGATTTGGAATACATTAAGGTAAGTGTGCGAAAGGATGAGTCAGCTTCAACCACGAAGACCATCGCTGTCAGGACGTCACCGCTCATACCTTTGTCAAAAACCGAATCAATCGCTTTGCAAGCAGTTGACATAAATGCACTCTCTCTCCTCTGTCATTCTTATTTATCCGTCATCCTTTTTATCTTCAGCCTCTTCAGTGTCCAGATCCAGAGGGATGTATTTTGCCAAACTTCAAAAAAAACTATCACATTGCATACATCTGTTGAAGCTTCTCTCGGGTTAAAATAACTTTGCACTGAACCAAAATGTCACTTCACGACGGTCACCACAGAAACCGCAGATGAACACATTGACTGTCATGTTATTTCTACCTCTCCATGGATCCCTTTGAGAGAACCCTGTGCTCCTGCTGTGTGGGGACTGACAGTTTTAAAAAGCAGAATCAGCAGTGCTCCTCTTTGAAGGGGGCCTGATTTACAGTCTTTCTGTCACGTGAGCGCCCTCATCGAGGAGCGAGCTTTAATTTGGAGATCAAAAGTGACACACCATTGCTCAGTTGATGTGGGGCCTCCCAGGATGTCCCCCCCATCCCACAGAGGCATGAATGAGCAGAGCGCTCGGCTGCCCCCTCCCTGTCCTCCCTGTGTCTTCCTCGCTCCCCTTGTTTCACTTTGTGTGCGCTGCTTAAAGGGGCATGACTCCAGCCTGAATTGGGAGCCACTCAGGGGTCCTTCCCCCGGGGAGGCTGCAGGAAATGAAGGCAGTGCACATTGTGCCAGATGCTTTTCAATACTACACTTGTGGAGGTGCGAACCAAAACTATCCATCCTGCTCACACGCCTCATCCTGTGTCCACACCACATGTGTATTTACATGACAAAATCTGCACAATGGATGACCAGTCAACCACATCATTGTAAACTAATAGGGAAGAATATTGTCCAAAGACTTTGTGAGTGTATTTTGGTTATGTAAACACAACTCTTTGCACCATTTCAGTGCAGCTGAACTAGAGATGCAACGATCAAACTTTGTTATCCATATTGAGATCCATACTTTGGCTTTCAGTATTGTCCAATACCTTGTATCAACCAATCAGAACAGTGAGCCAAATGTGTTATATAACTGTTGTTTTGCCTTCAAATAACTACAGAACAGCTGTGTGAGAGTATAATGTATAGGCGGTTAAAAAAAAGGGTGACTACTTATCCTGGAATTGGTATCTAATCCAGCATTTTTCACAACATCCGATACCAGCATCCCAGCATCTAACTCAAAGAAAGTTCTAGTATTATAGACTTACAGTAATCTTAATATGAATAAAATAATAACACAACAGAAGACAGGTCTACCCCTGTGTGCCAGTGATGATAATGGCCCTGAATCCTGTCCCACTACAGGTGCATGGAGCCGCTGCATCCTGTCATTTGTGCCACACTCAATAGCATTTTGAATATGACACTTTGGGGCAACAATACACCCCCTGGGGCGTGACAAGCCCGGCTGAAAGATGACATCACCGTCTTCAGTGGCAAACCAATCAAGCATATCCCCACATAGTTCGAGCATTCAGGATCCAGAGCTATTCAGGCCCAGTCTCTACATGGGGCAGTGCTGGCTCTTTCATCGACAGCCCGCGCTCAGTGTAAGTGCTAAATAGCATGTTAGTGTGTGTATTATTTCACATTGTTTGGTCAAGAGGGACTCCCTTCTTATTGTCAATGTCCTGTTCAGTGTTGGCAGAGGGAAAAATATTTGATAAATTCCTGGAATATTTCCTCAGCTTTGCATGGCCCGCTGTCTATCTGAACACAGACGCGCTGTTATAATGATACACTTTGGAAGGGTCATGGCTGCATGTTTCGGGCTAACTTCCACTATTCAAGTCAAGCTACAAAACAATAAATTATGTTGTGTTTTTAAATGTATTTAATTATTAAATTTCACAAGCAACAAGACAAACCAAATTCCCTCTAAACAAACTTGAATCTCAACTCCTGAAGCATTCAGATATGAAAATAATTTATCAAGATTGATTTGAAATTTCTGAAGATACATTTCAAATGTTTTGTATAATTTCTCAGTCAGTCAGTCATTCATAGTAACAAATGTTTCATAAAATTGTCAACTGGACAAGGTTCATCAGATTAAGATGTCGAGGATTTCCATCCAGAAATTGAAATAAAATTTGTTGCCAACTTTTTGATGGTTTTGTTACTATAAATTGAGACATTATCATGGAACGAGCGGGTGTATCTTTTGTCCAGGATTGGTCCATGGTAGAAATGTTTCAAAGGTAATTAAAGATTTGTCCACAACCTAATTTTACATATTCCCAAACGCAAGTCTGTCTTGAGACATTGACTGAACTTATCCCCATTTCGCCCTGGGGTTTTATATAACATATCCAGTCTTCCGCGATGCAGCTAAAATTCTTTCTTATCAGAGCCTATTAAAGCCCAGTGGAAGGTTCTAATTCCAGTGAACATGAAAAAACATTATCACTAAGTCTTGAAGAATGAGCCACCAAAGTGTTTCAGTAGCAGCTAAATGTACATCGGACCAGCGAAGGAACACCATTCAAAAGACTGCTGAACCTGGAGCCATGACCCTCACCCATGGGGCTGGATGTGAAGCTCTAGTGAGGGCCTCCTCTGTGATGTTCACATGTTCAAATGGATTTAATGGGCCAATACAGCTATAATTGTGTCACTAAGAGACGTTGAACTAATTTTAGCACAAACAGGAATTATTGCCACATGGGACTAAATGGTTAGATTTAGGAGCATATGATGTATGAAAGGATCAGATGCTGCCAGAGTTAAGTCAGGACTAAAGATGCAGGTCTAAAATGTGCCATGTGGTAACTTAAACAGAACTGAACAATGTCTGAGCCAGGTTTAACTCCTAGTCTTTAATCGAAAGCTGCCCGTCTCCAGCAGGCTCTGAGTGACGGCTGCGGAGGCTCTGCTCTGCAGGCTCTGCTCTGCAGGCTCTGCTCTGCAGGGCTTGCTCTGCAGGCTTTGCTCTGGAGGCTCTGCTCTGGAGGCTCTGCTCTGAGCTCTGCTCTGGAGGCTCTGCTTCTGCCAGGCTCTGCTCTGCAGGCTTGCTACTGCAGCTTTGCTCTGCAGGCTCTGCTCTGGAGGCTCTGCTCTGGAGGCTCTGCTCTGGAGGCTCTGCAGCCTTTGCTCTGGAGGCTCTGCTCTGGAGGCTCTGCTCTGGAGGCTCTGCTCTGGAGGCTCTGCTCTGCAGGCTCTGCTCTGGAGGCTCTGCTCTGGAGGCTTTGCTCTGGGGGCTCGGCTCTGACCCTCGTCTCATCAACTGAACGCTTGGCTGACAGTGATGAGCACATGATGACAGAGAACTGCCTGCAGCGAGCATTTAATCCCAACAATAGGGAGGTGTGTCTGGGCTCGAGCTGATCTCTGACCTGCCTCTCTCCTCCATCCTCCGCTGACGGACGCATGGACTGACAGACACACTGTCTCCAGGGATGAGCAGTCAGTGAGCGCCACGGTGCACGCATGACAACGCACAACTCACGGAAAGAACCTTTGTTTTATCCCAAACACGGTTTTAAACCCATATACCGGTAGTAGTCTTTTGTGACCCTCACCTCTGTCAGAGCTGCGTCCTGGTCCAGACTCGTCACGTTCGCCTGTGGCAGCGGGCTGCTCCTCAGCACCGTGATGTGCAGCGTAAGCAGGAGAAGTCCCAAGAGGAGCAACAGTTCTGCCGCCAGACGCACCATCCTCTTGACGCGGCCGCTCTTCGGAGCCTCCTCCGTGACCTGCGGGGCTCCCACTCCTCCTCCCGGTGCAGAGACTCCGATCTCCGGATCCGCCGGGGACGAGGAGCCGCAACACCACTTGGGAGCCACCTCGGGATCAGGAATGCAAATGACGAAGGGAAAAGGATCGAATAAGGTTTTTTTATTTATTCTGGCTCGGGTTAGATCCAGGATCCCCTTTGAACCGTGTAAACAAGCACTGTTCCTATCATGAAATCTTCCCTAAAGTTTCATTTAGTCTATAGTAGATTAAAACTGAGTGAACCGATATTGCACTGCAGGTCGGACGCACCAGCGCTTCACTTCACGCTTTGGTCGCGCGTAAAACTTGGAGCCGTACTTCCCCTTGTACTCCCCGCCACATTCTCACTCTGAAGTCTTCCTCATGTCCACTTTACGACGTTTTCTCTCCTCATTCTGCGCCACGCACCTCCAAAAACCTCTGTCAAAAGTTAAACTTCCCTTTGAGACACTTCTTACTGAGGCTGTTTCATGCACTAATCTTGCCCATTGCTATTTCCGAAAGTCCACTGGCCACATGTCCAAAAGAGTGTCTATCCAGCTGCTGGAGAAACCAAGTCAAACCAATCCAAAGCAGGACCCACTGAGACACACGCTGTTCCTGTTGTGCGCGTTTTAGAGGTGGCTTTATACCACACGCCCCTGCGCGCGCTCCCTCCCCCTCGTTAACTCTTTCGCCCTCAAAGCGTCCCACTCAGATCGAATCCGCGCACACCAAAGTTTTCAGTACCGCGTGTTCACGGTCCAGGCAGCAGCGAACAAGGTGCGTCAAGTTAAACGCCAAATTACGCATAAGATTCCTGAGAAAATGTCTTAAATTATATAGAGGAAGTTCTGTTACATTAAAGCAATTTTGCCAGTCCTTAAGTAACCTTGGTGGTCCCCGGAGGCGCAGTGGCACAGGCGCGTCCCAGAGCGGAGGTAGAAGTCCCGCGTTCCTGTATACACAACAGCAGCAGCTCACGTTTCACTGTTTGTGTGTGATTTAAAGGCGCTGTAACACTTCACTTAAGCAAGACAAACGGTGACTGTAACGTGATTAAGCCTTTTATTGTGCGCTTCAAAGGCTCATTGTGTCAAGTCAAGAAGAGAGTTAGTTTAACAGATCCAAGTTTACATAGAAACACACTTTAGAGGTCAGGGCCTGTGGGAGCGGGACCTAAAGGTCTACAAGGTGTGCCCAACAAGGCTGACAAATGGGTTGCAACATGGTATTGGGCCTACTCTATCTCAGGATAACCAAATAAATGTGCTGTAGCCCCCTAACCCGAGGCCAATGGATCAATTTAATTAAAAAGTAAACAAAATAACGCTGTAATGCTCAATTTCCCAATACACAATAGAGAATGCTACTAAAAATACGATTGTGTGATGCCCAAAACTTTCTGACAACGTGAAAATCTATAGCTCAAAACAATTCAGTTTTGGTGTATGTCTAAAAGGATTGGATCTCTACAATGTGTTTTTAAATGATTTTTGAGGTCCATTATTATTATTTTTTTTGTGCTTTGGATTTTCCCTTGTTCTGTAAAGCATGCAATGTTTCTCGACCAGGGGTATGGGGACCCCTGGCCTTACACGAGCACGTGCCAGGGTAAGGCTACAAACCTAGGAATGAATTTGGATTTAAAAGAAAGTTGGCATACATTTTACATCCTTAAAGTAGACCTATTTTTCGGTACTTCGAATTAAACTACATCTTAAGTAGATCTCATTTTACATTTTGGTTATTGTAAAACACAATATTGAGCTGAAAGACTCAATAAAAGAAACAGGTTAAAAAAAATAAAAAAAATTGTAAATCCAGGCAAAACAGTAAAAAAACAGGTTAAACCAACATCTTTATTTGAGATTATATGAACATTTAGAAAAACTTTTACAGTACATTTAAAAGAGACATTTAAGACCAAATGAAAACAGAACAACATTTTTTTTTTCTTTTTGTGCATTAGTGTGATTGTTTGGATCGGTGTGGTTCAGATGGAGCCGTGTACGCATTATGACATCCATCTTGATTATTAGCCAATTGATGTGTGGTTATTATCAAGTTAAAGTGGCTTATTCCTTGTGAAGATATGGTCCTGTTAATGCTTGTGAAACTCTTGTGTTTCAGTCAATCATTTTAGTCCTCTGTGCAGAGCTGTCACAACCATGCAAATCTGTCCTTTGTCTGCTGTACTTCAAAAATCCCTTTGCACAAATTCAAACAATTTTTTTTCTGTAAATGGAAAACAGAGAGCCGCGAGAATGGCTTGCCTGCTTTGGATACAGTGGTGCACATCAAAGGTCTTAGCAGAGAGGATCCCCTTCAGAATAGCTGGTACATGCCATTCCAATAAGTGCGGCGTATTTGGATCTGCAGTTCAAAAGAGGCTGGTGCGGCCAGGTCTCCGGGGCCTCTCCACCGGTAGTCTGGCTGCACAGATGTTTCGAATGCCAGCTCTTTGCAGCGTTTGCCACTTGTGCTGAGGCGGAGGGCAGCTGGAATAGAGCAGGCAGTTCTGGTAGGACACATGTGCACCCCACCTTGTCGTTCTGTCAACCTTTATTACACACACTCTCGGGGGCATGCTGATGTGTTTAGGAAGTTACCTGTACAAAGGGAGGTTTTCAGAGGCAGGTAGTTCTTCTTATTTATCTCATATGAACAAGAAAAAAACTAAGCAAACAGAACAAGGGCAGAGAATCAAAAGATAATAGAGTAGACCAAAGAATAAAGCATATAATAAAATGTCAGTCAGGTATCCATCCCCCTTTGTATCGACCCCATCTGTCCCAGTGCCTGGTAAATCTTTACATATTAAATTCAATGTAAACGTACATTTTTCACTTATTTCAGTCCAGTCCTTAACAGTCGGCTCCAGCCATGTCAACCATTTATTTGTTCTTGCTTTTTTTTTTGCTGTAGCCAAAATTACATTCCACAGGTATCCATTAATCATTTCCATTGTTGGAGTTGTCCGAGATATAAAAATGCACTGTGCAAAGTAATAATAATTGTTTTAAAGTCAAATGGAGTGTTGAAGACAGTCTGCAGTGCCTCATTAATCTCAGTCCAGTATTTATGGATAAAAGGACAGTCCCAAAACACATAAAAAGCCACATGACAGCCACAGTTTCTCCAGTAGCTCGTATATTTAATTTCCCTATGAATGATGAGCACTGATGCAATTGCTGCATCGGATTATTGTAGTGAAGAAGGAGCTGAGTCGAAAGACAAAGCTCTTTATTTACAGGTCAATCTACGTTCCTACCCTCACCTATGGTCATGAGCTTTGGGTAGTGACCGAAAGGACAAGATCGCGGATACAAGCGGTCGAAATGAGTTTCCTCCGCGGGGTGGCTGGGCGCTCCCTTAGAGATAGGGTGAGGAGCTCAGTTTCACAAGGGAGGAGCTCGGCCCCGGATAAGCGGAAGAGATGGATGGATGGATGATGAGCACTTTGACATCTGACCAACTTCTTGAATACATTTCTATGTGTAATGTTATTATCAAAATGTTTTCCTATAAACAAATACACCAAAAAATACAGTACCAACACGGTCATTGAGACACACTCTGACTAATAAAGTATTTAAAATTATATGAAAGTGCCTTGGTTTGCTGTATTTTTTTTACACTGAGGTTCCCTTCGCCAAAGCGCACATCTTTTAGAGTTTTTTTTCCTCTATCCATCACTGCCTGAAGGTGAAGCGTTCCTCTTTGTTCTCAATGTTTTCTTTCCACTTGGAATTTTTTTTCCCCCTTTTAAGTCGCACTTTCTATTAACAGTCATATCAATCTTCAACAGGTTAGTATTTGGCTACCTCTATAGACCTATATTTTTCTCACAGACTGATGGCTCAAGGCATAAATAATAGTTTATCACTTAGTATTCTTTAATTAAATTTACTGTTCTATGTAGCGTCTTTAAGTGTTATAAAAAGCACAAGGCTTATGTAAATAAAATGTATTATTATTCTTTTTATCATCCTCTGAGGAGTTTATGAAAGCTTAAAAAGAAAGATTTGTATTTTGCAACAAACGTAACAAAATAAAAAATATCACAGATTGTCAAAAAGCAATGACAAAGAACATATTATTTAGATCTCAATACACAGAAATGCCTTGGTGGAGATTTGCTTTCTCGTGTGCTTCTTGTTGCTATGTTACTTTGTCTTTCATTTTACCCTTGACAACGGTGTGTTTAAAAAAAAAAAAAAATCTTCTTTGTAGTTTGTGTAAGTCCAAAGAGGCTCAAAGATGGCCCAAATGAATCCCAGACCCGCTCAGGACGTCGCTGTACCTCGCACCAGATCCGAGGCCACCTTCTCGCGCCTCGTCCAAGTCTTTCTTTCTGGAACACGACACGGGCCTGACATCACAGAGCAGCATGGATTAGAGAGTCCTGTATTGTTGCTGGAGATAGGAGCCAGATGTGAATATTTATTTACAGATCAAAGACGTGATCCCTTTTACAAAACGCAGCTGATACGGGTCCCCTTTCTTCATATTCCGTCCTCGATTTCATATTTTGCTGGCACAATCCCCAAGTCGGAATGTTCAAGAAGGTTCTCATAACAGAAGACAAACCTAATTTGTCCACCGCAGAAAATATTATGCCTTTACAGTAAAAGCTATAACCTATTTAACAATTTAGGATTACAGGAGGATCAAAACAAGACTAAATCAGGTCAAAACCAAAGCTAAACCAGAACCAAATTTAAACCAGGCCTGAATTGAGACCCATACTGAAACAGCAATAAAACAATAATTGAAAATAATGACTAAAATTACATGTGTACCAGTCTAAGTGAACCACAAGTGCTTAAGCTTATACCATACTTTAAGAATCACTGTCCAATTGTACACTTAAAGCCCAATTGTGAAACATTTCAGCCCTTAAATAGACTTTAATAAAGGCTTTTCGTTAAATGTCAAGTGTTTCTAAGGTGCGTTCACACTTTGTGATGATTTTGTCTTGTTTTGAGCCCAGTTTAGTCCTGATGTAGATTTGGTTTGGATCTGGTTCTCGTCCTGGTTTAGTCCTGGACTGGTCTGGATTTAGTTCCACGTTTAGTCCAGGTTAGACGCAGTTTTGTTGTAGTCTATGCGACAGCTCGAACTCACCCTTGAAATATCTTGGAAAGCATGAATCCTTGTTTACGAGCGGGCTTGCCTTGCCACAGACCTGATGTTTTATAAGTTGTATTTGAGCATTTGTAATGAAAAAAAGGCTAGTATCTATTGAAAAGACAATGTCTGTAGAGAGATTTGTAAATATAGTCTTTTTTATTAACATTTCATTCACATAGTTTGATTTGATGACACTATAAAACTCTGTCAACATCAAATGACTCCTTATACCATGGTCTTTCTGATACATTCTTCCTCTCGTACATTTCACATTGTTGTAATCTTGTAAATGCTTTCAACACAACAGGAAAACGCAAGAAGCATGGCAACGCGTGAAGAGCAAAAACAAGTGCTGGCTCGATCCTATCTGCAAATCGCATTTATCATCCATGTTTAATCCTTCCTGTGTTAATCAAATCATTACTCCATTCCACTAGAATTTGGAGATGAGCGCTAATTGCTAGGTTAGGTTTCTGTTGGCTCAGGTGGCTGCATACCCAGAATGCTTATCTTCTCAGCTCCGTCTGTCTGAGGGAGACGAGTCTTTAAAATCTCAAGTTATTAAGACTTACCACATAACAGGCCACAACTCATTTCCCGTTTTTTGTTCATCTTTTGTTAAATAGCTTGTGAGTGACATAATAGCAGCAGACTATATTGTTTACATCAAAGTTATTCCTTCTATGGGGATGAATGTGAGGTCAACGTGGGAGGACAGCTAACAATTAATCACCTTTTACAGCATTAAATTATTTGTGCATTAAAAAACAAAAACATTAGCATTTTGTAAATACAGTTTGTAATAACATGTCACTATTAAGCAGGGATACATAATTAATATTTGTGTGAAGGACTATACAAAACGTAAATGGATCCTTTCAAATATTTTAGTATTCGTATTTGCTTATTACAAAAATAACGTTTGTTTATTACTATTTAAATAAACTATGTTGTGCAAAACCTTAACAGTGAGTAGTTATTACAATTGTTACTTATAAACCTGAGCTTGATTTAAAGATTCATTAAAAGCTGGTTTCAAAATGGGATGTATAAAATGTGCGTAGATTTGTATTTTGCAAATGTACAAATATATAAAAATAGTAATAACTCCATTCTCCTGTGAAGGTAGAGGCAACTCCTTTCAGTTGTCTCAGAGTGTCTCACAGATACAGCTGCCGTACATGGGGCGGACGCGGCTGTTTGCGCACTCTTTGGTTTGACACGGTGATGCCAAGGTCAAAGGTCGCGCCTCAGCAGTCGATCTCGTAGTCTGTCTCGTCGCAGAGGTCTTGCCGCGGGGCTCGTTTCCGCCGCGAGAACTTCAGACAGAGCAGATCCCCGACTTCATTCAGATGCTGCAGCACCTGGACGCACGGGAAAGACACAAAAAGGTACAGGATGTTTTGTTTTGAAATGCAGCGGGGAAGAAGCAATAGCTAGGTTTTCAAAAATACTTGTACACTATACATCTACATTAAAATACAATTAGACTGGATTAGCATTAATGGCATTAGTGGAAAGTATTCATAGTAGAAGAAGGTGGTAGATGGATGGGTTAAGGTACACTTTTTTGTCCTCTGTAGGGAAATTTCTCCTCTGCAAAAGACTAATTGAGAAGGGACAGCACTTTCAATCCAATCAGACACTGTGTTTACTACAAATCACGGGAAAACAACCGCTTGACAACATCCCAGAAAGTTGATTCACTGTTACGGTGCATTGTCAAGAGTGAAAATACTACGAGATCAAGAAGAACGCTGAAACAACCGTGAGAGACAATCCCAATCCCAGGCAGTTGTTCCGGTAAAATTACTGCTTCTCTGGCGGGAAACTCCGGATGGGTCGACGTGGCACAAATTTTGCCAACTCGTGTGTCACTGGACAGCCTGGCTGTGCGTCCCAGTCCCAGGATGGACTTATGTGTAAAACCAAGCCATGGGTTACTGAACGCACCATAAAAGGGGCAGAAAGTACAAAAGCGCAGAGCATACAGTTGGTCAACTCGAAACAGTGCCGTATGTTTCGAGTTTGACTCAGGTCGTTATGTTTTTAAAAAATTATTTTCAATTTGATTTTCGTATATTTGTATTAAATTTACATAAAATAAAAATTTCACTCCGAGGGGAGAGTCACGCCAAAAATAGATGGAGTCAGGGGAGAGAAAGAGGACGGAGGTTGATCAGTATAAATTGTTGTGAATGTATACTGGTACGCATAATCGTGTGCATGTATCGAATAAATGTTTCAATATTTTTATTATTAATTTATTTATTTTTCCTTTGCTGAGATCCCAGGTTAATGTGTTCTCTGTCTATATTTTTAGAAAATGAAATATAATATATTTTATAAATATAAATGTTCTGATCCCTTCACTCCACTAAAAGGCCACATTTCCGGCCATGGTGTGAAGTGAACTGTTGGAGATGGTATTTTACGCTTATGAAGCAGAATTGTGTAGAAAATCACAGCAGGACAAAGAAAATTACTATTTCCTAAACTTCTTCCGTGTATGTTTATAAAGCACCAACCTGCGTCCAGCAATTTCTCTGGTGTGGCCGCAGACAGTCAAGAAAGCGTTGGCGCGAAGAGAGGAGAGGAGAGAAGGAGAGAGGAGAGAGGGCCAGTCAGGAGTGAGCACGAGAGAGAGGAGGAAAGCTGAGCAGAGAGAGAGGAGAGAGAGGGGAAGAGGGGACGAAGGAGAGAGGAGAGGAGGAGAGGAAACGACGAGAGGGGAGAGAACGCAGCAGGCGCACGAGAGGCACGAATGCGTGAGCACTACTCACGACGAGTATTCGAGGAGAGAGAGAGAGACAGAGAGAGACGAGAGAGAGAAGAGGCGAGAGAGGAAGAGAGGAGAGAGAGAGGGAAAGTGAGAGAGAGAGAGAGAGGAGAGAGGAGAGGGAGAGAGAGTGAATAACAACACAGACAAGCAAACTTCAATTAACACGTCTTACTTGACTAAAGAAAAAGAGAGTGGTTTTAGTGATGCAAAAAATGCCGCACAAATTAACGTTAAGATGATCAAATACTACAAATTTCTAATAAACTTTTTGATTGGCCTAGTCTTATTCTTTATGGCACAATAAAAAGTATATGTTTAAGTGTAATTTTGAGTAAGAATTAGCTCGAGAAGGAATTAGACATATCAATGGTTCGCGCTTAAGTAAATAATTGCGGTAGAGACGCCGAAGTAGTAAGACAGCACCATTTTATTACTATGTCGGTGACTTAAAATGTTTTATTATAGGCAGACCACATTTGGATACCTTAAGAAAACAACCAATAAAAAACGATTGATAATAAATGATGAGATTTGCCAAATAAGGTGCATCGTCGTAGTCGTACACCATTGGAGACTTCGTTCGTTCAATGTGGAATCACATTCCTTAGACCAAAAAAGTTACTAAAAAGCAGAATGTCTACATTAAAGCTCGTTTACTTATGAACACAGGTCATCAAGCCAACCATAGTATGATCATCAAACAATCTCACCATATTTTAACATGACTAAGCTTCATATCTGAAGCGATGACATAGGCTAAAAGAATGCGTGGTGCCTCTCATGCTTTATATAAAAATACATGCCGTATACCCGACTCTATTCACATGTTGGGGCTTGGCCGCCCACAGTGGGACGTTCACACTGACTCTAAAGCAGCGCGAGCCAAACCGGGCTCCCGCTCCTGTCTCGGACAAATATTTGACCTAACCCTCAAGGTGCATTATAAGACGGATAGACTTAAGGTGAATGGAGCCGATGCTCTCAGGGATGCAGTAGCACCATACATATGAGTTGTGAGATGCAGATGTTCTTACACAGCACCACAGTTTCAGATTATATAAAGCATTGTTCTTGCATCTTCTTGACAGACTGTAAATTACGAAGCTTTTTTGAACAGGCGCTTCTCATCAGCGTGCAAATACTGTTTGGCACACTGTTCACAAGCACAAAAAGCGGCACATATTTTGTTAAAAAAAGGAGTGTTTGATTGATACTGAGTGTCTATAAACAGTCTGTTGTTTACACGAGTGGACCTAAGTAGTAACGCAATCACGTATGAGCCCCCATCTCCAACATCCGGCCCCATACAAAAAAAAAGAGAAAAAAACAACGACGCAAGAGAGCAAGTAAAACCCCACATAACAACCAACACTACCTACAAAAAAAAAGAGCAAAGAAACAAGAAAGAACAAAGAAAGAAAAATAGATATAAGAACACAATAAAAGACAAAGAGAGAAAAAAATACTCAAGATAGCAACAAACAACAGAAACTACACATGATAGAGGATGATGAAAAGAAAAGGAAAAGCAGAAACAAGAAACAACGAAAGGGACAAACAAAGATAACAAAAAAAACAATAAGAAAAAGAGGGATAAAACAAACAACTCACAAGAGACAAACGCGACAAACAGAAAAGAAAAACAACCAAGAAACATAAACATAGAAAAGCATGAGAAAAAGAAAGTAATACAATACAACAAAACAAAACCACCAGATCAAACATGGAAAAAACCGAGAAAAAACATGAAATACAACAATGGAAATGAATATACGATAATACAAACAACAATACAAAAAGAAAGAAAAAAAAGACAAAACGCAAATAAGTAAAAGAATCAAAGGAGAACGAAGAGCGAGATAATAAACCAATAAAAAAAAAAAAGAAAGAAACAAAAGCAAAAGAACAAAAAACATCAAAACAAAAACGAACGAAAGTTAAATAATAGAATCAAAAAACGAGAAATAGACTGGAATACGATAAACAGAGAAGGAAAGAAAAGAAAAGAATACAAAAACAAAGGTGCTTATAAGGAAAAGCAACAACAAAATAATAGAAAGAAAAACAAAGAATCTTAAATGAGATACTAGAATTAAGACGACAAAAATAACGGCGCGCAAAAATCCTCATATACGTAAACCTTCTTAAGAGCAAACAAAAAGAAAACTCCTGCACTAAGTGATCGTCCGACCCCTCAAAAGGATGTATTTTTATAAAAAGCATTGATGATGAACAAGCATTTAGGCTATTATCTCAGAAACGAAAAGCTTGTCAATTTAAAAATGTTATTGAGATTTTGATCATACTTTGTTGTTGACCTATGTAGTTCATAAGAACGATGCTAGTAGAATTTTTAGTTAATTCAAATGGAAATGTTGGAGCACCATTGAAAACGAGCTCAGAAATGGCGACACAAATTCACATTTTATATTATAATATGTATTTTTATTTGGTTTTGGTTTTTCCTTATGAGAGAGTATTTCCAAAAGTGGATCTGCCTGAATGGAGAAAAAACATTTAAGCACCAAATAAAATAAAAATGTTTGATAACTGTCTTGTGATCTACTTCGGCGTTCTCTATCCGCCAGTATATATTTAACATAGTACACGAACCAATACTGAATATGTCAAGTTCTTTTCTCCAATTGCTACAAAATTACACGCTTTAACACACTTTTTCATTGTGCCAAAAGAAAAGCAGAGCCCAAAAACAAGGAAGTGGTTGATATAGAAAAATGTCATGTAGTATTCTCCAGTCTTAACGTTAGAATAGGGTTGCCAGCATTTTCTATGCATCATAAAACACCTTCTTTCTCTATATGTCCAAGAAGACTAGTTAATTGAAGGGCAGTTTCTGTGTTTGGTCAGTGCATTCGCGCCGGAGAAGATGTTGGAGAGGAGGATCGCGTAAGTGTGGTGTGTGGGTTCACTGCGACTCCGGATCACCGGGCCCAGACGCCGCTCGCTTCTGCCTTCTGCGGCCCACACCAGAGCAAATGCTGGACCAGCGAAGGTGAGAAGAATGGGTGTGCTAATAAACAAAGCTGGTAAGGAACAGTATAGGAAATAAGGTACTGCTGCCGTTATCTTCTCAATTTCTTGCTCAAAGGTAAAATACCACCGCCCAACTAGTAGTTCTCACTCACTACCAGGCAGTAATTGTGGCCCTTTATGGGTGGAGTGAACCCGTTGTGATCAGGAACATGTTTTAATTTAAAAATACATATTACAATTTTAAAGTATAGACAGAGGAACTTAACCTTGGGATCTCAGCAAAGGAAAAAATAAATAATAATAATAAAAAATATTGAAACATTTATTTCAGATACATGCCACAACATTTATACTAGTACCAAAAAATACATACACACAATTGGTATACTGATAACTGGCCTCTATGAGATTTTGGCGTTACTAAATTCTATAAAATTAATTAAATACCAGAACCATACATAAATCAAATTGAAAATATATAGTTTTTTAAAAAACATAACCGAACTGCATACCAAACTCAAACATTTACAGCGACTTATGAATATTCAGTTTGCCTTTGGTTAAGCTACTGTTCCCTGATTAGTACTTTCTGCAGCCCCTTATTAATGGTCGCTTTCAGACCCAAGGCCTCCCTCCTGGTATTAACACTATTAAGTCCATGCTGACGCACAGCCAGCGCTTGATTCCAGTGACACAGACGAGTTGGCAAAATTTGATTGCCACGGTTTCGACCCATCCCGCGGATGTTTCAACCGGAGCTCAGAGAAGAAAGCGGAGTATTATGATCTTACCCGCGAACAACTGCGGGAATGGGATTGATTCTCTCACGGTTGCTGTCATGCGTTCTTCTTTGAGTCGGTCGTAGTATCCTTATTCACTTATTGACAAATTGGCACACGAACCAGTGTTATCATACTTGCTTCATGGAATACTGGTTGTCAAGCAGTTGTTTTTCCCGTGATTGTGTAAACACACGTGTCTGATTGGATTGAAAGTGGCAAATGGGACTGTCCCTTTCTCAATGAGTATCTTTTTTGCAGAGGAGGAAAACTTTACCTACAGAGGACAAAAAGAGGTACCTTAATCCCATCCATCTACCCACCTCTACTACTTTATTGAATACTCCACTAATGCCATTGAATTTCGTAAATTCAGTCTAATTGTTATTCTTAATGTAGATGTATAGTGTACAAGTATTTTTTCGAAACACCGTAGCTACTTGCTTCTTCCCCCGCTTGCCCATTATCTCACACAAAACAGTCCCTTACCTTTTGTGCTTCGTCCCGTTGCGCTAACACAGGTACCATCCCAGACAGCATGGCTGACATGGAAAGATCTGGCGAGGATCTATGGCTACTAGTTCTTGAAAGTCCTCCTGCGAACGGCCGGTGACAACGAGACACATCGTGCCGATCTCTCACGAGACAGACTACGAGATACGACTTGCAATAGGCCAGCGACCTGTTGACCCTTGGCAACAGCGATGTCATGCTAAAACCAAAGAAGTGTGCGCAAAACAAGGCGCGCTCCGCTCCCGTGTACACACGCATGTATCGTGAACGCTCTGAGGACAACTGGAAAGGAGTTGCCTCACCCCCTCACATAGCAGAGAATGGAGTTATTACCGTATTTTATATATTTGATGACATTTGAAAACAAAATACCCGAACATCTGGACCGCAATTATTACATTCCCATTTGACCAGCATTCTCTCAAAATGAGAATCTTTAATAATCAACCTCCAGGTTTGATAAGCTAACAAATTTGTAATAAAACTCACTGCCTTTAAGTGTTCTTGACAACATGAGTTTATTTAAATAGTAATAAACAGAACCGTTATATTTTCCTGTAATAAAGCAATAATACAATACTTGAAAAATATTGAAAAGATTCCATTTACGTTTTGTATAGTCCCTTCACACAACATATTATTATGTACTCCCTGCTTAATAGTGGACATGTTATTAACAAACTGTATTTACAAGAATGACTAACTGTTTTTTGTTTATTTAATGCCCACAAGATAATTTCACTGCTGTAAACGAAGGTGAATTAAATTGTTAGCTGTCCCTCCCACGTTGACCTCACATTTTCATTCCCCATTAGAAGGCAATAAACTTTTGATGTAACCAATTATATCTTTTGTCATTTGTGCTATTTGTACATTCATTTTTGTTCCACTTCAAAACAAAAGCTATTAGACAAAAGTTATGAACACAAACAACACGGCGTATAATGAGTTGTGGACTGTTTATGTGGAGTCCGTTAATAACTTGAGATTCTTAAAGACTCGACTCGCCTTCAGACAGACGAGCTGAGGAAGATAAGCATTCTGGGTACTGCGCAACCACGCTAGCCGAACTATGTAGAACGCTCAAACCTTAGCATTTAGCGCTGCATCATTCTCAATTCTAAGTGGAATGGAGTAATAGATTTGATTACCACAGGAAGGATTAAACGATTGATTGACTAACACCTCGCGAACTTCAATAGGAGTCGAGCAGGCACTTGTTTTCTGCCTTTCTCTTCACGCGTGCCTCTGCCTGTTACATTGAACGTATTTCCTGTTGTGTATGAAGGCCATTTACAAGATTACAACAAATGTGAAAATATAGCGAGAGGAAGAATGGTATCAGGACCATAAGCCTGTATAAGGGAGTCATTTTGATGGTTGAACCAGAGGTTTATATAGTGTCATCGAAATCAAACTATGTTGAAATGAAATGTTAATAAAAAGACTATATTTGTATTCTTATAAAAAGTATATTTAAACTACACAGAAATTATATTTAAAAAAACACAAATATATACATCTTAAATATTTTAAACAAAAAAAAACTTAGATCAAAATTATTATAAAAAAACAGAAAAAAATACTTTAATAAATAATGAAGATATATTAAAGAGAGGAAGAGGGAGAGAGAGGAGAGAGGAGAGAGGAGAGAGAGAGGAGAGAGAGATGGAGAGGAGAGAGAGAGAGAGAGGAGAGAAGAGAGAGGAGAGAGGAGAGAGAGAGGAGAGAAGGGAGAGAGGAGAGAGAAGAGAGGAGAGAGAGAATAGTAGGTTTTAATTAAAGAACAAAGTAACGAAAAATTGAGAGGGAGAAGGAGAGATGGAGAGAGAGAGAGAGAGGAGAGAGAGAGGAGAGAGAGAGGAGAGAGTGAGACGAGGGATAAATAGAGAGGAGAGAGAGAGAGAGAGGAGATGTAGGAGAGATGATGAGGAGAAGAATTTAAGAAGGAGTAGAATGAAAGAGGGAGAGAGAGAAGGGAGAGAGGCAGAGAGGAGAAGAGAGGAGAGTAGAGAGTGAGAGAGAGGAGAGAGAGGAGAGACGAAGGATTAAATGAGGGGGTACAAGAAGAGAGGGAGCGAAGCGGCAACCACTCCAATCCTCTACAGACATTGTCTTTTCAATAGATACTAGCCTTTTTTCATTACAAATGCTGCAATACAACTTATAAAACATACAGGTCTGTGGCACGGACAAGAGACGAGGACCGACTGCGATAAAACTAAGGAGTCGAGAGAGAGAGGAGAGAAAGATAGCTGTGCCAAGATATTTCAGAGAGGAGAGGGAGCGAGTTCGGAGTGCTGTCGCATAGTTTTAGACAAGAGAAGCTGAGATAGAGGTATGCATAGAGTGGACTAGACGTGAGAACGTAAATCCGACCAAGGATGACGAGGAGGAGAGTGAAGAAGCAGGGCAGGAAGCGGAAGTAAGACCAGATGCGCAGAACCAAACGTACAGGTGCGAAAGGACGTAGAGTGAGAGGCATACGAGAAAGCAGGAGCAAGAAGATCATGAACAGGAGAGTGAGGAGGCGAGCACGCACTATGAGAGAAGAGAGACAGGACAAGTGTTACGGAAGAAACCGTTTATGTAGGAGTACTGATGGATTTAGGCATGAGAGAAATAGTGAAGCAGCAGTATAGGCTGTGAAGTAGGATAGGCAATTGAGAGCGGAGAGGTGAAAGTCTAGTAAAGAGAGGAGAGATGATGAGAGGATATAGCATTAGGAGCACTATGGGTGGTTCAGCTGGATAGAGACTAGGAGGAGCAGTGGAGATATGTTAGAGTGCAATGATATTTGCAATATTGATTGTAATGTAGCGAGCATGTGCGAGGTAATGGAGGATCGTCGAATTTCAGGAGATTGGAGAAATTTGGTTCTGGTTGAGCTTATGGTTTGAACCTGGATTATGTCTATGTTTGAATGCCTAGCATGTAATGATCCAGTAGAATGATGTTTGTAAATAGGATTAGCATAGTATGTGCTGGTGAGAAGGAGCAGTGATTAATATTTTTCTGCGGTGGACAATTAGGTTGTGTCTATGTAGTATAATGGAGATGAGCACTGCATGTAGAGACGAGGTGTGAGGCCGGAACGTTGGAGGAGTGGTAGCCAGCAAAAAGTATGAAGAATCGAGAAGAGACGGAATATGGAAGAAAAGGGGGACCACGCGATCAGCAGACGAGTTGAGTTGTAGAGAAGAGGGTAACGAGCGTAGAGGAGAGAGTATGATTGCATGTGAAGATAGAAGATATGCAATGAGAGACGATCTAGATCCTGAGAGATCTCCAGCAACGAATAAGCAGACTCTCTAATCCATGCTGCTTCGTAGTGATGTCAGGCCCGATGTCGTGTTCCAGAAAGAAAAGCTGGACGAGAGGCGGCGAGCGGAAGGAGAAGAGGAGTGAGGAGCCGTGCGGGATCTGGAGTAAGCGAAGGGAGAAGAGATGACGGCAGAAGCGATCCTGAGCGGGAGTATTGAATATCATTTGGCCGATCAGTGGTATGAG